>CADEHL010000417.1:600000-1155154 GCA_902827135.1 Harpagifer antarcticus | reverse complement strand
TGTTATTAGATCTGGTGCTAGCTGCTCTAACGGATATAAGAAGAAGATGTTTCTACAATGATGTGGAGGAGAGCTCTCTCCAGTCAGACTGAGAGGCTGATAACTACAGCTCAGTGAGGTTAAAGGACTCTGAGTGTTTAGTTCACTTTAGTCTAAGTTCAAACAGTTTGGTCACAATTTATGTAAACACATATTTCGAAAGCACTCCTTTATAATAATTGGGATAAACAGGTTCTAAATTATTCCAATGTATACTATAGGACAGTAACCAAAAATATCCTTTAAAACTGGAGAGATAAAAAAAAATGCATAAATAAATGTTAAGATAAGATATGAATGAACAACACAAATAAAATAAGTTACATTCATTTGTAATTGGCTATGGTAGGTTATTGGTTATGTTCACATACTTATTGATTACATCCACTTGTCTAAGATGACAACAGAGACTTCGACCCAAACCAGCTGTTGACTTGTGGATGCAAGCAGCTAATCACAGACTCAACCAGAGAGAAAGAAGTAGGCCTACATCATCAGCTACCATGTCTGACAGAGAGGAAGACAGTGAGGAGAACAGTCAGGAGGGTAGTGATGACAGCTTGTAGGATTACTGGTCGTGCTAATGTTGTCTTGTGTTCACCTGCATGTGTGTTCTGTGTTCACCTCTGCAGTGTGTTCTGTGTTCACCTCTGCATGTGTGTTCTGTGTTCACCTCTGCATGTGTGTTCTGTGTTCACCTCTGCATGTGTGTTCTGTGTTCACCTCTGCATGTGTGTTCTGTGTTCACCTCTGCAGTGTGTTCTGTGTTCACCTCTGCATGTGTGTTCTGTGTTCACCTCTGCATGTGTGTTCTGTGTTCACCTCTGCATGTGTGTTCTGTGTTCACCTCTGCATGTGTGTTCTGTGTTCACCTCTGCATGTGTGTTCTGTGTTCACCTCTGCATGTGTGTTCTGTGTTCACCTCTGCACGTGTGTTCTGTGTTCACCTCTGCATGTGTGTTCTGTGTTCACCTCTGCATGTGTGTTCTGTGTTCACCTCTGCATGTGTGTTCTGTGTTCACCTCTGCATGTGTTCTGTGTTCACCTCTGCACGTGTGTTCTGTGTTCACCTCTGCATGTGTTTCTGTGTTCACCTCTGCATGTGTGTTCTGTGTTCACCTCTGCATGTGTGTTCTGTGTTCACCTCTGCATGTGTGTTTGTGTTCACCTCTGCATGTGTGTTCTGTGTTCACCTCTGCAGTGTGTTCTGTGTTCACCTCTGCAGTGTGTTCTGTGTTCACCTCTGCATGTGTGTTCTGTGTTCACCTCTGCATGTGTGTTCTGTGTTCTCTCTGCATGTGTGTTCTGTGTTCACCTCTGCATGTGTGTTCTGTGTTCCCTCTGCATGTGTGTTCTGTGTTCACCTCTGCATGTGTGTTCGTGTTCACCTCTGCGTGTGTTCTGTGTTCACCTCTGCATGTGTGTTCTGTGTTCACCTCTGCATGTGTGTTCTGTGTTCACCTCTGCATGTTGTTCTGTGTTCACCTCTGCATGTGTGTTCAGTGCCGTGTGTCTGGCAAATAAAGACCCCCTCAAAAGTTACGGTTTATTTCATTTTAAGGATGAGCACCAAGCAACATCTCCAGGTGCTCCTTTGAGAACCAGGGCAAACAAGTTATGTGCACCCCTGAAATCATATATTTATTATTAATAACCCAAGGGATGTCAATTTACAAAACACAAATACATGACCCTAAGAGCTACAGTTGGAGAGAGGTGTGAGTGATGGAGCTGTTCATGGTGAGGCACCCCCCCCCCCCCAAGCATTATCAAATAATGTATAGGATGTATGATTTAAACCGTCATCCTATTAGAATTGACTTGGTTCTGTGGCTATGGAATAAAGCCTTTAAAGGAGGACTATTCTGACCTAATAACACTCATAGATGCTTCTTGGGAGTGTAAGAATTCTTCCAGTAGGATAGTTTCCTCAGTAAGTTCTTAGCACAGCCATATGTCTTTGCTCCCACAAGAAGAAAGGGATTGCATAACAGCTGGCTGCATCTTCCTTCTATAACCCTCCAACATCTGAATGTGCATCAGTTCATCTGTGTCTCTTACTTTTTTTTGTTGGCCAGCATCACTCTAATATCAATATCCTTCTTGCAGTCCGGCTTAATGTGACACTGCTGCTCTGTTGTTGTAATTACACAGACATTTGGGATTATGCCAAGGATATCTGGCCAGTCCTGTGAGTGAGTGTGTGTGTGTGTGCGTGTGTGTGTGTGTGTATGTGTGTGCGTGCGTGTGTGCGTGCGTGTGTGTGTGTGCGTGCGTGTGTGTGTGCGCGTGCATGTGTGTGCGTGTGTGTGTGTGCGTGCAATGTGTGCGTGTGCGTGTGTGTGTGTGCGCGTGCAGTGTGTCGTGCGTGTGTGTGCGTGGCGTGTGTGTGTGTGCGTGCGATGTGTGTGCGTGCATGTGTGTGCGTGCGTGCTGTGTGTGTGTGTGTTTGTGTGCGTGCATGTGTGTGCGTGTGTGTGCGTGCGTGTGTGTGTGTGTGTGTGTGTGTTTGGTTGATGTAGTATTGCTGTCAGAGAAATGTTGGCAGCACTTGTATGGTTAAAGTCAAGTTCCTTCAAATCCGGCTGGCAGCTCTGAGTTGGCCTGGTCATCGTGGGCCAGCTAAGTGGGGTTGTGTCAGAACATGTACTAGACGTATTGTGGAATAAGTGGGTATTGAAATGAGTATGAGGATACAACTCCTACTGTAAACTCAAAATGTGAGTTTTGTAAAACCGAAAAGAAAACAATTACATTGTGTGTTTACATTTGAATGCCCACGGTTCAGTTAGCTACCTCTCTGATCGGTATACCGGTATCTGTGTTGTGCTCTTCTGCAGTGGTGTAAAGTAACTGAGTACATTTACTCAAGTACTGTACTTAAGTACAATTTTGAGGTATATGAGATCTCCATTTTCTTCTACTTTGCACTTATACCCCACTAAAATTCAAAGGTAAATATTGTACTTTTACTCAACTACATTTATTTAATACCATAAGTTACTTAGCAGATATGGATTAATGATATAAAACATAACCAACACTTAAACATGACTTTAGTTACACCTGGACTAAATTCACAAACATAAAATAATAATAATGAGTTCTACCTGAACCAGCTATGATACACATATTAATGCAACAATACATATCATCAAAACACATGATACTGTATATGTCATTCCAAAATGGGCCAATCTGCATAATGAGTACTTCGTACTTTAAGTATATTTTGAAGCTAATACTTCTTATACTTTTACTTGAGTAAGATTTTGAATGCAGTACTTTGACTTGTAACAGAGTATTCCTACACTCTGGTACTTCTACTTTTACTTAAGTACAAGATCTGAGTACTTCTCCCACCTCTGCTATTCTAGCCTTCATTGTGGCTCAACAGACAGCACAGCATATTCACAGGCCAAAAGGTGAACAGGAACATTCACTTAAAAAGCAGTAGCTGAGCGCACTAGCCGTCTTCATTCAAACATTAAGACATTATTTCCAAAGATGTACTGAATAAGAAGAAAAGTAATTCAACTCACAAATAAAACAAATGCTCACCCTCTGCAGATGCTTCCTTTCATAGCCACACACCTGCACCATGACACATGGTGCATAATGAGAACAAATGATTCACATCCATAACTCAGAACCAACACTGTGCCTCTAATGTGAATACCTTCATGTAATGCATGTAAGGCCTTGCTGTGAGTTTGAAGACTGTATGATTCAGGAGGGAAGCCTTTTCTTCAGGTGGGTGGGGACTGCCTTTTCAAATGCTCCCCCTAACCCTGAATAAGAAGGGACCACAGCGATGTCCTATCAGCAGACAGTGGAGGGGGAAGTAGTGATGAGCGGGTCAGGAGCCTTTATATACTCACCTCCATTGTTTAAGACCAAGACCAAATAAGCCAATGGACTGAACAGTTTATTGATCTGAGTAATCGCAGCTAACCCTCTCATTTACCCATTGTTTTTTACAAAGAGATCCAGCTAGAGTTGATCTTTAGTGCATGGAGGTCAGGCTGGAAAGGCCCACAACCTTTAATGCTCATGGTTAGCCTGGCCATATGTAACATTGTAAGATGTACTGCAAGATTTGTATAAAAAACATTTCTTTCAGTTATGCCAATGTTTATTCCTATCCAAAATGAAAGCTTCAGCCCTCTTTTAGTAAGAACAAACAGACACCTTTTCTCCTGTTCAGCAGCGCGATGTATCTTTCAGATGGGTTGATCTGATCTTGCAAATGTGTACTTTTAGCACATAAGAACCAAATCGTTTTTTATATTTCTACAAACTTCTCTGGCCACTACCTCGGCTCAGCACAGCTGAGGAGAAGAGCAGAGAGAACGGAGACGTCTGTGGTACTGTTGGACCTTAAAGGTGCTTTCACACCTGTAGTGTGGTTCATTTAGTCAGTACCAAGATACATACATGATCCATTGTTGCTATTTAGTTTTGATTCAGTTAATGTTCACATTGGCTTCTTACAAATCAACGTATAGTGGAAACATTCTGTCATACATAGTGACAGAAAGTTCACTAATTGGACAGTTTTGGAGACTGCAACATTGTGTCTAATAATGTTCATTAAAGTCACAAAATCCATCAATAAATGACTAATTATTAGCCTTATTGGTCGGTGGTGGCGAAGTCGATAGGGACTTGGCTTGGCAACTGGAAGGTCACCAGTTCAAGTCCCAGCAAGACCAAGTGCTACCAAGGTGCCCCTGAGCAAGGCACCGTTCCCCACACTGCTCCACGGGTGCCGTTCAAAATGGCAGCCCACTGCTCCTAACACTAGGATGGGTCAAATGCAGAGAAACAATTTAACCGAGGGATTAATAAAAGTCCACCTTATCTTATTGGTGTCTTAGCAGTCAAATCGACTGATTGAAATCATTCAGATGTTTTCAATTGCTTTACTTAAGCTTCAAATGATTTGTGCATGGTCTATTTCACATTACAAGCCATCTGCACATAGAATAGGATTGAGACCTCCTTAAAAAGAGCTTTTACACCAGCCCAATAGAACCAAACTAAACAGAAACACGCTATAGAACTCCTTTGAACCAAAACAACAGGTTAGTTGTGAAAGCACTAACATTGTTTTTAGCCCCCACAAAGTGTCCCCCTCCAGAAAGACAGGTAGATATCATGTGAATCAAAACAAACAAATACATAATTCCCAACTTAACAATTGATGATTAGTCATTCAAACATTGCTAGTAAATGACCTATTAGCTACTAAGTTGAATTGTTATTCAAATTAATTAATCAATTACTTTTTATATTTTATTGTAATGTAGAGACAAGGCTTTTAGTGACATGTATTGCGTTACAATTATATGTAAAAAATAAAAAAGTCTAAATATGATATTTGGCCTCAAATCATCTGAGGCCTGGCGCCCCCCAGGTTGGGAACCAACCCCCCAGGCTGGGAACCACTGAGCTAGAGGACTAACAAGTGATTTGCATCATACTTATTGCTCTATGTGTTTTCCTCTGCCTGCAGTAAAATGACCAACAGTCCAAAATCCAAACGAAGAAACAAAACAGAAGCAGGAAGTATTCCCTTTTGAGAGGCTGGGTAGAGAGAACGTTTGGTTGACCTTTATTATTCAGTACAATGAGGAAAGAACTGTGAGGTGGGGGGGGGGGGGGGGGGGGGGGGGGGTCATCTGGTGAAAAAGCATGTCATTATTACTGATGTAAATGTGTCAAGTAATAGTGGCATGAAAATCAGATAATATCATACTATCAGCCCTTATTCTATTCAAAATAAAAATACAATGCTTCATATTTTACTAAACAGTATATTAATAAACTAGTCATATGTTACCTAATAATAAATAAGTGAGTGATTATCAGTATTTGTTCAGTGTAAAGCCGTTTGTGAAGTGTCTCCCTCTCTGCCTCTGCTTTTCTCAGATTACATCATCGACGCTTTCCCCTCCTCCACTCTCTCTGTGCCAAGCTTTTAAATCCTCCTCCGCTGACCTGCCCACTGCCAGTGTGTGTGTGTGTGTGTGTGTGTGTGTGTGTGTGTGTTACAAATCCCTGATGCTCTGTACCACTGTATACTTGGAATACAACTCACACAAACACCATACACACACAGCACAGTGCATGCAGACACACATGCAGTCCAGCTGCTGACATCACTGGTTAGAAAGAACACTTTATTCATCCAGCTTCTTTAGCTGCACACATGTGATGACAAGCCTCCAGGAAGCTGTGCCCAGCTTTATTTAACAACATCATTCAAAGGCTTTATTCTTCATATGCAAAGTACAGCATAGATTGTCCAAAGTTACATCTCAGGCTCTTTAACAGTGACATGATATGCTTCACATAAAAGTAACACACATGAAGCAGTGCAACAGAAAAGTGCAATAAACAAAATGGTTCAAGTATGTTGTGGGAATGAGACAAATATGTACAAATGAAATAGATTAAGATAAAACCTTATGTAAAATGAAATACTATATAATAAATACTGTATACTGAACAATATATTAATATGTCGATATGAGGACAATAAACATCTGAACGTTCACAACAAAGAAAGTACATTTTACAATTTTAGGAAACACCATGATCATGAATGAGCTTTGGAGGAGGTCACATCCCTATGAAGGAAAGCACATGAGCTTTGGAGGAGGTCACATCCCTATGAAAGAAAGCACATGAGCTTTGGAGGAGGTCACATC
Source organism: Harpagifer antarcticus (assembly GCA_902827135.1). Taxonomy (NCBI): domain Eukaryota; kingdom Metazoa; phylum Chordata; class Actinopteri; order Perciformes; family Harpagiferidae; genus Harpagifer; species Harpagifer antarcticus. The sequence goes on along the minus strand of CADEHL010000417.1, from coordinate 1,148,399 downwards.
CCTATGAAGGAAAACACAGAATGAGCTTTGGAGGAGGTCACATCCCTATGAAGGAAAGCACATGAGCTTTGGAGGAGGTCACATCCCTATGAAGGAAAGCACATGAGCTTTGGAGGAGGTCACATCCCTATGAAGGAAAGCACATGAGCTTTGGAGGAGGTCACATCCCTATGAAGGAAAGCACATGAGCTTTGGAGGAGGTCACATCCCTATGAGGAAAGCACATGAGCTTTGGAGGAGGTCACATCCCTATGAAGGAAGCACATGAGCTTTGGAGGAGGTCACATCCCTATGAAGGAAAGCACATGAGCTTTGGAGGAGGTCACATCCCTATGAAGGAAAACACATGAGCTTTGGAGGAGGTCACATCCCTATGAAGGAAAGCACATGAGCTTTGGATGAGGTCACATCCCTTTGAAGGAAAACACATGAGCTTTGGAGGAGGTCACATCCCTATGAAGGAAAACACATGAGCTTTGGAGGAGGTCACATCCCTTTGAAGGAAAACACATGAGCTTTGGAGGAGGTCACATCCCTTTGAAGGAAAACACATGAGCTTTGGAGGAGGTCACATCCCTATGAAGGAAAACACATGAGCTTTGGAGGAGGTCACATCCCTTTGAAGGAAAACACAGAATGAGCTTTGGAGGAGGTCACATCCCTATGAAGGAAAACACAGAATGAGCTTTGGAGGAGGTCACATCCCTATGAAGGAAAACACATGAGCTTTGGAGGAGGTCACATCCCTTTGAAGGAAAACACAGAATGAGCTTTGGAGGAGGTCACATCCCTTTGAAGGAAAACACAGAATGAGCTTTGGAGGAGGTCACATCCCTATGAAGGAAAACACATGAGCGTTGGAGGAGGTCACATCCCTATGAAGGAAACACAGAATGAGCTTTGGAGGAGGTCACATCCCTTTGAAGGAAAACACATGAGCTTTGGAGGAGGTCACATCCGTATGAAGGAAAACACAGAATGAGCTTTGGAGGAGGTCACATCCCTATGAAGGAAAACACATGAGCTTTGGAGGAGGTCACATCCCTATGAAGGAAAACACATGAGCTTTGGAGGAGGTCACATCCCTATGAAGGAAAGCACATGAGCTTTGGAGGAGGTCACATCCCTATGAAGGAAAACACATGAGCTTTGGAGGAGGTCACATCCGTATGAAGGAAAACACAGAATGAGCTTTGGAGGAGGTCACATCCCTTTGAAGGAAAACACAGAATGAGCTTTGGAGGAGGTCACATCCCTATGAAGGAAAACACATGAATGAGCTTTGGAGGAGGTCACATCCCTATGAAGGAAAACACATGAATGAGCTTTGGAGGAGGTCACATCCCTATGAAGGAAAACACATGAGCTTGGAGGAGGTCACATCCCTATGAAGGAAAACACATGAGCTTTGGAGGAGGTCACATCCCTATGAAGGAAAACACATGAGCTTTGGAGGAGGTCACATCCCTATGAAGGAAAGCACATGAGCTTTGGAGGAGGTCACATCCCTTTGAAGGAAAACACAGAATGAGCTTTGGAGGAGGTCACATCCCTATGAAGGAAAGCACATGAGCTTTGGAGGAGGGTCACATCCCTATGAAGGAAAACACATGAGCTTTGGAGGAGGTCACATCCCTATGAAGGAAAACACATGAGCTTTGGAGGAGGTCACAATCCCTATGAAGGAAAGCACATGAGCTTTGGAGGAGGTCACATCCCTATGAAGGAAAACACATGAGCTTGGAGGAGGTCACATCCCTATGAAGGAAAGCACATGAGCTTTGGAGGAGGTCACATCCCTATGAAGGAAAACACAGAATGAGCGTTGGAGGAGGTCACATCCCTATGAAGGAAAACACAGAATGAGCTTTGGAGGAGGTCACATCCCTATGAAGGAAAAACACATGAGCTTTGGAGGAGGTCACATCCCTATGAAGGAAAGCACATGAGCTTTGGAGGAGGTCACATCCCTATGAAGGAAAACACATGAATGAGCTTTGGAGGAGGTCACATCCCTTTGAAGGAAAACACAGAATGAGCTTTGGAGGAGGTCACATCCCTATGAAGGAAAACACATGAGCTTTGGAGGAGGTCACATCCCTATGAAGGAAAACACATGAGCTTTGGAGGAGGTCACATCCCTATGAAGGAAAGCACATGAGCTTTGGAGGAGGTCACATCCCTATGAAGGAAAGCACATGAGCTTTGGAGGAGGTCACATCCTTATGAAGGAAACACATGAGCTTTGGAGGAGGTCACATCCCTATGAAGGAAAAGCACATGAGCTTTGGAGGAGGTCACATCCCTATGAAGGAAAACACAGAATGAGCTTTGGAGGAGGTCACATCCCTATGAAGGAAAACACATGAGCTTTGGAGGAGGTCACATCCCTATGAAGGAAAACACATGAGCTTTGGAGGAGGTCACATCCCTTTGAAGGAAAACACAGAATGAGCTTTGGAGGAGGTCACATCCCTATGAGGAAAACACATGAGCTTTGGAGGAGGTCACATCCCTTTGAAGGAAACACAGAATGAGCTTTGGAGGAGGTCACATCCCTATGAAGGAAAACACATGAGCTTTGGAGGAGGTTACATCCCTATGAAGGAAAACACAGAATGAGCTTTGGAGGAGGTCACATCCCTATGAAGGAAAACACATGAGCTTTGGAGGAGGTCACATCCCTATGAAGGAAAACACATGAGCTTTGGAGGAGGGTCACATCCCTATGAAGGAAAACACATGAGCTTTGGAGGAGGTCACATCCTATGAAGGAAAACACATGAGCTTTGGAGGAGGTCACATCCGTATGAAGTAAAACACAGAATGAGCTTTGGAGGAGGGTCACATCCCTTATGAAGGAAAACACATGAGCTTTGGAGGAGGTCACATCCCTATGAAGGAAAACACATGAGCTTTGGAGGAGGTCACATCCCTATGAAGGAAAACACATGAGCTTTGGAGGAGGGTCACATCCCTATGAAGGAAAACACATGAGCTTTGGAGGAGGTCACATCCCTATGAAGGAAAACACATGAGCTTTGGAGGAGGTCACATCCCTATGAAGGAAAGCACATGAGCTTTGGAGGAGGTCACATCCCTATGAAGGAAAACAATGAGCTTTGGAGGAGGGTCACATCCCTATGAAGGAAAACACATGAGCTTGGAGGAGGTCACATCCCTATGAAGGAAAACACATGAGCTTTGGAGGAGGTCACATCCCTTGAAGGAAAACACAGAATGAGCTTTGGAGGAGGTCACATCCCTATGAAGGAAAACACATGAGCTTTGGAGGAGGTCACATCCCTATGAAGGAAAACACATGAGCTTTGGAGGAGGTCACATCCCTATGAAGGAAAACACATGAGCTTTGGAGGAGGTCACATCCCTATGAAGGAAAACACATGAGCTTTGGAGGAGGTCACATCCGTATGAAGGAAAACACAGAATGAGCTTTGGAGGAGGTCACATCCCTATGAAGGAAAACACATGAGCTTTGGAGGAGGGTCACATCCCTATGAAGGAAAACACATGAGCTTTGGAGGAGGGTCAATCCCTATGAAGGAAAGCACATGAGCTTTGGAGGAGGTCACATCCCTATGAAGGAAAACACATGAGCTTTGGAGGAGGTCACATTCCCTATGAAGGAAAGCACATGAGCTTGGAGGAGGTCACATCCCTATGAAGGAAAACACAGAATGAGCTTTGGAGGAGGTCACATCCCTATGAAGGAAAACACATGAGCTTTGGAGGAGGTCACATCCCTATGAAGGAAAACACATGAGCTTTGGAGGAGGTTCACATCCTATGAAGGAAAGCACATGAGCTTGGAGGAGGTCACATCCCTATGAAGGAAAACACAGAATGAGCTTTGGGAGGAGGTCACATCCCTATGAAGGAAAGCACATGAGCTTTGGAGGAGGTCACATCCCTTTGAAGGAAAACACATGAGCTTTGGAGGAGGTCACATCCCTATGAAGGAAAACCACATGAGCTTTGGAGGAGGTCACATCCCTATGAAGGAAAGCACATGAGCTTGGAGGAGGTCACATCCCCATGAAGGAAAACACAGAATGAGCTTTGGAGGAGGTCACATCCCTATGAAGGAAAACACATGAGCTTTGGAGGAGGTCACATCCCTATGAAGGAAAGCACATGAGCTTTGGAGGAGGTCACATCCCTATGAAGGAAAGCACATGAGCTTTGGAGGAGGTCACATCCCTATGAAGGAAAACACATTGAGCTTTGGAGGAGGTCACATCCCTATGAAGGAAAACACAGAATGAGCTTTGGAGGAGGTCACATCCCTATGAAGGAAACACATGAGCTTTGGAGGAGGTCACATCCCTATGAAGGAAAACACATGAGCTTTGGAGGAGGTCACATCTCTATGAAGGAAACACATGAATGAGCTTTGGAGGAGGTCACATCCCTATGAAGGAAAAACACAGAATGAGCTTTGGAGGAGGTCACATCCCTATGAAGGAAAACACATGAGCTTTGGAGGAGGTCACATCCCTTTGAAGGAAAAACACATGAGCTTTGGAGGAGGTCACATCCCTATGAAGGAAAACACATGAGCTTTGGAGGAGGTCACATCCCTATGAAGGAAAACAACATGAGCTTTGGAGGAGGTCACATCCCTATGAAGGAAAGCACATGAGCTTTGGAGGAGGTCACATCCCTATGAAGGAAACCATGAGCTTTGGAGGAGGTCACATCCCTATGAAGGAAAACACAGAATGAGCTTTGGAGGAGGTCACATCCCTATGAAGGAAAACACATGTGCTTTGGAGGAGGGTCAACATCCCTATGAAGGAAAACACATGAGCTTTGGAGGAGGTCACATCCCTATGAAGGAAAACACATGAGCTTTGGAGGAGGTCACATCCCTATGAAGGAAAACACAGAATGAGATTTGGAGGAGGTCACATCCCTATGAAGGAAAACACATGAGCTTTGGAGGAGGTCACATCCCTATGAAGGAAAACACATGAGCTTTGGAGGAGGTCACATCCCTATGAAGGAAAACACATGAGCTTTGGAGGAGGTCACATCCCTATGAAGGAAAACACAGAATGAGCTTTGGAGGAGGTCACATCCCTATGAAGGAAAGCACATGAGCTTTGGAGGAGGTCACATCCTATGAAGGAAAACACATGAGCTTTGGAGGAGGTCACATCCCTATGAAGGAAAACACATGAGCTTTGGAGGAGGTCACATCCCTATGAAGGAAAACACATGAGCTTTGGAGGAGGTCACATCCCTATGAAGGAAAACACAGAATGAGCTTTGGAGGAGGTCACATCCCTATGAAGGAAAACACATGAGCTTTGGAGGAGGGTCACATCCCTTTGAAGGAAAACACATGAGCTTTGGAGGAGGTCACATCCCTTTGAAGGAAACACATGAGCTTTGGAGGAGGTCACCATCCCTATGAAGGAAAACACATGAGCTTTGGAGGAGGTCACATCCCTATGAAGGAAAACACATGAGCTTTGGAGGAGGTCACATCCCTTTGAAGGAAACACATGAGCTTTGGAGGAGGTCACATCCCTATGAAGGAAAACACATGAGCTTTGGAGGAGGTCACATCCCTATGAAGGAAAACACATGAGCTTTGGAGGAGGTCACATCCCTATGAAGGAAAACACATGAGCTTTGGAGGAGGTCACATCCCTTTGAAGGAAAACACATGAGCTTTGGAGGAGGTCACATCCCTTTGAAGGAAAGCACATGAGCTTGGAGGAGGTCACATCCCTATGAAGGAAAGCACATGAGCTTTGGAGGAGGTCACATCCCTTAGAAGGAAAGCACATGAGCTTTGGAGGAGGTCACATCCCTTTGAAGGAAAACACATGAGCTTTGGAGGAGGTCACATCCCTATGAAGGAAAGCCACATGAGCTTTGGAGGAGGGTCACATCCCTATGAAGGAAAACACATGAGCTTTGGAGGAGGTCACATCCCTTTGAAGGAAAACACATGAGCTTTGGAGGAGGTCACATCCCTATGAAGGAAAACACATGAGCTTTGGAGGAGGTCACATCCCTTTGAAGGAAAACACATGAGCTTTGGAGGAGGTCACATCCCTATGAAGGAAAGCACATGAGCTTTGGAGGAGGTCACATCCCTTTGAAGGAAAACACATGAGCTTTGGAGGAGGTCACATCCCTATGAAGGAAAACACATGAGCTTTGGAGGAGGTCACATCCCTATGAAGGAAAACACAGAATGAGCTTTGGAGGAGGTCACATCCCTTTGAAGGAAAACACATGAGCTTTGGAGGAGGTCACATCCCTATGAAGGAAAAACACATGAGCTTTGGAGGAGGTCACATCCCTATGAGGAAAACACAGAATGAGCTTTGGAGGAGGTCACATCCCTTTGAAGGAAAACACATGAGCTTTGGAGGAGGTCACATCCCTATGAAGGAAAACACATGAGCTTTGGAGGAGGTCACATCCCTATGAAGGAAAACACAGAATGAGCTTTGGAGGAGGTCACATCCCTTTGAAGGAAAACACATGAGCTTTGGAGGAGGTCACATCCCTATGAAGGAAAAACACATGAGCTTTGGAGGAGGTCACATCCCTATGAAGGAAAACACATGAGCTTTGGAGGAGGTCACATCCCTTTGAAGGAAAACACATGAGCTTTGGAGGAGGTCACATCCCTTTGAAGGAAAGCACATGAGCTTTGGAGGAGGTCACATCCCTATGAAGGAAAGCACATGAGCTTTGGAGGAGGTCACATCCCTTAGAAGGAAAGCACATGAGCTTTGGAGGAGGTCACATCCCTTTGAAGGAAAACACATGAGCTTTGGAGGAGGTCACATCCCTATGAAGGAAAGCACATGAGCTTTGGAGGAGGTCACATCCCTATGAAGGAAAACACATGAGCTTTGGAGGAGGTCACATCCCTTTGAAGGAAAACACATGAGCTTTGGAGGAGGTCACATCCCTATGAAGGAAAACACATGAGCTTTGGAGGAGGTCACATCCCTTTGAAGGAAAACACATGAGCTTTGGAGGAGGTCACATCCCTATGAAGGAAAACACAGAATGAGCTTTGGAGGAGGTCACATCCCTTTGAAGGAAACACATGAGCTTTGGAGGAGGGTCACATCCCTATGAAGGAAAACACATGAGCTTTGGAGGAGGTCACATCCCTTTGAAGGAAAACACATGAGCTTTGGAGGAGGTCACATCCCTATGAAGGAAAACACATGAGCTTTGGAGGAGGTCACATCCCTATGAAGGAAAACACATGAGCTTTGGAGGAGGTCACATCCCTTTGAAGGAAAACACATGAGCTTTGGAGGAGGTCACATCCCTATGAAGGAAAACACATGAGCTTTGGAGGAGGTCACATCCTATGAAGGAAAACACATGAGCTTTGGAGGAGGTCACATCCCTATGAAGGAAAACACAGAATGAGCTTTGGAGGAGGTCACATCCCTATGAAGGAAAACACATGAGCTTTGGAGGAGGTCACATCCCTATGAAGGAAAACACATGAGCTTTGGAGGAGGTCACATCCCTATGAAGGAAAGCACATGAGCTTTGGAGGAGGTCACATCCCTTTGAAGGAAAACACATGAGCTTTGGAGGAGGTCACATCCCTATGAAGGAAAACACATGAGCTTTGGAGGAGGTCACATCCCTATGAAGGAAAACACAGAATGAGCTTTGGAGGAGGTCACATCCCTATGAAGGAAAACACATGAGCTTTGGAGGAGGTCACATCCCTTTGAAGGAAAACACAGAATGAGAATGAGCTTTGGAGGAGGTCACATCCCTTTGAAGGAAAACACATGAGCTTTGGAGGAGGTCACATCCCTATGAAGGAAAACACATGAGCTTTGGAGGAGGTCACATCCCTATGAAGGAAAACACATGAGCTTTGGAGGAGGTCACATCCCTATGAAGGAAAACACATGAGCTTTGGAGGAGGTCACATCCCTTTGAAGGAAAACACATGAGCTTTGGAGGAGGTCACATCCCTATGAAGGAAAACACATGAGCTTTGGAGGAGGTCACATCCCTATGAAGGAAAGCACATGAGCTTTGGAGGAGGTCACATCCCTATGAAGGAAAACACAGAATGAGCTTTGGAGGAGGTCACATCCCTATGAAGGAAAACACATGAGCTTTGGAGGAGGTCACATCCCTTTGAAGGAAAACACATGAGCTTTGGAGGAGGTCACATCCCTTTGAAGGAAAACACATGAGCTTTGGAGGAGGTCACATCCCTATGAAGGAAAACACATGAGCTTTGGAGGAGGTCACATCCCTATGAAGGAAAACACATGAATGAGCCACACCGTTGCCCTGGGTGACGTGTTACTTCATTACCATGAACACACACTAACCCTATTCCCTGCTGCCTGAAATGCATAGTAGAGCAAACACATGCATGAATTCACTGTGAAAGGAGTCCATAAGAAAGGCCCAGTGTTTTCCTGTTGGTATTACAGAGACACAAACACAATGACACTGTTTTCCTGTTGGTATTACAGAGACACAAACACAATGACACTGTTTTCCTGTTGGTATTACAGAGACACAAACACAATGACACTGTTTTCCTGTTGGTATTACAGAGACACAAACACAATGACACTGTTTTCCTGTTGGTATTACAGAGACACAAACACAATGACACTGTTCAGATATTTAAATGACTAATAATGTAGTTCAATTATTTTGAAGATACACATCTTGAAATGGAACAAATAGGCCCGTGGTTGAGACACACAGCAGGGAATTCAGAAAGTAGAGCAGCATTAACATATTGTAAGGTATAATAATAACATAAACCGATGACTTGAGTCTCAGTATTGATTTAAAAATGATTTTATTGATATAAAAAACACTCTGTTCCTCACGTACCAGCGGCTGGAACTGCGACACAACAACGTAACTTCATATGAACAGCAGCACTCATCGAGGTTTTCTGTAACTGTCCAAGTCTGTTTACAGTTTCCAGTCCTTAAAAAATACCAGTGCAGTGTTACTTCCTGTCTGTCTTCTTCTGCCGCTCTGTCTTTTAACCTCTTTTCTTCTCTCAGTTGATCCTCCTTAGCAATGGTCATTATTTAGCTTAGCAGCGGTTTGTTATTGAGTATTAACAACCATTGAAATGTCCAAATTGACCAATCAAAATTACCAAGCCATGTTATAATTACTGATAATACGAAAATTGAGATTAACACTGGCTATGTTCTTTAATATATGACAAAGTATCCTCTCTTTCTGACAGAAAAAATTATCCTTAATTCTTGTGTACCTTGACTTTCAAATAATTGTTGATCAAATATCAATATTCTCCTACCTTCAGCCTGAAATATGTGGTATCCTCTGCTTTTAGATTATCAATTGAAAGGATTAAATATGAGTTTTTTACTTCCCTAATATTTAGTTATGTCACTGTAAATCTCTTCTCTCTCCCTCTCTTTTGTCAGAGGAGGATTAAGCATTGTTCGGTTGTGTTTCTGTGATCCTGCTTGTCTAACTTTGGACTACACACTGGTCTCTGTGCGATCTCTCTCTCCCTCTCTGGGTTTCTCTCCTCAGCCTCAGATCCTGCTCTGTGTTTCTGGAAGGTCACATTTAATGTTTCCACTGACTGCTGCTGTTGAGTAAGACTGTGTGTGCTGCCCTGATGGTTTCTGATGATGCACTCAAATGGGCTTTTGTGCACGTGTACTATGCACACTTCTGACTTTCAGGTGTTTTTAATGTTTGTGCACAGATGTGTTTGTGTGTGTGGATTATAACATACACGCTTATTTTATGTCAGTCTATTTCTGTGTGTGTGGGAGGAGTGCAGATGTAGCCTAAGCCAGGGTTTTTTCTTGAGTAAGGGAAGTCTTTCTGTCACAGTGTAGACACACACTGCAAACGTTTGCATTTTTTGAAAATATATTGTGTAACCCAAGACAGTTCATGCATAGTGTTTTGAAACGTCATACATGAACTTCCAAACGTTCTGTGTGTCCCTTTTTTACAAAGTAAATGGATAGGCACTTCCAGAAACAATAACACTCTTTGCAAGATATTCTGTGTTTTCTAGACTCAAGCATGGTATGGGAAGTAAGGAGGCTGAGGGTTTCTGCGGCACCGTCTGTTGGCTCAGAGGGAAATACAGTAGATATAACATTTTAACAACATTTTATTAATGCCTGCACACACATTTGGTGACAACTCAGATATTTCTAACCAAGTTATTTTGTACTTAAACCTAACCAAGCCTTATGCATGGCGCTGTCACATCCTAGAACAGATTGTATTCTTATTGGTGGTTTTGAATGCTTTGAAACGGCAGAAATCCTTTGGGTCATCCAGGAAATATGTATTGTGTTGTTATATTAGTTTAATGGTTGGTATTTGCCAGAGTTGGTGTTAAACTCCGTGATCGCTTTTCAGGACTGAACCCACAATACAAACACGGACAGAAAAATAGGAGTTTGCAGCAAAAGGTTTTAATTTCAAATCGTGACAGGGGATACAAACTGTTGTTAATATAGTTCAGGAAATGGGATAAAAAAGCGAGGGAATGGAGATCCTCAGCCGAGGCTCCGGAGTGAGCTGGGGATTACCGCCAGGCAGATGAAAGGTGGGTTGAGCCGGTGTCTTTACGCTCCCGAGAGCGAGTAGGTTGGAGCAGGAGTTAGAGTTTGTCCTACCGGACAGGAGTGTGGCGAGCAGGGGTTTCAGAGCTGAGGAGAGCGAGCAGGCTGGAGCTGGTTGCATGAGAGCGGATGAATCCGACGAGGGAAGTGGCTGGACGTGGCTAGCGGAGGAGGTGATGATGGGTTCTGAATAGAGAGACAAACAGGTAAAAAACTGATTCCAGAGTTGTGTCAGGCTAAGCTAGAAAGCAATACGTTTACCAGTGTAATCTTGACGACGAACTGGCGAAGACTGGATGAGGAGACCGGGTTTAATAAGCAGGTGTGGATAAGTAGATGATCAGGATGAATGAGAAGCAGCTGCGGAGATGAATTGGCGGGAACCAGAAGTAGGTCAGCCACGCCCAACCCGGGAGACAAACACAGACAAACAGACAACAACAGACAACAACAAAAAGAGAAGCAGAAGGAGGGAGTACTGCAAATCCTTACAGTTGGAGAAAGTACTCAGATATTTTGCTTGAGTAAACGTATCAATACCACAGTGTACTATTTCTCAGTCACAAGAATAAGTCCTGCATTCAAGTCGTACTCAAGTAAAAGTATAAATATGTTATAACTTACATTATAATATGAATTCCAAAAGTATCTTGGTTTCTACTTTTCTAAAGTTACATTGTTCTGTCTTACACAATACACGTGAGTAAAACACATCTTAATGATCTTCTTTATCAAACATCAGAAGGATGTCGGTGTGAAATTGGTAAATCTTAGACTAAGCTAAAATGTACTAAGCATCTTCATACCAAGTAAAAGTTCTACTTTTCACTAAGATGTGCTTACTCTTGAAAGATGAGGACAATTCTGATGATGATGTATCAGACATTACCGAATATGGAAGAAGGTAAGAGAGACATCGTGTGTTTAAAGAATCACACTGTTTCTTGACTTGTAGTACGGAATGAGGTAGCATGAGGCATTTTGTTGCAGTTAAAAAAAAAACAATACATTTTATCTACAACAAAAAAAAGCAAACACAAGTAATGAAAATGGTTTCAGTCCTCAGCAACTGGACGCAGCAACAAAAGGTAGCTGCGATCTGACCGAGGAATCTGCGAAACCTCCTCATACTTTTTCACTCTGACCAGTGGAGACTGAGGCTGCAGCAGAGAGCTCTGCTGGGTTTGCTCCATCAGAAGACCCAAAAATCTGAATCTCCTTCATATGGGCATGAAGGTACTTTTCCCTCTGAAAGCCAGGCATGTGAATCTTCTTCATAGCAGCCTGGAGGTACTTCTCCATCAGAAGACCCAAAATCTGAATCTCCTTCACAGGAGCATGGAGGGTACTTTCCCCTCAGAAAGCCAGGTCTATGGATCATCATCAAAGGAGACAGTGGCTTTGCTTCCATCACATGAGAAAGTGGCTGTGTTGTCATTTCTAGCAGAGAGTAGATTTCTGACATGTATGCCAGCGGCTGACATTTGTTCAGGTTTGCAAACAGCAGAGTTTTAAACCCTGTCTAGTGAGGCCTCTATTGATCAGATGCTCATTATGAATGTGGACAATCAATTGATGAATGATACAGTCATTAAATAAAGTTAGCCTATTCAACCTTTGTTTGTTTGTTTGTTTATTTATTTAAAGGACAGTGCACATTAATTCACATTGCTGTAAATGAGCCAGTGTTAGCCAGCAATCTAATTTTCAACTGTTGTCCTTGGCAAGATGTTAAATGACCACAACAAGACTAGAAAATAAAAACATAATTAAATAGAGTACAGCAGACAGCATCAGTACAACAATAAATAAATAGCAGTACAACAATAGAGAGGAACAAACAAACATGCAAACAGATGAAATATCATCATACCTTAATACACTTAAAAGTGTTCACATTTTTGATTGTTTAAAAAGCCAGTTCTTATGATTGTGGTTAAATGTATGATCGGAGGTGTTATTCCTTATCTGTATTGGTATTGTGTTCCAGAGTGTTGGTGCCTTCACAGAGAAACAGTGTTTGCCAAAGGAACTGACCTAAGAGGGACTACAACAGTCCCCTCTTAGGGCAGACCTTGTGGTTCTGCTGTTGAATTGTTCTGCTGTATAAAAGTGCAGAGTGGTGGGGGTGCCTTGCCGTTTAGAATTTTAAAAATGAGACATGCATCAGTGTGTTTTAATATATTTCCCCAGCTGAGCAGGTTATGTTTGTCCAGGATTTTGCAACCTCAGAGGTTATATTGCTGTAGACACACAGTCACTTACCGGTCTCTGCTGTCAAAAGGCTCAGTCGGGTGCGACCTTGTGATAAAAGAGTGCTGCAGAGCATAATGGGGAGAGATTCTCTGATCCCCGTCAAGATGCAGTGTTAAAGTGAGTGAAGCAGGCAGGACCCAAATGCAGAATAAACAGAAAAATACCTTTATTTCAAGGTTTTAAGGAACAAACAGAACACTACCTCATGAACACAGTCAACGAAAAACAATGAACCAACAATGACAGACAGAAAAACCAGACTACACACAAGACTAATCACACAAGGCAGAGTTCACAAAGGGGCGAAGGCCACAGTGGGCGAACTCAGGGGGCCGGGCATGAGGGCGAAGGCAGCGGCTGGAAGAGTCTGGGGGCCGGGCCCGAGAGCGAGGGCCGCGGCAGGGAAAGTCAGGGTGACCAGGGCTCGAGGGCTGGCAGGAGCTGGTGGAACCCCTGGCGGGTCAGACGTAGACGAGACCCTGGACGGAACCTGGGCTGGGTGTCAGTGGGACCTCACGACGGAGCAAGGGATGGTGTCGATGGGACCCGAAACAGGACAGGACACGGTGTTGGCAGGAAACCCGGCAGAAAGAGTAGTCGGCAGGGCCTCCAACGGCACAGGACTCAGGATTGGCAGGACCCCCGGCAGAAGAGCAGTCGGCGGGACCCACAACGGGACAAGACATGGAGTTGGCAGGACCCCCAGCGGAACCTCCAACGGCACAGGACATAGGGTTGGCAGGACCCCCGGCAGAAGAGTAGTCGGCGGGACCCCCAACGGGACAGGACATAGGGTTGGCAGGACCCCCGGCAGAAGAGTAGTCGGCGGGACCCCCAACGGGACAGGACATGGAGCTGGCAGGACCCCCAGCGGAACCTCCACGGCACTTGATTAGGGACTAGAGAGGGGACTGAGATGGAACTCGAGATGGAACTCGAGAGGGAACTCGAGAGAGAGAGAGAGAGAGAGAGAGAGAGAGAGAGAGAGAGAGAGAGAACTCGAGAGGGGACTCAAGAGGGGACTCGAGAGGTGACTCGAAAGGAGACTCGAGAGGGAACTCGAGAGGTGACTCGAAAGGTTGACTGGAGAGGGAACTCGAGAGGTGACTCGAAAGGTGACTGGAGAGGGAACTCGAGAGGTGACTCGAGAGGGGACTCGAGAGGGGACTCGAGAGGGAACTCGAGAGGGAACTTGAGAGGTGGCTTGAGAGGGGACTCGAGAAGAGACTCGAGAGGGGACCTGAGAGGGAACACGAGAGGAGACTTGAGAGGTGACTGGAGAGGGGACTGGAGAGGGTACTGGAGAGGGGACTCAAGAGGGGACTTGAGAAGGAACTTGAAAGGAGACTTGAGACGGTCGGTTCGCCAACAGAACACGGGGGGCTGGAGTCGGCCGGAATGCCGACAGGACACGGGGAGCTCCAGAACCATGGCTGTTGGGCACGGAACAGAAGCCTGGACCCTGGCTGTGTGAGCCAGGTAATGGAGCACGGAAGCATGGCTGTGTGTGCCGGTACTGGTGCACGGATCCATGGCTTTGTGGGCCGGTTCTGGAGCCGGAACCATGGCTGCTGGGGCCGGAATTGGGGCCGGAACCATGACTGCTGGGGCCAGGACTAAGGCTGGAACCATGGCTGCTGGGGCAAGAACCGGGGCCGGAACCATGGCTGCTGGGGCCAGAACTGAAGACGGAACCATGGCTGCTGGGGCCAGAACTGGGGCTGGAACCATGGCTGTGTGGGCCGGTTCTGGAGCCAGAACCATGGCTGTGTGGGCCGGTACTGAAGCAGGAACCATGGCTGCTGGGCACGGAACCGGAACATGGAACCATAGCTGTGTGGGATGGTACTGGAGCACGGTACCATGGCTGTGTGGGCCGGCACTGGAGCATGGAACCATGGCTGCTGGGGCCTGTACTGGAGCCCAAAGCAGACTTCTGGGGCTCGGGCTGCTAGCCTGGACTTGCGACTCCTTCTCTTAGGAGCCTTTTGGAGGCTCAGTGGACTTCCAAAAGCCAGACGAGTACCCGAGAACGGCTCCTGGACAGGAGCAGGAAATAGGGGAAGAATCAGGGGTTGTCTCCAGACGGAACACACCGAGACATATGGTGTCAGGTTGGGAATTGGGAGGCAGGGAGCTAGCATGCCTGGGGCTAGCAGGCCGGGAATCACATGTCTGGAGGAAGTCCATAATCCAGCCAGGTAAAAAACGTCACTAAACGTTGCCAACCGGTGTACCCCTACCAGAGCGGCCCTCCTCTGCCGAACACTGGACGCTCCCTTCCACCAATCAAAGCAGCAAGCCAAAAAAAGGTAAAATTACTTAATTCCACCTCAAATGGATCATCTGCTGGGTCCATTTCTGGTTGGTTCATTCTGTTAGGGTGAGTGAAGCAGGCAGAACCCAAATGCAGAAAAAACTGAACTTAAATACAAGACTAATCACACAAACAATCACACAAACAAGACACAGGTGAGGAGGGAGGAGAAAACACAGGGGCACCAGGTGAACACAATCAGGTAGGAGGGAAAACAGACAGAAAGCAACAGGCAAGACAGGGGTGAACACTTTTCAAAATAAAACATGAAACCAAAGACAGAAAAAGACAAGACAAAAACAACACAGACAGATCGTGACATGCAGAAGCTGTTTGAGGAGGTCCACAAAAGCTATCCTGTCCTCAACACTTCAGCAACCTCCTCTTCAGGATGATTCTGGATTTGAAAACAAATAAAGGTCAGTTGATGCAACCCCAACTCTCAGACACATATTTTAAACTGGTCCTGTTTCAGTCTTTACTTATACAACACAGCAAAGGACATATATGGACAAGTACATCCAAAGAACTCAGGAGGTCAATGGAGCTATCCTGCTCTTCTGCCTGTATTTTGTGGGCAGCTGTAAATTCATCAGGCATATTAAGGAACACAATATACGTGCAACTAAAAACAAAGAAGAACATGGGTACTCCCATCAGCCTCCATTGTTGGATTTGTTTTCATTTCCTCAATGAAGAAGTACTTATATGCCAGCACGGAGCATGTGGTCCTCTGGCTGACCAAAACCTCCACCATGAACTTCATCTGCAGACAACATAGACAGAGTTACAGAAGACATTCTGAAAAAGGTGTCTGGACCTTTGTCTGAGGTAGCTGACCTACCATCCAGAGTTTCCGTTAGAATTTCTTTTTGCCGGGTCAACATGTCCGTTAAAGTTTAAATCTTCCGGACAAAATGAGAAAAGTGCCGGTCAAAGGTCTTCTTAGTTATTTATTGAGCTTTAAAACAAATTGATATGATTCGATATTAAACAAACTAATCATAGTAGATTAACTAAGTGTACAGTAATAACTTATAACACGGAGTGCTCTCTCTCTCCTGACAGCCCGTCAGTCTCATGCAGCTCGCGGATCCAGTAATGAGTGACCCGACAGTAAAACTAAACATATCTATAACTAGTTACGGTAGTTTGAGAGGTCATTAAAATAGTTACTTGTGATTTCTAACCTGAAGTGTGTGTTTTGTCCTCACCGCTGCATGTGATTATGCAGAGCGGCGTGTCGACTCGTCAGCAGCAGCTGATCTCTCTCTCCGCCAGATTAGACTTACTCTCGTTATTTCCATATCGATCAGATCCAGCTAGTTCTAGCTAATGATAGGACTACCTGCTTATTAAAAGACACCTAAACAATAAGCGTCGCTATGCAACCGGGGAGGCCGCAAAGTATAGCGCAGCATTATGCATTTGTTTACATGCCCACCGGAACCCCGAGGCATTACCAACAGATCAACGCACAATCAACCCATACAGGACATCTCTTTCTCCACATTAAGTGTTAGACATTAGAATTGACTATTCTTGTCTGTCACATACTCTTTTGTCTGTCACATAAATGGCGCAAGTTGCGCAACTGATGTGGTATTGCCTTAAGGGGAAATTATTTTGAACGGACACTTTGACCGGAGAGATTTAGATATGCCTGACTTCAGCATATTTTACCGGTCGTAGTCCGGTAATACCGGCTAACGGGAACTCTGCTACCATCTGATATTCATAGTCGACAGGGAAGAGATTTTCAGCCCAGTTAGAGAAGAAGGCCAAGATGCAGCCGACTCCCCGCACATCGATAGCCCTGTGAACGGGAGGCCGAGGGCAACTTCTGTAGGTCTGAGAAGGAAGCCCAAAGATTAGATCTTTGTCAGCAGTTGTAGAGGACCAAGAGAACAATGTGGATGGTTTAAATGAACCCACCTCTACCCTACTAGCTGAAGTGCCATACCAGTGTGGACTTGGGAGATGAACAATCGAGGCCAAAGTCTATCAACTTCACTCTAGGGCGGGTCTAGCTGGGTGAGCCACATAATGCGTTTAGTTTGCGGCTGAGAAGGCCTATGTAAGGTTTCCTTTATTAATGCGTAATCCATATATCGAACAAAAGATAATTAGTGCTTTGCGATGGTAAAGATCTCCAGTGTTCATTAGGTTTATTTTAATTTAGTATGCACACTACAATGAAGGCTCAATAATCAGCTCACGGCATATAGGCAGGGGTAAAGTGCTATTTTTTTACGAGTGGGGGGCGACTTCACCTCCTCTAGGGGGTCCGGGGCATGCTCCCCCGGGAAGATTTTTTTAAATATTGAAGTTAAAAGCATCAATCTGGTGCACTTTGAGAGCAACATTAAGAGATCTATGGATACATCTCTCAACACCCATATGAAACAGAACTGTAAACAGATTTTCTTTTCTTTATGGATATTTTACAAATCACTCCCCTTTTAAACTCTATTCTTGTTTTACTGCCATATAGACTATAATGATCATATGAAGGTGTGCCGCGGAAATAATCTTTTGAATAATTTGTGACCAAACCGTTTGAGACCCACTGAGATAACGGCGCATTCACACCAGCCTTTATAGTCCGGTTGAATCTAACCCTGGTGCGTTTAGCCGCTTGGTGCGGTTTTTGGGTCGGTGTGAACGCAGTCCGAGACCTCTGAAGTGAACTAAACAACCGGACTCTGGTCCGCTAAAATAGGTGGTCTCGGAGCGCTTGCTTGCGAACTCTGGAGCGGTTCATTGCTGGTGTGAACGCAGTCCGCACCAAAACATAGGAAGCTAGTATTTACGTGTCACAAGAACTCGGATGTCTTCAAAAATCTTTAGCGAAGAGTCTTTCAAGACATCCGCGGTTGTTTAGTTAAAGAGTGAAACAGAATTAAGTGTTGAACAGTGTCGTTTAAAGTAAAAATGCTCCGTCAACTACATAAAAGTAAGAACACCTGTCGTCGGTGAAACGCCCCTCCTTACTGCAGAACGTCTCTCATTATGTGTTATAATGTTTTTTAACGGACCTTGTCTGATGATATAATCATATGCGTGGGCCGCTAGTGTCTGTTGATCTCCAGATTAACAGCAGCATGAGAATAACCTGCTGAAAGTGCCGATGCTCCATGGCAGAGGCTCCGGTAGAAATTGCCGGGATTTGCGTTTTTACCCCCTTAATGTCTGACCAATGGTTGAACAGCATTTCCGTGCACATGACTTGTGTTTAAAGTTTATAGTCCGTTTGAGTTTTGCCCGTGTGAACGCAAACCGAACCTTCTGAAAAATGAAACAATGCAACAAACTGGTCTGGTGCGCACCAGAGAAGCGGACTATTAGGTGTGAATGCAAGACTAAAGTGAACTATCTAAACACTCAGAGAGTCCTTTAGCTCACCTGAGTCTCTCAGTCTGAGAGGAGAGGACCCTCCTCCAGCTTGTTGTGGAACAAACAGCTCCTTATGTCCGTTAGTGTAGCTAGCCAACCAGATGCTAACAACACAGGTCCCTGCTGGCACCGGTCTCTCTCTCTCTCTCTCTCTCCTCCTCCTCTCTCTCGCTCTCTCTCTCTCTCTCTCTCTCTCTCTCTCTCATCTCTCTCTCTCTCCTCTCTCTCTCTCTCATCTCTCTCTCTCTCTCTCTCATCTCTCTCTCCCTCTCTCTCTGACTTCCTGTCTCTCTCTCTTCTCCTCTCTCTCCTCGCTTCTCTCTCTCTCGGCCTCTCTCTCTCTCGGCTCTCTCTCTCTCTCTCTCACTAAATGCGCTATTGCCTCACACACCACACACACACACACACACACACACACACAGAGCCGAGCTTGAATGACACCACACGTGTATTTCCATGCAACGCTCTGATTGGTCTGGTGTCATGCCTCTGTTGCATTCACTGAACACGGGAAATTACAGTCCTGCCGTCCTCTCTTGTGTCATGATGAAGTTCACGTAAAGCACGGTCAATGTATTATTTATTGAGAGAGAATTGTCCGGGGCTGGAATTGTCCGGGCTGGAATTGTCCAGGCCAGGCGACGCCACTGATTATCCCCTTCCAGTATGAAACACTACACACTTTGGCTTAGAGTAATCAGTATACCACTGGAACAACATATAAAATGTACCCATCTGTATAGAGGCAGCGTCAGTAAGGGTCACAACTGCTTTTATGTGTTCATCATAGCTGTAAAGGTGCTAATTGAATGACTTTATAAACTGCTGTGGGACAATTGAACCTGTTGTCATATTATTCAAGTTAATATGACAACGTTTAGTTAGTGGGTTATATATTTTTTCAGCTAATATTCGTAATTGTAAAGGAACTAAAGCTGTCAGATAAATGTAGAGGAGTACAAGTAGGCTACAATAGTGGCTTCTAAAAGTGTGGATTAAATGTATTAAGTAACTTCAATTGAAAATACTCAAGGAAAGTACAAGTACCTCGAAATAGTACTCAAGTAAACTACTTGAGTAAATGTACTTTATTGCATTCCACCCACTGCTATTTGCTGTGTTTCTTTCCTCACTGCTATTTCCTTTTTGCCAAATGAAGGGATTATCAGCAGCAACAGTACAGGTGTGCGCGCTGGGTTTTGACCTCCATAACGTGCTTCTCTATCTGATCATACGGTCACATTTCTAATGGTTTCCATTGCAATTCAAAATGACTGGGCTCCAACCTTACACACACAGCTGTATTGCAGTTACAACTTCTGTCTTAAATCTACTGCCATCAGTGGTATAAAGTAACTAAGTAAATTTACTCAAGTACTGTACCTAAATCATTTTGTTAAACTTTGTTACATTTCAGAGGCAAATATTGTAAATGTTACTAGTATTTCAAGATGTAAAGTTGGTCCACAAAGACAAAGTACAACACTAAAATGCTCTTACATGATAAAAACAGGATCATATATTATTATACATAATGATCAAATACTGTCAGAAGATCCATTCTGCATAACGAGTACATTTTTTAACTTGAAGTTCACTTTGATATTGGCCAATGTGCCGGATGAATACTTTTACTTTTTGTACTTAAGTCACTGGATGTTAATACTTTAGTACTTTCTCTAAAGAAACTATTCAATTCTGGATTTTCACTTGTAACAGAATATTTTATGACTTTAATATTTGTATGTTTACTTAAAGTGGAGCTATCATGCTATATTGAATAATATATTGTAGGGCCATACATATATACATGTATGTATATACATATATATAAAACATGTCTGTGAAGTTTGTTTTTCAAAATACCAAACAGATCATGCATTTTAGCCATGCCTCATTTAGCTCTATTTGCTGTATTCCAGCCCTGTTTTTGCAAGGGCTGATTCTGTGGCAAATGAGCTGCAGCTGACCACGCCCCCCTGCAAAGGAGGGGGGCGAGGCAGAGCATCATGTTACCATGCTGTTACCATGCCACGGCAACCCCCATTCCCCTGATAGGTGGAGAGTTGCCCATATAGGCGGAGCTCCTTGTTTCTGATGTCAGATATATTTCAAATCTGGATCAGTCTGTATCAGATCCGTTGCAGCCCCGTTTTTAGAGATTTGGGTATGGAGGAAAAGAAGAGGGTTGTGTTTTCTGACACTTGGTGAGTTCCCTGACACACCGGGGACACATGTCATGTATAAAACAGGTTCGTACGGGTGCTTGAAATCCTTGAAATTTGACGTGGTTTTTTTCAAGGTTGTGAGAGTGCTTGAATTTTGGGAATGGTGCTTGAAATTGAGATAAAGTGCTTGAAAATGTAAATTCTTAACTTTACAATAAATTGCTGTCTGACTGAATAGTTCGCTTTTTAGATTAAAAGAAAAGAATTGCTTCGCTTCTACATAAACAGCCCCCCGCTCCGGCCTTCCCGCGCTATGCGGGCGACCTGCAAGTGTTTGTGTTACGTGTGACCTGGGCATTCTGACGAGTGATAGATGACTGTATGCCAGGAGGTTGCAGTTTTAACGAGCGTTGGCTATCCGAAGAATGGCTAAAACGAGGATCAACACAACGAATAGCGTCTTGCAAGGTTGCCCAAAAGAAATTCAGTTGTTCTCGATGGGAGAGTAAGCGCTGACGAGCCACATGAAAGGTAAGCCGTAGGCCAGGGATCACCAACTACATTTGTCCAAGGGCCAAAATGTATCCAATAGACACTATCGCGGGCCAGCGGGGGGGGGGGGGGGGGGGGGGGGGGGGTACTGCATAAAGGTACTGCATAAAGCTTAACGAAGGATCATTTCTAGGCAGGGTTGGGAGGGTTACTTTGTAAATGTAATCAGTTACTGATTACTGAATGCATGCTCTGAAAGTAATCAAATATACAGTTACATGTACGTGTCTTAAAAAAGTAACGTGTTCAGGTTCCTTTTAGAATACTTTTGAAATACTTTCTTTTTGGGTATGTTTTGGTAAACAGGAGACACTTGTTGTACTGTTTTAATGGCTTATCAAGAACTCAAACACAACATCTGGGTGTCATTTGGACAGCTCTCTCATCTGCACCCCACATAAAAAACATCACCCGGACTGCATTCTCCTACTGTAAACCTTTCCTTAGAATATGTTATGAATTGTAAGGTGTCCTTGGGTGCTTTGGAAGGCGCCCCTAAATAGAATGAATTATCATTATTATTTATTATCTGAAACGATTGTAATAACTTTTAAAACTGTTTCCAGTCACTTGCCCCATGCATTCAGCAGCAGCAGGCCATTCACTTTGATTTGATCCCGTTATAAATGTCATCATTTCGACAATAAAGAAATGCTACATCAACGTTATCTTGCACATTTTATCTAACCATCTCCGTTTCTAACTTTCAATATATTTTAAAAGAGATCTCTCTCTCTCATCGCGTGCGGGGGCGGGGCCTCACAGACACGCTGCATCTCTCTCTCAGACACGCTGCAGCGCTGTGCAGTGTGCACACAGTTCTGCCGGTAATGAATATTACATTTGTGAGGAAACCTTTCCACCAATAATTCCAATAAGTATTCCAAAATGTATTCACTTCAGGTTTACGAAAGTAACTGTAATCAGATTACTCGTTTTTCAAATGTAACGCCAGCTGAATACAGTTTGCCTACTTGATTTTTGTATTCTGATTACGTAACGCCGTTACATATATTCCGTTACAACCCAACCCTGCTTCTAGGCTACTGTCCCGCAGCTCCTGCCTCTCTGTTGGACTCTGTCCCGCAGCTCCTGCCTCTCTGTTGGACTCTGTCGCAGCGGGGCTGCTGCTGTGGTGCAGAGCGCACAAAGCAGACTCTTCACAACGAAGGCTCACTTCTTCTTCTTCAAGGAAGGGAAGGTTTCGCAGTACGCAGTCTACAGTCCCGCAGCTGCTGCCTCTCTGTTGGACTCCGGTACTGCACCTTACTCACGAGACGTTGTAAAAAAAAAAGGGTGGGGGGCGAACGCAGTAACCACTCCGCCAACGCCACAGTCACCCCCGTCGTGCGGGCCGGATGAGAATGTCTGGCGGGCCGGATGTGGCCCGCGGGCCGCCAGTTGGTGGTCACTGCCGTAGGCTAACAGTGCATGTTACGTTTGTTTAGGCCAGGGGTGCCCAACCGGTCGATCGCAGGGAGATTCTCAGTCGAGATGTGTCTAACAATAGTACAACAATATTCTGTTTTATCGTTAATGTCCTATAACATAATCTTCCTGTGCCAGAATAATGCACTTGAACGCATCAAAGCTTTGTGATTGGCTAGCGTGACCCCATGTGTCAGTGCGTGGTGGTGGGCAGTAGGTGTGGAGGAAACTTCTGTGTAGCAATGCAGTAGGAGTCACCGACTCAGGAAGGAGACACGGTAGAGCAGGAGCTTTTGATGTCAAACACTGATGGTTTATTTGGAGTTACGGCCGGAGGATTCACATCACAAGTCACAGCAGTCACGGTGAGACTGCACGGGAGAGTTGCCACGTCAATTCTGGAGCGCCTCTCTCTCGTTAGCCCATTTAACTGGTTTCACAGAGAGTGATCAACATATTTGATAAGATAGTTTAAGACAGTTGATAAGACAGTTGGGCACACTGAGTCACTTGCATCCGTCACTTATGGCCTCGAAGATTTCATACCTTGGAGTCCACAAACAAGTGTTGCCCGGTCACAGAACGGGAACAATAACTTTATGGCTGAAGCAGCCTATGTCCTTAAAGGAGATAAACAGACGTCAGGGTTGGTCATGTACGTCATATCTAGGAGTCTAGGACAATTATTTCCCTAACAGTGGGCACTATTACGCTGACGTTGTCCATGTCAACAAGAGTGACAGTCCGCACACACACAAGACCGAAATTATGGCAGAAGCAAAAAAGCCCAAAATATATAATTTCACTCAGAGTGGGAGGACGATTACTTTTGTATCTATTCCAATTCAAAGTCCATCTGTCTCATCTGTCTCTCATCTGTCTCATCTGTCTCATCTGTCTCTCATCTGTCTCATCTGCAATGCGAGCGTGGCTTTATCGAAGAAGGGTCATTTAGGAACGGCATTTCAAAACAGTGCACAAACGCTAATTCGAGAAGGGTCTAGCTGCGGCCGCGGACAGTACACGACACGCCCACCTGACACGACACTACGGTGGCTGAGAGGCACTACCGTACATGGAAGATTAAAAGTGATTTGACGACACTACGGTGGCTGAGAGACCGTACATGGCAGATTAAAAACAAATTGCAAATGTTATTGTAGCATTTTAAGCAACTATTAGGCAAATAAATTAATAACCTATCAGTTTGAGAACCCCTTATCCCATTTTGATGGTTGACATCTCATTTGAACAGTGAAAGCCAGAATGACAGCAGGGGTGAATTTTATTTTATAATTTTGCAATAAGTCAAAGATATGTTTACTGTATATATAAAAATGCTTGTCATGTAGGCATACTGGAGATGGAAAGGCTTTAGTCAGTGTTGTAGCTGAGATTCTTACCGTTCCAATGATGTATTAATAATAATTGGATACTTGGATTTATATAGCGCCTTTCATGAGACCCAAGGTCGCTTTAAAAAGAAGAACAGAGTAGAAAAACAATAACAAAAGGCAGTCAGACAAAACAACAAATAGATTTGGGGCCAAAGGCCTTGGCAGACAGATGGGACTTGAGGGCCCTTTTGAAGGCGTCAAGCGGGGATGTTGCAGATCTCAGGGAGAGCGTTCCAGAGAGTGGGGGCTGCCATACTGAAGGCTCTGTCCCGAAGGATCGCGGGGGGGGGGGCCAGAGTCTGAAGACCGCAGGTTCCGGGGTAGGGCATGTGGGAATTGTATTGATTTGATACAAGCAAGCCAGTGTTTCATTGTGTACTTTCAACTACAGTATATGGTCCGGCAAGTTCAGCATTCACTGTGATGAATATAAAATAAGACACTGATACCGTTTTCCTCAATGAACATTTATTGAAACAACATCATGTGGAAAATCAGAGCTGGTCAACTTAAAAAAATATTGACCTGCAGGAGTTTAAAGCCTATTTAAAAACTCTCGGAATCTTTCACAAGTCCTTCAGCCTTTGTGCGCTTCCTCACTCATGTTCTTGGTGAGGTCATGAGAACAAAGTTCCATCTCACTGATAAGACAAGATGGTATAAAGAAGTCATATGTAATATTATAAAATCACATGCATCAGGGGTTGTACACTTTAATGTGTCCATTCACTAACCGACTCATTAGAAGGAAGCTGTAAGGCCTCCTGTTATAGGAGTGGTCCTCGTCAGTGTCCAGGGGCATCAGACAGTCAACCATTATTTTGACATGCACGGTTTAACTCCTCCAAAAATGATCCAGGCTCGATTCAGAATGACACAGTACCACACAAAACAAATGTTGCATGTACCATAAATTCTATGTGGAGGAAACTTCTGTGTAGCAATGCAGTGGGAGTCACCGACTCATGAAGGAGACACGGGATGAGCAGGAGCTTTGATGTCAAACACTGATGGTTTATTTGGAGTTAGGCCGGAAGTTGACAAGACAGGTGGTGTGTCACGAGTTGACACAGCGGTTGCCAAACCAATTCTGAAGAACTCTTTCTGTAGCTCGAGGTTTTATCTAGTTCGGAGTGTAATAATCAACATTCTTCATCAGTGAGACTAAAATATGGACCCTGAATCTAACTAGAGCTCTCGTCCATAGAAAAGAATACGCGCCAGGGAACCTTCGTCCCTGAACAGTAAACTACCTCATGGCGGCTTGTCCTCGGTCATAGACTGGCAACAACAATGCACCCAAGCTGCCCCTCCTTTAGAGAGATAGCAGCAATACCCAAGGCTGTAGACCTATGCCATGAGAAAGGAGACAGTGAGAGCGAACATGATGAACTGTGTCGAAGGTTGAATACCTAGGCAAATTATTCTCTAACAGTATGTGTTTTAGGAGTAGTAACCCACTACCATGTCTGTGAGAATCCCTTCATCGTGAACAATAGGTGAATTGGTGGCCAGAGGGCTGTACGTCAAGGACTGGACATGGACGCAGTCAAACCCGACTAGCCCACTTCTCCGTATAGTCATATGCCCTGTTGCACGTTTCCAACTGACAGGTGATACCCAAGTTAGATTTTTGGACATGAATACACGGCACAGGACCCTTAAAAAGGTCCTGGAAACTGCAAAAAGTCACTGTGATTTTAGGTGGCGATTTGCTGTGATGTCCGATGTTTTGAGTGGTGCCTTTGTATGTGCATTTGTAGGTTTTTCCTTTTAGTTGTAGGCTACAAAAACAACATGTTGTGGTTTAGCGCTTTGACATCAATTTTGGGGGCTGTGGAAATAATGTGCCATGTTGCTGCAGCAGCCGGAGCTATCACTGGAGCGGCCATCGGGGCCATCACTGGAACGGCCGTCTGAGCTATCACTGGAACGGCCATCGGGGCCATCACTGGAGCGGCCGTCTGAGCTATCACTGGAACGGCCATCGGGGCCATCACTGGAGCGGCCGTCTGAGCTATCACTGGAACGGCCATCGGGGCCATCACTGGAGCGGCCGTCTGAGCTATCACTGGAACGGCCATCGGGGCCATCACTGGAGCGGCCGTCTGAGCTATCACTGGAACGGCCATCGGGGCCATCACTGGAGCGGCCGTCTGAGCTATCACTGGAACGGCCATCGGGGCCATCACTGGAGCGGCCGTCTGAGCTATCACTGGAAACGGCCATCGGGGCCATCACTGGAGCGGCCGTCGGGGCCATCACTGGAGGAGTCGTTGTGGTTGCTGGGGCCGCCGCCAACGTAGTTGGATGTTCGGTGCAGCAGTTTTTATAGTGACTAAAGAACATCTCCTTTCTCCCAATGATTGTTGGGCAAAAGCCACAGTGATAATGGCAGCTGGCCACACATTTGAGATGGCATTTATAAACATTCATTTATAAATGCCATGGTGCTTCAAAGTTGTATTTATCATCTGAATTTGCCCGAAACAAGTTTAATATTCTGAAAGCTAAGACTTTGTTTATTTGAAATCAGATGAAAACAAACTGTAACGGACCCTGCCGTGTTATCTGATTACTATACGCCTTACATTCATAATTTCAGCCGGAGGGAGGGGGAGCAGCGCTACGGAACAGCAGAGTGGCGAACTTTAGTGGAGTAGAAGTGTAGTACACAGTTGCATAAAATGAAAGTACAAGTATTTTAAAATTGTACTTAACCCTCTATGGCATACTGTTGCCCTCAGTTAACACACCACTTTTTTCGACCTCACACTGGCCCTCTAAGTATATTAATTTTTTTAAATATACACAATGTCACCTGACATGCTGGTGTCCAATAAAATGAGGGAATATATGGGTGTGGCATTTTGTCTGGGGGTGGAGCAGTCCTTTCTGCAAGCAAAGCTGCAGGTCTCCCTTGAAAAAGAGATCATTGATCTCAATTGGATTTTACCTGGATAAATAAAGGTTTTGAATTGAATTGAATTGAGGGGACTCAGGGCCACCACTTGGCCACATTTCACTTTTTAAACATATTAGAAATGTACACAACTTAAAATAAAAAATACATGCATGTGCATGAATACGTAAAGAAGTATATTTGATTGTTTAAAGACTTAGTATGTATTAATTAGCTAAAACTATGTTTTTTTGTTCGTTGCCTCAGGGCAACACTGTGCCTCTTAGACCACTTTTTTCCAGGCAATATCATGCAAGTGTGCAAATGTGCTCAGCTGTAAAATGATAAACCTAATCAATGTTTTTACTTTACCATCTACTGATATTTACAGGAAATGGAAACAAAACATGTTATGGGCAGAAGGGACACAATCAGAGGCCTGTACTACGAAGCTGGTTCAACCTAACCTGGATATGTTTGACTTAGCCGGTTGGCCTAATCCAAAACATACGCGCTCTCGCTAAACGGTCCTACGACGCTGGTTATCAACTCGTTCGCTCAAGCCAGCCGTGTCCTATCTAGTTAGGTGCGCGTTCACATGAAAGGGTGGTATTTGGAGCATTCGACCAATCACAAACATGGAGAAGCGTACTGACAGCGCAGCGTCATACTTCCTGAATGAAAAGTCAACTATATAATTAGACAAATATGAAGAAGTTAAACTTTAAACATCCATGACTTAAACACTTTATCCAGGATCAAAGCCACATAGCTGCACCTGCAAGGTGAATACAGCTGGTAACAGAACAAGTGTTTGAATGCGTACATTAACAGGTTTTGATATCACTGCCCGTCCAAGACACGAGTGGATCTGACTTTAATTACATTTGTCTCGAGTGTTTCGTCAACTTAATGTGTTGCTTAAATAATACTTCTGCATACAGTATGTGACACTGTGAGTGTTGCACGGCCAGATACGGCTCAGCTGACTCAGATAAGGAAATATATGATACATTATGAAGTATGCCGCGGACTGTACTTAATGTTACTCTGATCCGTTATGTTGTGGCAGATATTTAAGTAAGCTTTCTTAACGCTAATGTATAATAGTCAGATTGCTCTGAAGATGGGAGGTGATATTCTATTAATGTTCACGTTCACACAGTCAGTGATTTTTGCCGGCCGTCTTTCCTGCAACGGCAGCTTTCTGTATTTCCCTTCTCCTGTAATATGACTTGATCGCTTTAAACTCTGCACACTGAGCTGATTGGTCAGGGCAGTGCTTTCACTGAGTTGATCTCTTAGCCTGCACACCTAACCTGGTCCTGACCAGGTTAGCCACACAGCATAAGTTACCATGGAGATCTAGCCTACTAAAAAGAGAACCAGCTTCGTAGGACCGGAAACCCGAGTTTTCCCTGAAGTTAGCCGGCTAAGCGAAAATCCTGCTCCGTAGTATACCCCCTGGCTGTTAGGGCTATTCCGTCTGACAGTGAGGACAGTGAAGGTCAAGATAGGGTTAGGCACATAGACACACACACACACACACACACACACAACACACACACACACACACACACACACACACACACACCCACACACACACACACATGCACAAAGACATAACACACACAGATCACACACACAGAGAGACACATACACACACTACACACAACACACACCACACAACACAACACACACACAACACCACACAAGCACAAACACATACACACACACAGATCACACACACAGAGACAGACACATACACAACACATACACACACACACAACACCACAACACACAACAGAGACACACACACAACACACACAGAGACACACACAGAGACACACACACAGAGACAGACACACACAACACGAACACACAAACACACACAGAGAGACACAGAGACACACACACACACACACACACACACACACCACAGAGACACACACCGAGACAGACACACACACACATACACACACACACAGAGAGACACAGGACACACACACACACACACACACACACACACCCACCACACACCACATAGACATACACACACACAAACAGACACACACTTGCTTTGCTTATGGTTGTCCATCGAATCCGATGATGACGTCCACTTCTATCGGTGAGTTCTTTGGTGGCTGAATAGCCCTATCCTGGACCCACAAATCCTATTCCAGGTGTCAGAGGTGGATTCCTGCGCAAGGAAGTTTTTAAGTGCCATAGGGGGTGCGCACTTCCCAGTAGCACTATCTTCACCACGATGAGATATACCCGGTGGCGTGGGTAACCCATGACGACCAGTCCCCCATCCTGGCTGCAGGAGGTTTTAAGGCCCGCCTATAGCGCACCGCCAGCGCATTGCTTTTCTGTCAGGGTGTGTTCCCTTAGCCTTTGCCTAAATAGGCTTACCCACAAAGCAGCGGGCTATTACCCATAGTTGGGGCAGGGGTTGACAGGCGTCAGGGCATGTCCACACGACAGTGGGCCTATACGCCGCGTCTCTGGGGCCCACTGTTGCTCCGAGATCCCCTCCAGTTTAGCCTGGGTCCGCAAGGACCCAGTTACCATGTGTGGCCACGGGGAGGCACTGCAGGAGTCTTGGTGGTGGAGAGGCTTAGTTTAATTCTGTGATTGCTCCTGCATGTTGTGTGAGGATGCATTCAGGGAGTCGTGTGTTCTTCAGACCTGTGCGGAGCACTCATCCGCCGCAGAGTAGCGAATAAATCCAGATAAATTCACTCGATGGAGAAGGGATGTTAAAACCCAAACTGGAATCCGGTCTGTCTCAATGAGCCTAATTTTCTGATTTAAAAGTGGTTGTACATGTTATCTTACGATAAATCAATATTGTAAAAACCAAAACTCTTACACAGAAAAAGGATCTCTGCACACACTCCCCACTTCAGAAACTGACCTCATGCTGTTTCTTAGATTAAAGTCTTATGTTCTGTTTTATAGAGAATACCGTGCGTTATATGGGAGTTTGTCCATCATTTATATACATATATATATCTTTGTATGATGTAGAAAGTGTGTGCTCTGCAGTGTTGTGCTCGTTACTGAATACCAGTAACTAGTTACCATTACTAGTTGCTTCATTTCAAAAGTAACTCAGCTACTTTACTGATTACTTACACCAAAAAACGCGTTACTGTGAACAGTAACGTATTAGTTACTTAAAAAAAGGGCTCCCATTAATGCCCTTATAGACTTCCTTTCAGTTTGTTATTGCATTGGAGAATAATACAATCTTTTGATCAAGAAATAGCAATAGAAATAGTAGCAATAGCCTGCATGTGTTCTACAACATACCGTGCAATGGCTCTATCAACTTTTCCCTGGCCAGCAGTCCCTCGGTTAAAATCCAGCCGCTGTTGCTTAGGTGGAGGTGGAGTCTGGGTCCATTACATTACATTACATTACATTGCATTTAGCTGACGCTTTTATCCAAAGCGACTTACAATAAGTACATTCGACCAGGAAGACACAACCTTGAAGAAAACAGAATCATATAAGTACATCAGGTTTCATAGAGCCAAACATTTCAAGTGCTACTCAACTGGCTTTAGAGAAGCCAGTCCTTTATTAGTATATAAGTGCTTTGTTAGTAATTCTATCGCTCGAAGTGGAGTCGAAAGAGATCAGTTTTCAGTCTGCGCCGGAAGATGTGCAGGCTTTCCGCTGTCCTGATGTCAATGGGGAGCTCATTCCACCATTTTGGAGCCAGGATAGCAAACCCACGTGTTTTTGCTGATGGGAACTTGGGTCCCCCTCGCAGCGAGGGTGCAGCGAGTCGTTTGGCTGATGCAGAGCGGAGTGCGCGCGCTGGGGTGTACAGTTTAACCATGTCCTGGATGTAGGAAGGGCCAGATCCATTCGCAGCATGGTATGCAAGTACCAGTGTCTTGAAGTGGATTCTAGCAGTTACCGGGAGCCAGTGAAGGGAGCGGAGGAGCGGAGTGGTGTGGGAAAATGTTGGAAGGTTGAAGACCAGACGAGCCGCTGCATTCTGGATGAGCTGCAGAGGTCGGATGGCACATGCGGGTAGACCAGCCAGGAGGGAGTTGCAGTAGTCTAGGCGTGAGGTGACGAGAGCCTGGACCAGGACCTGGGTGGCTTTCTGGGTCAGCTGGGGACGTATCTTCCTGATGTTGTACAGCGTATATCTGCAGCAACGTGTTGTAGCAGCGATGTTTGCAGTGAAGGACAGGTTGTTATCTAGGATCACACCCAGAGTCCTTGCAGTCTGAGTCGGGGAGGAAACAACAGGGGCCGATGTTGATCGTCAGGTCAAGAGTGGGACAATCTTTTCCCGGAAGGAAAGCAGTTCAGTCTTGCCAAGGTTGAGCTTGAGGTGATGAGCAGACATATGGCTTGTATGGTATGTTGGCCAGAAGCCTGCTATCCACCAACATCATCAAGCTGCAGAGGGAAGCACTGCAGCAATGCCCCCCTGGGAGAGACCCTCACTGTGTGGCTACTTCCTAAAGTCTGTATTCACTTCTAGTGGCAGAGCCTTAAAGAAAGAAGCCTTCATTTATTTATTCAAATCTTTCATTAGATTTTACAAACACAGATTGCCCCGGCATTTAGGGCTTCTCGATTATTTCGGTCAATAATTGATATCACGATTATTAAAAAACGATTATCCATTTACTTTGAATACATCAATTTAACTAAAAAAAAAAAAGTGTAGTATGTTTTTAACAGTGAGTTACCCTGAACTCTAAGTATAATTCAATTGAAAAACCAATAAAAAAAAAAAAAATCGTTTCATTTCAATTATGTTGTTTTCATAATCGTTGCAAGCCAAAATCATAATTGCGATTAAAATACGATTAATTGAGCAGCCCTACTAGCATTCAGACCTGGATGTTCTGTATGTTCCAACTCCTTCATGATTGTCTGTTGAATTATAAGCTAGCCTGGCATTATACCTATGTAACCGCGGTAACATCTGATTGTTTGTTCTGGGATTCAAATAAGACTTTTAATGTACTACCGGCTGGAAAAAAGTGTTGATAAGAAAGAGCATCATCCTACAGATCCAGCCATGAGAAGTTACCCTCCAATGTGTTGTCAGTTATTCCTTACTGTATATCATTAATTTCCTAATCCAATTACTTTAATTTCCCCGTAACTTCTGTCCACA
This sequence comes from Harpagifer antarcticus, assembly GCA_902827135.1. NCBI lineage: Eukaryota > Metazoa > Chordata > Actinopteri > Perciformes > Harpagiferidae > Harpagifer > Harpagifer antarcticus. The sequence continues at coordinate 1,116,191 of CADEHL010000417.1, read as the reverse complement.
TTAATTAGAGCTTTCATTGCGAAAAAAAAAAGGTGTTATCAGACAGTAACCAGAGGTGTGTTTCTAAACCCATATCACTACTACATGCATACAAACATGTACAACTGTAATCTGTATAGGCTTTTATAAACAGGGTGTCCGCGGGGTCTTAAAAAGTATTAAAAGTTGATAAATCAATTTAGCGAATGAAGGCTATTAAAACGTATTAAACGGCATTTTCCAAGGTGTTACATTTTGTAGCTTGTTTTCAATAAGTATATAAATGGTCCAAAGAGGTTGTATCCTACAGTCTGCCTGAATGTAATCATTGCGTAGGTGTGTAGTGTGATTCCGTGTAGTTTATTTATGGTATCCCGTTCGATTTGACGTCATCTGAACTCGGGCTGAACGATTAATCGATTTTAAATGCAAAGCCCGCGATTTTTTTTTTTTACATATATATATATATTTTTTACATTTACAGTCATCCACACCAATCAGAAGTGGCCCATGATAGAAGGTGATAGACAGATTGATCCAATCACCTGCCAAGTGCTTTTGAAAGTGCCTGCCCTAATGGCTTCCAATGGAGCTTTAGATGCTTTGGTGAAACCAACCATCTGAGTCAGGTTAGTAATGCTCCATCACATGTTTCTATTACAGGGTGAATCTTAAACTGAAGCTTGACTTTAAAGCAACCCAACGGAAGTTTCATGTAAGTTTAGTTCTTTCACTCGTAGCTCGGGCTGCGGGGGTGCTAGAGACGGGAGCACGTTGATGCGACCTTCCTAGCCGGAGTTATGGCCGCATTTTACAATACACTTCCGTTGGGTCGCTTAAAAACAAATATCGCAAATCGAATCGCAATCGCAATATTTGTCCGAAAAATCTCAATTATATTTTTTCCCAAAATCGTGTAGCTCTAATCTGAACGGGACATCGCACGCTCACTGCTTGGTAGCGCGCGAAGGTCCGTTTACGCCGGTTGTTAAACAACATCGTTATGGGGAAATGCAAGTTTGCGTCCAAATGGTTGGAAGATCAGGAGGAAGGACAATCAATACTGTATAATGTATAGTAAATGTGAGGTAAAGTGTGTCGCCAATGTAACCGGGTTAAAACTCAAAGTGAGGTCTTAAAATGTATGGAAAGGGTCTTAAAAGGTATATTAAATAAAAATAAGAAGAAGTATACGCCTCATCTTGCCGGAGTATCTGCATGTTCTGCTTGTCAAGTACAACAGCTTAATCTTTAGTAAGCAATATCCCTGAAAAGATGTGGGCACTACTGTCTCATAGTCATAGCATAAGATCCAGGTTTAGTATCTCTGCCCCTTTGGTAGTATGTGGTCTGTAGCCTTAATAGGTGGTCTAACGATGTTGTGGGCAGTGAAAGGCAAAAAGAGAAATGCAGTTGAGATATTGGAAACTACTGTCTGCTGCATCTGTATGTGCCACCATCACTATGGCTTGCTGCAGAATACACTGCAAAATATACTGCAGCAACTAGCTTTATACAGTTTTACTACAGTGTTGATTAAATAAGTGCAATTGTATGGTTTGAATATGTCTACAAAGGAGGTCTTTGGCTTGCCTTCCCTCTCCAACACACTCTCCTCTGTAGCGCCGTTTGCTGTTATTTCATGGTCAATTCACAGTCTGTTATTTTATTACGTTTTGAATGAGTGCTAGCTGTTGGGTATTGATACTGACATGGATTATTATTAATAAGACACAGTCCACTTTCTATAACACAAATGTATGTGTTGGTTTTTTCTAGAGGTATGTATGTGTATTTGTGTGTGTGAGAGAGATATTCGGTGATGCCACTGTGCCCTGTCAATCTAACTCCTGATTTATGCACAAAGGAAAGAGAATGGCTAATGCAACATGTATCTGTCTGAGCTACACCGTAGGTTTGGTAATCTGGTTTAATCCAGTAGAGGCACAACAGAACAGACATTTTCTTTTTTGCAAAATTGCTGGATGTGTGTTGGCGGATTGGCATTTTTTCTCAACAGTAACCACAATGTTTCTCTAACCTTAACTTAGCAATAGTTATTGTGTACAAATATTTAAGTGAATCAAGACTTTTATAAATGTCTGTATTGTTGACTGTTTGTTCATCAACTGTGAGAATGGTAGATGTAAGAAGCAATGGCTTCAGTCTACACCTGTCTGTTTGCTTCATTTTGTGGCTGCCCTGGGCAAACTTGTTCACTTTATTATTTACTACAGTTTACATACGTGTGTGTGCCATTTGACACTTCGCAGTGAGGAGATGTAGTGTTCACTCTGTCATTTCGGGTGTGAAAGTGAGTGAGTTTGTGATTTAGAGTGCTCCAGGAAGAAGCTGTTTTTAGCCACCGCCTACAATAAGCACTAGATCAATGTCAATGAATGTCTTGATTTGTAACTGTACCTTTGTGTGTGTGTTTAGGATGATGAGGTGGTCCTACAGTGCTCAGCCACAATCTACAAGGAGCAACAGAAGCTGTGTCTGGCTGCTGAAGGCTTCGGAAACAGACTCTGCTTCCTTGAATCCATCTCCAACTCCAAGGTACTCTACAGGCTCGAATGCATTCCCCTGCTTCAGGACCTTCGATTCAGACGTCTAAACCATGTTCGAGTCCACTGAATTGTTAATGGAATAGCATATGGTTTTATATGAAGCAGAATATGCATTTTGGATATGGAGCCTTACTCTCTAAAGACAAATACAGGTTAACAGTTTATTCACATAAATAAAACTTGACGATATTGATTGAAACAATATGAATTACAAGTCATAATAGTCTTTGCTTCATGTTTAAAGTTGAGGTTAAATACACCTTATCGTTTTGACAAAGCAGCAAATAATTAAACGTTATAATACATTCTTAAAAAATGATGAATAAGTGTTGTTAGTCATCTCTGACAAATTACATAGAGTTAAGTTGTATGTGGGAAGTAAGAATACAATTTCTCTGGTTTGGTGTTAACTTGTTCAGCTTAACCTGGCTGGCTGAAGCCCAAAGCAGTATTAGTCACTGCATTGCAGTTATAGCAATATTATGAATCAGTGACAATCTTCTGCTGTACATGAATTATTGACAGCTACAGACCCACTGTCAGTTCATAGGATAATGCTAGGGATATGACAGGGCTTTATCTCTTAGAAGCATTAGGCTAAAATCACTGCTGATGTCAGATTTGAGTGGTTATAAAACTGACAGAAATGTCCTTATGTCTGATAATTATACATTACTGTCAACCCTGTCTTACAAACTGTATCACAGGAAGATAGTATGGGTTACATTAGATTTGTGAAGTTATTTTTGAGTTATTTGGCTGTCAAATTAAATCAACACACATACATTCTTTAAGGCAGTGGTTCCCAACCTGGGGGGCGCTCCCCCCTTGGGGGGGTGCCAAAGATTGCAGGGGGGGCGCCAGGCCTCAGATGATTTGAGGCCAAATATCATATTTAGATTTTTTTTTCTTTTTTTTTACATATAATTGTAACGCAATACATGATTGTCACTAAAAGCCTTGTCTCTACATTACAATAAAATATAAAAAATAATTGATTAATTAATTTGAATACAAATTCAAGTTAGTAGCTATTATAGGCATACAAAGACAGAAAATATATAATTGTTTCTTTAATAGAAATGTTTCTTCAGCCCGTTAAGTGTCCAAACCGGGCTTTTATGGATAAGCGCATTTTTAAAACATAGTCATTGTCCATGCCGGTTTCAGTTGGATTATTTGTCACAGTTGCTCCGATCAGATTGGTCTCCTCCATTTTGTAGATTATTTACGACATTTGTATCCACATAAACACATCGGCAAAATCCGGCTTACTTTGAGCATGTGTTTCAAACAGTTTTAATCCCTTTGTGAATTGTTTCCACTTCCGTGCAGTCCTTTAATTTCTTCATACAGCGGGAATCCAAATGAATTAATCCTGAGTCCAATAACCATCAAAGTCACTCAATAGTGCTCCTTAATTACGCTTTCATCCTCCTTTAACAAAATACATCACATTCATCCAGTTTGTGACAGTAGTTGTAGCATTTTGAGACTTTGAAACTTTAATTACCGCTGTGTGTGTGTGTGTGTGTGTGTGTGTGTGGGGGGGGGGGGGGCGCAACTTCCAACAGGAGTCATTTGGGGGGGCTCTTGGGAAAAAAGGTTGGGAACCACTGCTCTAAGGTATGTTCCTGTTGTTTCAGAATGTGCCTCCAGATCTGTCCATCTGCACTTTTGTGTTGGAGCAGTCGCTGTCGGTACGAGCCCTTCAGGAGATGCTGGCCAACACCGAGGACAAGGCTGATGGGGTTAGTATTAAAATACACACACACACACACACACACACACACACACACACACAACACACAACACACACACACACACACACACACACACACACACACACACACACACACACACAACACACACACACACACACACACACACACCACACACACACACACACACACACACACACACACACACACACACACACACACACACACACACACACACACACACACACACACACCACACACACACACACACACACACACACACACACACACACACACACACACACACACACACACACACACACACACACGGCCTGAAAATACTACAAGGAGGACAAGGTTTAAATCGTTCTCTGAGCCCACACATGTTGACTAGATGGGCAGAGGGTAAAGATCTGGTCCACTGCTCCTCCTCCTGGATTTGCGATTGGACTAATGGTCCATTAGCCCTTTTTAGACGCAGGGGACCACTATTCAGGTGACACTTTCCTTGACCTCCAGGTGATAAATAGCATGTCAGCCAACACTGCCCAACAACATCCTGAGCCTCAGCATCATAGGGCCAATCTCCTCTGTCTCCTTCACAGTATTATACTCTTATTTGTTTGTTTGAAGTCGGTTTGCGGTTTCATTTTGAAGTCATCCTTGCGTTCCCTTTTGGATTTTCTTCCCATGTTAATTGTTAATTGTGCCATGTCAGTTTGTCTTTAATTCAGTTTTTGGTCCTTTTCAAAACATGCAACAAAACTTATTGCAGCTCTGTGTTCTGCGATTTGGGAGCTTTTTTGAATTGCTGCGAAACATTATGTAAAAGTGAAAGCACACAGACTAAATACACAAGAGCAGGAGAATTAGACACATTTGGATCAAAAACTTCAAACAAACATAGGATTATGACAATTTACTGTTACGGTGCAGTTCAAATACACAGTATTTACAAAGAATAAAGCTTAAATTAACAACAAGCTGGACTTGAGCTCGAGTCAATGTAAACTTTAACCCCTATCCCTCACAAGATAGATCCGCCCAGATTTCACCCCTTATTTTTTTTTATAGAAGTTACATTAAATTGATAGATGACATCCAAGCATGCTAATTTGTCAAATACAGAATTTACAATATAAGAAAAATGGGTCCTCGATCGGAGAAATTCGAATTTAATACTGAGTCTAATACGTTTTAAACTGTTATTGCTGTTTTCCTTTGTTTCTCAGTAAAAAGGTCATTATAATATTTTAAGGTTAAAATCGAGCCACAGGGTTGTTCATTTATTTTTGTTACAACCTGGCTCGTGGGCTGTAACATAAAGCAGGGAGGCGAGACGAGAGGTACGAATAATATAGTTTATTGTTTGAACACAACAAACTAAACAGACACCAGCATCAGGTCCCCGAAACTGCCGCAGAGAAAGTGCCCAGAGGAGTGAGAGAGACGTATCCTATAACCTTTTCCCCAGGTGTAGCTCATCAGGCAGGTCTCCTCCCCGACAGGTGCGGCTCATCACCACCGGAACCTGTGAACACCCACAAAGCTCACACAAATAGACGGCACCCCACGTAGTGTGCAGTGGTCGTCACACTCCCCCCCATAAGAAAGGAGTTCCCCTAAGAACACCGTTAACTATCTAAATAGCTAGGAGCTCTTCTCCGATATTTTTCCGTGGTCAGTCCCTTGGCCCAGCACCTGGAAGAACCCGGAATGTCCTTCCATAAACCGCAAACTAGCCCTTGGCAACAAACCCTGACCCCCAGGTCGCTGCCGAATTGGCTTACCTGTCTGACATGATTTACCGTGCCGAGACACATCTCTCTTCAGACCAGGCCAAAAGACATACTGCAACATGTAACCACATGTTTTACGCACACCCCGATGTCCCGACTGTCCATGCGCTCTCCTGAGGACCTCCTCGCGAAACCTGACAGGAACCACAATCTGATACCCTGGCCCACCAATAAAGCTTTTCCCACGTGACCACCACTTTCTGACCAGCAATCCCCCATGCAGCTGACAACCCCTGGTGACACCATTTCCATCTTCGGTGGAGAGAACCGCCTCAAAAAAACGGACTGAGGGAGACATCCGCTTTCTGCTCCATCGCCAACTCACTGCGGGATACCGACAACAACAAGTCAGGAATAACCACAGAATCTCTTGCACTGACCTCTTCCCCCTGCTCAGATTCCTCCTGTGCACGGCTCACAGCCCGGGTCACAGAGCAAGCCACCAACACTGCAGAAGAGCACTTGGCATTCTCCTCTGCCTTAACAGTCACAGTGGGTGAAGATGACTTCATGTTAGGCGGTGGACCCTCAGCCCACACACGGCTGCCAGCCAGGCCGTTACCCAGGATAACATCCACACCACCAATTGGCATTACAGGACGGACCCCCATGGCGACCTCACCCTGCACCAGACCTGAGTTAAGCACAACAGAATGCAGAGGAACGGGCACAACATTAATTCCCATCCCTCGCATCCGGACAAAATCCCCAGTTTCTAGATTTGTCCGAAAACGGTAACACAGAGCTCAGAATGTACGAGTCATACGATGCAGTGTCTCTCAAAATCTTTACCAGCACGCTGATATCACTTCCCACCAATGACACGTATCCGGTTGACATAAATGCAGAAAACACTGGGTCCTTCCACCCAGATGGCTCATCAATCTGCCGACAGGGAGAGATGAAAGGTAACGGCACCACAGACACAGCACAAGCAGCAGAGTTAAACTGGCCTACACAGTTCCCCCCTTTTAGCCTTAGCTTCTGGACAGTCAGCCTTCCAGTGCCCTCTCTCCCTGCAGAAATGACAGATTTCCAAATCACCCTGTGGCTGACCTCGCATCTCACGCTCACCCCAGTGCGGATTAGCTTTCTCGTCCCATCTCCCTCCTGCACGATACATACCCACTTCATCCTGGACCCTGAAGTCGCGTGCGTTAGCACATAATCATCTGCCAGAGCAGCAGCCTCTGCAGCAGTTTTCACCTTACGCTCGCTGATGTAAACCGCAATGTGGCTGGGCACAGAATTTTTAAATTGCTCCAACACCATCAACTCACATAATGCGACATACGTATCCACTTTCAAAGAGTTACACCACCTACTGAAAAAAGTAACCAGATCCCTGGCAAACTCAACATGGGTCTGTCTGCTAGACCTCTCCCAGGACCGAAACCTCTGTCGATACGCCTCAGGGAACAACTCGTATGCCTTCAGCACAGCAGTCTTAACAGTCAGATAAACCTTGCTCTCTGCCACCGTCAGAGCAGAGTAGGCTTCCTGGGCCCTACCTGTTAGCACAAACTGCAGCAATAAGGTGCTATTAGCATCTCAGCACTCTCTGCTCTCAGCCACACGCTCAAATAAGGAGAAAAATGTATCTGGATCTCGTTCATTAAACTGAGGCACAACCCGCAGATTACCGGCAACGTCAAATGGAGTTGCTCTACCAGGGAAATTAGAGGCCTGACTTGCACCACCAGCAGGAAAACCCAACCTCCGCTCCTCTAACTCAAGCCTTTTCATTTCTACCTGTAACATTAACAGTCTCTCTCTTTGTTCAAAGGTCTGTATCACGGCAGCCTGACACGTTGACACTGTCTCTGCCAGGATCAACAGTAATTTTTTCCCCCTTTGAAAACACCTAACTCGAACAGATTTGCTCTAACAATCCCTCTTATGTTTTCCTTCATCCTTTTATCCCCAACATCCAAGCGGAAATGTTCAGCAACACAGACCAGCTGCTCACGTGAGAAGCCCTCCAGTAGCTCCTCTGTAGGCGCTCTCACAAACTCCTCCACACTCTCCATCATGACAACACTGAGTGCACGCTCACGCTACTACACAGCCACGCTACCGCGGCCCGTCCCTCTAACTGCCTCACAGAAACTAGCTAAACTCCCCGCTAGTCTTCAGGTGCTAGTTATGGCGGGTACTTACGCACTAAATACCGTAAGCTCGGCAAAGCGACCGAAAAAACCGGCAACTCCACCCGCAGCCTCGGCGTGCTCCCGAGCTAATAGCTCTAACCACTTTCACCCCACACTACAACCCCCCCTTACGACCTCCAAGGGAGACCGTACTAGACCTATCAGGGACAATAACAACGGTACGTGACTGCCGTGAATAAAATAATCCGTGTGCCACCCTAACTCTCGTTCACAACCAAACACTTACCCTCGTCAAGGCTACTCCCAAACAACCAGCTGTGCGCTCCATCACAGCCCGCTGCCCGTAACCCGCTCAGCCGCGTGTTAGGTTCCTCTCTGTTCACAACACAACCACTCCTTTTTCGAAAGGTACCTCCGAAAACTACCAGGTTCAACGACGAGCCCCCATATGTTACAACCCGGCTCGTGGGCTGTAACATAAAGCAGGGAGGCGAGACGAGAGGTACGAGTAATATAGTTTATTGTTTGAACACAACAAACTAAACAGACACCAGCATCAGGTCCCCGAAACTGCCGCAGAGAAAGTGCCCAGAGGAGTGAGAGAGACGTATCCTATAACCTTTTCCCCAGGTGTAGCTCATCAGGCAGGTCTCCTCCCCGACAGGTGCGGCTCATCACCACCGGAACCTGTGAACACCCACAAAGCTCACACAAATAGACGGCACCCCACGTAGTGTGGAGGGGTCGTCACACTTTTATATACTCTATACTTGAATGGAACATTTCGGATGGCATTGTCATACACACTTTTGAGCTCACACACACATACAAGCAGTTGTGTTTTCAGCTGGTCTCTACTGATGCATGATGTACTGAAGCTGGACCACAGCTGCTGAAAGAGTTCACAGGGGCTGCTTGTTATCATCACACACTAACAATTTCACCCACAAGGAGTCTAAATGCTCGCATTAGAAATCCGCTTCAAGACACCTCAAAGATAGCAGACACTCCATCATATGAACCTTAACTGTAAAAATGAAATGTCCTTCTTATTTATAAAGGAATAGTTCAACATTTTGGAAACTCTTATTTTCTCTATTGCTCAGAGTTTGCTGGGAAGATTAGTATTGATCCTCTTATCGAGCTTCAAATGGCATAGGCCAGACAGACATTACCTTCAGTTAGAGGGTATTTCAAGTATAACACCTTATACTCACTGTCATAACCTCATAATCCAATAGTGTTAACTGTTGGATAGATGTGTGTTTTTATGTGTCGTGTTTAAAATGACTACGGCAACTTACTTTTTCCTCCTCTCTCTCATTTCCACACAGCATGTAGTGGTGGAAATATGGGTAGGTGTGCCTCCACTCGATGTCTGTGTGTGTCATGGTTCCCACCGTCCTTTTGTTGGTCATAACAGTCACTGTCATGAGCATCAACAGTATCAGTACTAGGAGCGATCCCATACTAATATGTGTTTTTGTTATCTATTGAATGTCAAGCTGTAGTACAAAAAGAAAATAGATCCAGTATCGAAAGATATACAAGCTGATATTGAGGCAGACACACACACAGGTGTTTTTAGCTGCATCTTGTTCTCTGCAGCTATCTATGCTTTAACCAGGCGCAGATATTCTGGCAACGTGAGTCAGCCCCTATTTGCATGTTGTGCAAATCAACACATTGTTGTAATAGATACAGTCATTTCGTAAAGGTGTGTGCATCTCACAGTATACATTGTATTTGTTTATCTTGGCGTGCTCCAATATGGCAGACAAGCATTTGCATAATGACAACACACAGCAGCAACCAATGGTGGATCTCGATTCCTTTTGCTATAGTTTCATCTCCAAGCATTGATAGAGTATAATCTTAATTTTGCCCACATAAACATCGGAGTAGGGCGTGATATTTGTGATCACTATTGTAAAAGTTAATATTATAGCTATCAGCCTGCTTGCTGTAGCTCAATATTTAGCACACAGACATTGAAGTCAACCATTGTTAACAGTTGCCAAACATGTTGAACTATTCCTTTGAAATGACCCCCAGCATCCGGACTTTGCTGAGACCAGATCCAAAGGAGGTCCCCACTGGAGCCAGAATAGAACACTGTTCTGTAGTAAATGTTCCAGTAGAGGATTGCCAGCACTCACAGGGAGGCTTCAGAGTGGCAGACAAAACCAAAGTAGCCAGTTTGACTTCTGTAATGACTCAGACAGATCCACCTCTTCCCTTATCAACACAGTCCAAATGCCTGACCCAGAATAGGAGAGTAAACAGCAAAGAAACATAAAACACAACAAACTGGAGAGCCCTTTGGAGAGGTTGAATCACCATTACCATCAATCTAGCATTACTCATCTATGTTTAAGATGAGTAAACACACGCATGTGGCTTCAATAACATCCTTTTTAACAGTTGCTGAACATGCAGTGTCATTAGGGAATACCTGAATTATTCCAAGCAGAACAAATACATATTGTATTAACTACACAATTTGGTATATTCGACTATACTTGTAGGAGGATCTTTGGAAGGCCAACCTCAGGAACAGCATGTGTTTTAGCTCAAAGACAATACCTGCCTCAGTAAGCTTCAATCACATAGATGTCTGATTCATGATTACAAAATAAAAACAGGATTTACAAATATTCTTCTCTGCAGGTTTGTCTGCATCCCATACCCACTGTTTACACACATCCATACACACGTGTATCTGAGGCAGCCCTGCTCTGTGAAGCTGCACTGTGTGTTCACTGGGAGTAGGGCAGAATAGCTGCAGTGCAGCAGGAGACATTATGTACACACACAGATAGTTGTGTTAGAGCACTTTCTGCTAAGAAGACAAATGTCAGTCAGAAAGCAGGACTCAGTTACATGGCTCAATGTTGGAGTCCTGCTGCAAGCTGAGAAGTGCTGAGGAGAGGAGAAGGGACAAGGAACTGAAGAGTTGAGAGAAAATGTGGTCTCATTTGAAAGAATATTGACTGGGCTGCATGCTAGTGAACAAAATAACTACACCAATTCAGATTTTAAAACAATATTATTTGTCATCAAAACAAAAGGATCTTATTCCACTTCAACCTTTTAAATGGCTCCTGAACCATCTTACACTTTACACTAAACCTTCAAATGTTCATCAGATTCACCAATTGAAAGTTAAAGAGGCCCTATTTAGCACTCTCTTGTAGTTTGTTTTATGCAGTAGGTTGTTTTGCATGTAAATGGTCTGCAAAGGCTCCAATCCCACAGGTTCCCTCCTAAAGTCCACTCGCTCCTTCTATTGGCTGACTTTCCAACACATTTTACGTGATAGGCTAGGGGACGAGACATTTTTGACAAATCTCATAGCGGTTGCCCAATCACAACAGACCCGACCAGCTAACCAATCAGAGCAGACTGGGCTCTGGTTTCAGACAGAGGGTGAAAAGAGGTGCTACAGCACAGGCAGTATGAGAAAAGAGCTTTTTGAACATTAAAGCAAGGAGACATGTCACAGGAAAGGCACAACATGCAAATATGACACTGAAAATGAGCAGAATGTGTTTGAACACAACAACAACACATTGTCAATAGGGAGCGTTTGAATAAATGCACCAGGAGGCAGTCCACACACAAAGCCATAGTGCACCTGATCAGGTGATATTCACTGCAGAGGCCCCAATCATCATCCTGATTATTGTTAAATAGCCAGCACTGAGGATGGTTATTATACCATCAGTTAGGGATGTTATCTCCTTCACAAGGGCCTTTGAAATCTACGCTGGTGGCAGGATGATGGATGGATAACATTACAGTGTATAGTGCATACTCTTTTTTAAATTGCAGTGTGTAGCTTTACAGATAAAGAGCTATAGTAGAGTACAGCTGGCCTCCCCCTCTCTCCTCCTGTCTGCATCTGTTTGTTGACCTTTCTGTCTCTACTGTTTATTGATGTCTCTGTGAAGCTGTTTCTCACTGTTTTCTCTTAGTGTCTTTAGTAACTGCTGTTTGTCTCTGTCTCTCTGTCACTGTGTCTCCGTCAGACGGCCCAAGGCGGCGGCCATCGCACCCTACTGTACGGACACGCTGTCCTGCTGAGACACTCCTACAGTGGGATGGTCAGTACACACACACACACACACACACACACACACACACACACACACACACACACACACACACACACACACACACACACACACACACACACACACACACACACAGTCTGAGAACTTTTCTGTCATGTTTATTGGTTTATTTTATTTTCATTTTAAACTGGCAATTACTTTAAATCTCCACCTTTAACTTTCTAAAGGTTCATTTGGAAAAATAATTAAATATTCCAAGAGTAGTAGTGCATAATGTAATATTGGCCCTGCTCCTCTGTGAGTCAATATGTCAGATGGCATTGAAGCAATTGACATGTTACAGGTAGTTCTGTTATTAACAACAACATTGTCAGAGAAAATCATAAAAATCCAGTTATCAAATTGCTAGATCTAAGAATATTATAGATAACAAATGCATACTATTAATAGAAATGTATTGCAGAAACTGTTTCATTATTTGTAATGTATTCATTGTTTAAATATTCTTTTTAGAATAATAAATGTTTCTCTGTTTTTTATCTGGATTAGCAAGTAAGACCTTTTTTGTTGGCATGAAGTTTTGCAAAGACCTTTTTTACTCTTTCCATGATCTCTTCAGACTCAAACTGCTTATGAAGTAAGCAATGTTAGTTCTGTGAACAATCTTCAAAGGTGATACTGTTTCCTTCTGGGCTGAAAATGTTCTAAATGTAACGGAACCTGTAATTATTGCCAGGGTAGGAGTTTTCACACTCGCATATCCACCCTGATCATTATCCATCACACATCCTGTTTTTTATTTATTTGGTTATCTGATCTATTTATTTACTGCATTGTCTTGTTTATGTCGATTATGCTGGTGTTATGTATTGTGTATCTTGTTTTTTAAGTGTCTGTACGGCGACCTTGAGAGCCTTGAAAGGCGCCTTTATAAAATAAATGAATTATTATTATTATTATTAGATACTCACACAAAGAAACTCTCCAGACAAAATAAATGTTGCAAATTCCCTAACATAATTAGAAGATGATCTACATTATTGATCAGATGGATTGAAGTAACTAATTGTGTGTTTCTGTTTAGTACCTGTGCTGTCTGTCCACCTCGCGCTCATCCACCGATAAACTGGCTTTTGACGTTGGACTGCAGGAAGATACAACAGGTATGGCTTAAACACAGTTGTTGTTAACTTCTGTCTTAAAACAGCTCTAATCATTATTTTGAATAAAGACAAAATGTAGTGTTTCACTTGAAGTCATGAACTACCAACAAAACCATTCCACATTGGTTAAGGAGCAATATTCCAGGGCTTCCACTGTTACCAGATATCTGGGCGGCGGCTTCCTCGTCTCTGTGACTGCCATTGTTCGCAGTCTGATCAGCAACTTGAGACTTGAGAATGGAGTTGGAATTTTTAAACAACGTTTATGACAGGATTGTTTCACAAATAGATGGCCTCAACTTAATTTAGAGATAATAAAAAAGCAACATCTCTGTCAAATAGCTGATGGGTTCAGAGAGAGCATTTTGGTCAATGACTGTTTATCTCAATACAACTAAAGCCTGCTGAAACCTGACCCTTTCTACTTGAACTGAAATCAGAAATGTAGCCTTCATATTCTGCAAACATGAACACATCTGTTTCTAGAGGTTAGCTCTGAGCAGGCTTTGGGGAATGGCTTCAACTTGGTCCAGTTTGGTATTTCTGCGTCATTTCTGGAATTAAACTTAAGTCTTTATTCCGTGTTATGATACGTGTTGTTTCTGTCTGTGTCATAATGACTCCTGGTGCTTCTCCACTGTTGTTTCCTCTTGTTAACAAAGTCAGAACAATAAGCCACTGCAAAGCACACTGTGTGCCCTGTTTTTGTTCTTGACCTGCTTCTGTATAGATGGTGCACTTTATAAGCAAAACAGCTGCAAGACAAATGTTGGCTACCAAAGTGGTACACAGGCTGAGGTGATAGGTACCCGAACGGGACTGAATATTCCTCTCCGAGTCCCATGTCTGCTATGTTTTCTGATAGTTTGCTTTGTGTGTATGTGTGTGTTTCCTACTATGTAGGCGAGGCATGCTGGTGGACCATCCATCCAGCATCAAAGCAGCGGTCAGAGGGGGAGAAGGTCAGAGTGGGGGATGATCTCATCCTGGTCAGCGTGTCCTCTGAAAGATATCTGGTAAGTAGCATCTGTTTAGAGAGGTGGATCAAATCTTACTCTCACTTTCTTTATATTTTCTTTGTTCTTTCCTTTGTTCCTTTTTAATTAGCCTTACATTCCCTCCTTAATGCTGCGTTCACACCGGACGCGATGCGAATATTCGCTTCGCTCCTATCGCATCGCTCCTATCGCTCAAAACGCTCTAGTTTCACCGCGGCTGTCAGCTGTGTTTACTCGCATCATTCAAACAAGACGCGCTGGCTCGGGGGCTACAACACAAATGAACATATTTTACCGTGAATAAATTGTAATACACGTTTCTAAATGATGCCGAAGTAACAACATACTGATACCGGTTAGTAAAAACCATGAATTAATGCTTTGACAAGTCTGCAGACAGACGGCAGGCGAAAAACCTTTTAGAATGCTTGTTTTCTTAATGAAGATCGGATTGACCAGGCTAAGCTAACGTTGTATATGCTCCGTCAGTGAGAAATGGATTTAACTTCTGTTAGACAGCCATATGCCATACATTTTTGCATACCATCCATCCATCCATCTTCTTCCGCTTATCCGTGGTCGGGTCGCGGGGGTAGCGGTTCCAGCAGAGATCCCCAAACTTCCTTTTCCCTGGCGACATCAACCAGCTCTGACTGGGGGTCCCAAGGCGCTCCCAGGCCAGCGAAGAGATATAATCCCTCCACCTGGTCCTAGGTCTACCCCTTGGTCTCTTCCCAGCTGGACGTGCCTGGAACACCTCCCTAGGGAGGCGCCCAGGTGGCATCCTAACTAGGTGCCCGAACCACCTCAACTGGCTCCTTTCGACGCGAAGGAGGAGCGGTTCAACTCCGAGTCCCTCCCGGATGACCGAACTTCTCACTTTATCCCTAAGGGAGACACCAGCCACCCTGCGGAGAAAACCCATCTCGGCCGCTTGTATCCGCGATCTCGTTCTTTCGGTCATGACCCATCCTTCATGACCATAGGTGAGGGTAGGAACGAAAATGGCCCGGTAGACAGAGAGCTTTGCCTTCTGGCTCAGCTCCCTTTTCGTCACACGGTGCGGTAAAGCGACTGCAGTACCGCTCCCGCTGCTCCGATTCTCCGGCCCATCTCACGCTCCATTGTTCCCTCACTCGAGAACAAAACCCCGAGATACTTGAACTCCTTCACTTGGGGTAAGGACTCATTCCCTACTTGGAGTGGAATGAGTCCTTACCCCAAGTGAAGGAGTTCAAGTATCTATTTTTGCATACATTCACAGTAAATATTTATTCAGTATGATAGCTGTCTAACAGAAGTTAAATACATGTCTCACTTATTCTGACAATGTACTTAACCCCAAATAAAAGAACCCAATAAATAGAGTTGTTAAATAATAGTGAAGTCACGTTGTAATAACAATAACTCATCTCTCTCGAGTTTTCTTTTTGAGCTTTGCTAAAGGCCACTGTATCAAGTGTCCTACTTGGGTTGCCGTACAGGGTTGTCCAATATGGCGGACCATCTCGCACATGCGCACTGCAGATCGGGCAGGTCCGCAGATCGGGGCTGCAGTCGAATAGTCCAAAAATCAGCTCCTAAGTTCTAACCCTATCTCTTATTCCTTGACCTCTGAGTGAAACATCACGGGGTTAAGGGATAGTGGATAGGAGAATTCAAAAGGACTTAGGAGAAGAGACTGCGGTACTTTAGAGAATCCGACTGCACTTTCACTATCCGACGTGTTTATGATGCGCCAGCGGACGTCATGAATGTGCGTCTGCTGCTGTGGGGAAACTAAGGAAACTACAGTTTTCTATAGCGGACTACAACATGGATGTATAATAAGAAGGAGGGACTACTGTAAACTCATCTAGAGACTCTGCACCGTGCTCTGATGCTGCTGCTTTGCTTTATGAACGTGGACAACAGAGAAACATATTCTTCATGACCAAAGTTGGAATTGAAATAAAAAAGGAAAGTGAAACTTATGCTCGTCACCCTCTCCCTCATTGTACATTAATACAAATGATCCCAATACGTATGATTGTATGAACTATGAAAAGATCTTAAAATCATTACAAATGTATTTATTATAAACGTTAGTCCTTAACATCTATCACTGTGTACATCACCATTCAAACATCTTTTAAAAGTTGAACAAACCCCACAGCTCAGTGAAATGTTGACTTTATTTGATCATTTCAGTAAAAACTAACGTTCATATTTCTCTTTTTGATTATAATACTGATGAACGTTCAGAACAAAGCACTTTGGCAACTTACCACATACGTTTTAAAAAGCTTAATAAGTACCGTAACTTTCATGATATAATTTCTCCGTCATAATCGGTTGTTTCCGTGAACGGCCGACTGTTGTGTGACGTCAAATGCTGCGGCTGCAAGGCGTTGTGGGGCAGCATTTTCTCCTCTCCTTTCGGTGAGGGAGGTCCAGTGGTTCCTAAGCTAAAGGAGGTTATAAAGGAAGTTTGAAACCTCCTTTCCTTTCATCTAGAGCTGGCCTATTCAAATGGCGGCCCGCGGGCCAGATGCGGCCCAGAACCGACTCCCGAGTGGCCCAGCCTCCCGTAGCCAAATTCCTACACTAGTACAGACCATGAACGCAACACTCCGCGTTGCATAGGCCCCGTCTCAGGTCGGTTAAATTAAATCCTTGCTTCCCTCACTTGTGTCGTTTCCCTGCCTCTAGTCCCTCCCACCAGGGAAGCATGGAGGGACGCAAGGAAACCACGAGAAGCAGGGAAATGAGTTTTAAGAGCAATGGGACGTCCTTTCCTCCGGAGCACGTGACGTCCGTTTGTGATGACGCTGCACAGCTGTTCGTCAGCAGCTCTGTCCCCGTTATTTTCACAAACACCCCCACCTCTGTTAGTACACATTTACTGACACAAACATTTGTATCATCTGTTGTAGACCCACATAAATAAAATAAAATAAGAACTCATTCTCAAAAAAGATAAACGCCATTCTTAAAATGTATAAACGAACATTAGTTGGATTAATATTGAGTGCACAATAGAAATAAAAATAATTGAGAGAAGAAAAAGAGATATGTTATCTATCAAAACCCAGTTAGATTAACATTCATTGAAACAAAACACGGTATAAACTGAGGAGTGACTCTCGTGAGTTTCATGTGTTTTCTTCACTCTGCTGGGAAACTGCTCTCATGTCAAGAAGCATCAGATCAGTGCATGCACTGCATCGTCCAATCAGTGAGCGATACACAGTAAGGGGGCGGGGCGAGTATCTGAGGATTTTATCGGAGGGTGGTCTGATGGTTCCTTGGTTATCGCTCCTCCATTATCGCTCCTCGGTCCTCGGTCCTCCGGCAGAAATAAGAGCCATGGGACGGTACTCAAAATGGCGCAGACAAATAAACTTCCGGTGAGACCGAGGAGCGAGGAAATGAAAATAGTCGACCTGAGACAGGGCCTTAGAAACCACCAAACCACAACGCAGCACGTTTTTTGAAAGTGCATCTAGTGGTGCTAGTAACGGTGGTCATATGATAGCAACTCTAAAACATGTCCATCTCAACTCTGAAACGTAAACTGAGACAAAACGGTCATTGATCTTGTGGAGCAGATGCGCGCATTCCAAGTCAAGCTGGACCTTTTCGCGACCGACATGAGCACGGGTCGGATGCTGCATTTTCCGACATTCCACAAACACATCACATCTCAGGCACAAATCACGGATGTGATGACAGATGTCATTGCGAGGTTGAAAGAGAACTTTGCCGGCCGATTGGATGGACTTGCTTTGCCCACAGAGGTGATGGGCTTTGCCCATGGTCCCCTGCATCAAGAGGGGAAATATACACTGGAACTTATTGACTTGCAGCGGACTAGCGAAGTTTTGGTGTGATGTCAAAAAACCAACCCGGTATCACGGCAAGACGTGAACATGTGACGATTTACCATGATGGGAGACGTGAAGATGTCACGATTTCGTCCCTTCAAACGTGACAGAAAAAACCCGGAAATGCCAAGCAAATGCTACCCTGATGGTTGGTTGTTATTGTCAATATTAATATAATAATGATTTATTTTTTAATAGTCACACTCGATTACACCGATTTTCTTGTTGCCCCAGCTGGTCGACACCTCTTTTAGCAGAAACAAAGGCTACATTAATGTGTTAAATCGATGGTAATCCATGCATGTGGATATGGAATTAACGGACGTGACGTTGTGCGATTGCGTTGCCAGGCAACAGCTGCGGTTCATGTTAATTTACAAACTCTTCACTTACAACCGTAGTTATATTTAAAAACATGTTAGAAGGCCTCACGAAATACTTTCATGTAAATTAAAATGTAAATGTGAAGGAATGTGTGTATAACAAAATACGTCCGTCATAAACGAAACCGGAAACAGACATAGGCAAGATCCTCAGCTCGATGATTGGATGGTTTAGCCGGAATGCTGGGATTTGGTGTTTATGTGATGTGAAATCTGAAAACGTTTTATAACGTTACAAATAAAATAATACTTTATTCCGAGTGTGCTTGCTTCTCTATTTGAAAGTCATCACATAACGGCATTGTAATACACGGTTCCCATCAGTAATTATAATAAAAGATTATATTAATATTAGGGCTGTCAAACGATTACAATTTTTAATCAGATTAATCACAGCTTAAAAATTAATTAATCATGATTACCATTCGAACTATGTCCAAAATACGTCATTTCTTTATGTATATTGTTGTGGGAATGGAAAGATAAATGAAAGAAGGCGGATATATCCATTGAACATGTTTATTGTAACATTTTTCTGTCTGTCAAAATGAAAGAGAGCACCTATCAATCATCAAACCGTGGGGTATTAATTCATTACGTGTTGATTTCTATTCAACGGGGGAGTACTTCAGGAAAGTCGACAGGGGGGGGGGGGGGGGGGGCTAGTGGAGTACTTCGTGACCACAGAGCGTGAAAGTTGTGATCAGCTGTTTTAGCGCAGTTCTCCAGTGAAAGGGGGGAGTCTCCCTCCGCAGCCGGTTGGCGTAGTTTTGGCACAATTCCGTTGTACAGACCGACGTTAACAGCAGCCCTGTCTGTGCACACGGAGACCGACTTTGTCGTCCGGCGATCTAACCGCCTTCTGGAAAAGCTTCACAAGTACGTCGGTACACAAATGCGCTTTGTGACACAAGTGACGGTACGCATTTCAGATTACGCACATAACCTGCGTACCAGTTTTGTGCACCCCTGTACTACAGCAAAAGTATTCTCCGTCGGGACTTCCTGCAACAACACCACACCGTTATCTTGATTCTGATTGGCCAGAAGACATTATCAAAGATGTTCTATTGAGAAGACGATCACTACGTGACAAAAGTTTTCAAAACCGTTTCTGGTCTTCGGTATTTCCAGACAGGTGGCTACTGAAATCAATCTTACTAACTGCTGTCTGTGCAATTCTCGGCGCGAGTTGGCAGACTTTATTTTGCTTACTTTAACATCATTTTTCATGGTGGGGCTAAGCCATTTCTTGGTATGGGTGTAGCCTACCCCAGCCAAACCCTGGCGCTGCCACTGGTGGGATGTATGGGGCGGGCCATTCTGCACATGCGTTAAATGCGTTAAATATTTGAACGCAATTAATTCAAAAAATTAATTACCGCTGTTAACGCGATAATTTTGACAGCATTCATTAATATACAACATCATAACACTGACAGGCAAATGATGTATCATCATGTACATCTGTATCTTCTGACTTTTATTGTAGTATAGCTAATTGTATCCTCATTCTAATGTTGTGTTATCTACAGTGGCGTTTTTATATGTACAAAAGTGGTGGGGCACAAAAAACATAGATGTCTATAGCTTCTGCAGTGAGGTTCATGGCTGGTGAGGCACTGGCACTGACTCTTCAGGTTTACAAATATTATATTTTGTCTGATGCTTCAATTAATTTTAAACAGACAGTTCAACAAAAGGATACCCACAATTTTGAATTTTATCATTTAAATATTGAATTGTTCTCTCTTAGTAAGATCCCATTTTCAATAAAATTGCAGTCTTACCTTGACTTGAAGATTAAGTCCATTTGCCTATCCTTCTGGACAAAAATCTCTATTACTTTTTTGTAAAAGTCCTCCTTATGTTCTTGTAGTTTCAAAAGTCTATCATAAATCTAATCTAATCAATAGATTTATGATTCGAAAATTATAAAAGTAGGGTAGACATGTGGATATTATCCGGCTGAACAAAACGTGCATTTATCTAACAGGTACGTTTCCCACAGATCTTATTTGGAGCTATTTTCTAAAATCCTATGGAGAAATCTCACTGCTTTTTTGTCGAGGGAAGCCATGCGCAGCTTACTTCCGGGTTTTAGGACGCCTCACTGCAGCTCTCTCGTCTCCTCTTCACACACCACACTTTTCGCGGCACACGTACTTACAGCCAATCAGCTCTGAATGATGTGAGATGACGTATGGTGGGGATGGCAGCACTATGCCCCTATGGTCATTATTTTTTTGCCACACACATTAAATAGGAACATATTCTGAGCATGCGCAGTGTAGTTTTTACAGTCACCGTTCACTGTGAGAGGGAGGGGCAGGATCGGGTTTTGTCCCACATGGCTATAAACAGCTCAATAGGCACACACTGTAGACACTAATTAGAAGAACACAGACTAAAACAGCAATGTGCAGACGAATCAGATAATTAAACATGATCTTAAAATATATTTTATATATCTTTTAATTTATTTTTTGCATTTTGTTGTAATCATTATTTTAATACTTTCTGCTGACACTAGGTGGGGCTGTGCCTAATGACCAGTTGCCACTGGTTATCTAATGGCTGTAGTATGAAGGTACGAAATAAAGTTTTGCATTTTGCAGTATCGGTAAAAAGTGGTTTATTATCAAAAGAACTGTACAATGTAAACAATCGACAAAAATACAATACGATAAAAATAGTATGTATTATGGGGCATTTCCATTGCAGGGCCTCGCTCGGCTTAGTACGGTATAGTTAGGCCTTGTTAGGCCCGGCTCACTTTATGCTGCATTTCCATTACAGTTTAGTAGCTGGGGCAGTAACTATAGTAACGCAGTGTAGGCGGAGCCGTGATGTCATCTTCAATGCGAAGCACAGAAAAACAACATCAGCCATTATTGATTCTCTGAATCGGGTGCCCTTTGTGTCCCTCAAGCTTACGTCAAAGATTTTAAATGAAAGGAAACTACAACATTGCATTACAATGTAAAACTAAATATATGTGGGGGAAACTTCTGTGTAGCAATGCAGTGGGAGTCACCGACTCATGAAGGAGACACGGGATGAGCAGGAGCTTTGATGTGAAACACTGATGGTTTATTTGGAGTTTCGGCCGGAAAGTTGACAAGACAGGTGGTGTGTCACGAGGTGACACAGCGGTTGCCAAACCAATTCTGAAGAACTCTTTCTGTAGCTCGAGGTTTTAACTAGTTCGGAGTGTAATAATCAACATTCTTTATCAGCGAGACTAAACATTATGGACCCTGAATCTAACTAGAGCTCTCGTCCTTAAAAGAGATAGCAGCAATACCCAAGGCCGTAGACCTATGTCATGGGAAAGGAGACAGTGAGAGGAGAAAATGATGAACTGTGTCAAAGGTTGAATACCTAGGCAAATTATTCCGTAACAATATATATAAATATTGTTTTATAATAATTATTTGTCTTTGTAGTAGGCAACACACATTTGTGCATATCCTCACTGAGCATCATCACATATTCATTACATATTAAACAAATAACAATTGCCAATTATACCAACATTTTGATGCTAATATAATCATATGCGTGTGTACTTTAACTGAGAAAAAATACATGAATTATCTATGAAATTGCACTATTGACACTCGTCCCCCAGTTTGTTTCAACCCCCGTCACGCTACCCCCCTATTAAAAATAATGGATCAGTCCACGTGACATCTGCTTTGAGGGAGTGACATCACAGAAGTCAGTTGAGGAAAAGGCGGCAAATAAAGGCATGTGTCAGTATCTTTTCTTACCTATATTTCATTTTTTTATTGTCAGATTGAGATTGTCAAGCTCAACATTTCAACTCTGTTGACAACAATTATTTAGGAAAAATTAAACAATAGTTTTGCAAAATATTATAATTGTATGATGTCCTTATATTCCATGTGGTGCTGTCTTAGCTAAACAAGGTCTCATGGCTACTTTTTTGCCAAAAACTTCAACCCCGTCACATTTTTTCAAGGAAATTCCTAGTAATTATTTATATTTTGTGCCTGAGGTGGGAAAATGTGTTTTCTCAAAGTTTTAAGTAGTCCACTACCAGATGTTATGATCAAAAGTGCATTAGTATCACGCAGTCTGTCTTCCGGTTGTTGCCTCTTTTGAATGACGAATACACACTACCGCCACCTGCTGGTAAGGAGAGTTATTGCCACTCACGCATGCGCAGTTCCAATCCAATCTAACTTTATTTATATAACACTTTAAAACCTTCAGACCAAAGTGCTGTACAGAGAGATAAGCTCACAAAACATAACATAAATACATTTAAAATAAAAGATACAAACACCAAATAAACCAGAATAAACGTAATAATAAAAATTAAAAAACAGCCATATAATAAAAACAATAGACCACTGAAAGCAAATAAAAGCAACAATCTACTTGTTTACGAATGCTAAGGAGAAGAGGTGGGTTTTAAGACGGGATTTAAAAACAGACAGTGTGGGAGCCTGTCTGATTAACAAGGGCAGGTCGTTCCACAGTTTAAGGGCGGCAGCAGAGAAAGCACGGTCCCCTCTGCGCTTAGACTTTGTTTTTGGCACCCTCAGGAGCAACTGATCAGCTGACCTGAGAGTGCGAGTTGGCGTGTAGCTGTGTAACAGCTCAAAGAGGTAGGGCGGGGCCAGGCCATTGAGGGCTTTTAAAAGTAAATAAAAGAGTTTTAAAATGACCCTTCGAATGAACGGGCAGCCAGTGGAGTGAAGATAAAATGGGGGAAATGTGCTTGTGTTTGCGTGTGCCAGTTAGTAGCCGTGCTGCTGAATTTTGCACCATCTGCAGGCGAGCAAGGGAAGATGCACTTATCCCCATATATAGTGCATTACAATAATCCAAGCGGGAGGTGACGAAGGCATGGATTACCGTTTCAAAGAGGTCACTATTTAAAAAAGGCTTTATTTTGGCTAGCTGCCTGAGGTGGAAGAAGCTGTTTTTAACAACTGTCTTGATCTGGCTGTCCAGCTTAAGTTCAGGGTCCATCTTTATCCCAAGATTTGTGATGGTAGGCCTGGTGGAGTGGCCCAAGGATCCTAGGTCTATAGGAGTGGTCCGAGGGGCACCAAAAACCATCACGTCGGTTTTGTTATCATTTAATTTAAAAAAGTTGCATGACATCCAGGACTTAATGTCTTCAAGGCAGTTTAACAGTGGTTTAAATGAATATGAGTCGTTCTTTTTAAGTGGCACATATATTTGGCAATTGTCCGCATAGCAATGGAAAGCGATACCATGCTTCCTAAGAATGGACCCAAGAGGGAGCAAATACAGGGAGAACAACAGGCCTAACACTGAGACCTGTGGAACCCCACAAAGGAGAGGAGCAGACGAGGACTCAGAGTCCCCAAGGCTGACGCAGAAAATCCTACCAGTCAGATACGACCTAAACCATTCGAGGCTTTGCCCCTAATGCCCACCCACTGCTCCAAACGAGCTATCAGGATCTCATGGTCCACTGCATCAAAAGCGGCTGTTAGATCAAGGAGTAAAAGGATAATGCATTCACCTGAGTCTGTTGCTAAAAGGATATCATTAAAAACTCTTAAAAGAGCTGATTCCGTGCTGTGCAAGGTTTTTAAACCAGATTGGAAGACCTCGAGTACCTTGTGCTCTTCCAGAATAGCGAGAAGTTGACTGTATACAATATTCTCTAGGATTTTGGACATAAAAGGCAATTTGGAAATGGGCCAAAAGTTTGCAAGAACTGTGGGATCCAGACTAGGTTTCTTAATAAGTGGTTGTACAACTGCATGTTTCTAATTTTCCGGAACAACCCCTGTGAGCAGACTGCTGTTAAAAAGGTTAAGAACAAAAGGTCCTGTCATGAGGAGGGACAGGGTCGATTGGAGAACCAGAGGGCTTTATTTTGGAGACAATCTCCTGCACAGAGGACAGAGTCATAGGCTCAAAACGGTCAAAAACAGCAAAGCAGGGGGCAGAGACAGAGGTGTCGTTTGATGGAGCAGTGATTTGAGTCCTAGTTGAAGTGACTGCAGGGGAGGTCTCCACACAGGTAGTCTGAGGGGCATTAAGAACTGAATCTATTGTCTGAAATAGTACACGAGGTTTGTGACAGTTTAAAAGAAGGATGTCAGAGAAATGTTTTATTTTTGCCTCTTTTACAGTTTTCTGATAGAGACGCCAACACTGCCTCAGTGCCTCAGCATTTGAAAAGAGACTTGTAGTTTGTCCTTATTCCATCTTCTTTCAGCTCTACGGCATTCACGTCGGGCAGCCCGAGTCGTGGCATTTAGCCAAGGCTCGGATTTAGTTTTGGGTTGCCTTGTTTTTAATGGAGCCACAGTGTCCATAGCAGCTTTACATGTGGAGTGAAACCATAAGCTAAGCTCCTCCATAGTGTTAGACATATGCTCATGGATAACACCGTTTTCATGATTAAACACGGCCGAAAACTGACCAGCAGTGGAAGTGTTAATGATGCGAGATAGCCGGGCAGCAGCGCGCAGTTTGACAGTAGTACAGGCAAGTGTAACATCAAATAAAACAGGCATATGATCTGATAAAACAGCGTCACATATCTCCGAGTTAAGAACAGGCAAACCATATGATAAAACAATATCAAGTGTGTGTCCGCGTTCTTGCGTGGGGCCAGACACATACTGAGCAAGACTAAAAGAGTCAACGAGGTTTAAAAATTCCCTTGACATAGGTTTCTCAGGACAACACACATGAATATTAAAATCCCCAACAATAAGGACACGGTCACATTTTGGCATAATTTCAGCCAGAAAGTCAGAGAAATCATTTAGGAAGTCCTTATTGTATTTGGAAGGTCTATAGACCACTGTACACAGCACTGTGTGAGAGCGGCCAAGCTCGAACACGCCCAGTTCAAAGCTTGCAAGGAGAGAATGACAGCGATAGTTGCTGACATTTAAAATCATTCCTGAAAACTGTAGCTACTCCTCCGCCTCGGCCCGAAGTCCGTGGAGAGTTAAAATGGCAGCAATCTGGAGGTAAAAGTTTGGTAAAGGCGCTGGACTCACCAGTACCGAGCCATGTCTCAGTCACAAAGAGGAAATCCAGTCCTTTTGAAGTGAAGAACTCCTTAATGACAAAAGTCTTGTTTGTCAGAGATCTGGCGTTTATGAGGCCAAACCTGGCAGGAGCCAGTGGGTACGCGGCGATTGAGGTCCAGGGAGCCCGACAAATAGACAACAGGTTATTCAGATTCACCCCGCGCCTGCGGGGATGAGGGGAGCAGGGCCCGCGGCCGGGCTGGAAAGCTTCGTCCGGGCCGATGACAGGTACCAACCAGGCATCGACAGGGTCCAGATAGCGACGAGGAAGTGACAGACGAGGCACGGCGAAGTATTCAGTCCTTGAGATAGGACAAGCTGAAAATTCCTTCATCCTCACCAGTCGACCACTGCGTTTTCCGCGGTGGCGTTTACAGCGGGGAGTTGGAGCCGCGGTGCGGCACAGGTAAACTGGTAATCCCAATAAGAACGGGGGGAGCGTATTATGTCCACGATCCGAATTCACAGGATTTATATGCCGAAAAAAACGAAGATCCGAAGTGTTTGGCAATCGTATACTAGTAGAGAGTTGAACATTTAGAGCAAAAAGTGACAAAAACAGCTCAAAACACACACAACGCTCGCAGATACGGACAGCAGGCCACACACACTGGCGCCATCTTGTCAATTACTCATACTTCACTACATGAATGAAGAACTCCACCAACAGGAGAGAAGGGTTTCCTCAGAGGAACGATATGCAGTGGGGTTTTAGTGTCCGCAGTTCGTACGTGTACTTGGCCGTCGGTTGAAGTCTTTGCGGTGTGTTCCAGTGCGACACATGGCCAAGACGCAGGAGACGCGAGGCGACACAACAGTCGGGTCCGTCTGTGTCAGTTATTTGGTGTCAGCTTGGTGTGTCCCTACCTTTACATGTAATCGCGCCGCCCCCAAACATCGCATCGCGTTCCGATGTGAACTCAACTGTTTCAGCATAAGCAAACATTTAAACAACTTTAACTTTAGGGTTAACGACAACTAATTGTATGTACATATACATAGCATCTAAAGAGATGTTCAAACTAATGCATGCACCATTTGAAAAACTTTGGCCACCCTCAAAAGCCACAAAAGTCTTCTTCATCTGGATACCTTTCCAAGGACTTGGTTTTTTGGACCAAATCAAAGACAAGTCCTTTCACTCTGTAACACTTCAGGAACTCAATTGTCTAAACCATTTGGTCTTTACTAAACTATAGTCAAAGGCTCCTGTTAGCATTTCAGCCACATTCATATCATTCAAATATTTGATATCATATTAATTAAAGTATATAAGTGTAGTTTGATGAAGGCCGGAAGCCAAACAATTAAGTTGTTCTTTATCCTGCAAGTTATCTTCTGATACAGACAGAATAGAAAGAAGAAGAAGATGATTGATGATGATGATGGACTACCGCCCAGTAGCACTCACCTACATCATCATGAAGTGCTTTGAGCGGTTAGTCAAAACCTTCATCACCTCCTCCCTCCCTGACTCTCTGGACCCCCTGCAGTTTGCCTACAGAGCAAACAGGTCCACAGATGACGCCATAGCCCTCACCATCCACACTGCCCTCTCACACCTGGACCAGAGGAACACTTATGTGAGAATGCTGTTCATTGATTACAGTTCAGCCTTCAATACCATTGTGCCCTCTAAGCTGGCCATCAAGGCTCAGAGACCTCGGGCTCAACAGCACCCTCTGTGACTGGATCCTGAACTTCCTGACGGGCAGACCTCAGGCAGTGCAGGTTGGAAACATCACATCCTCCACCCCTGATCCTCAACACCGGAGCCCCTCAAGGCTGCGTGCTCAGCCCTCTCCTCTACTCCCTGTTCACTCACGACTGCGTGGCCACACACAGATCCAACACCATCGTGGAGTTTGCTGACGACACGACCGTCATCGGCCAGATCACAGACGAGACTGCGTACAGAGAGGAGGTCAAAAATCTGACATCTTGGTGCCAGGATAACAACCTCCATCTCAATGTCAGCAAAACCAATGAGCTGATTGTTGGACTACAGCTGTGACGGACTGGCCATTGGGAATATGTGTTTTCCCGGTGGGCCGGTACCGAAGTGGGCCGTACCGGTCGGACAAGTCACTAGCACCCCCCCCCCCCCCGAGTTGGGCTGCTTGGCCGGTCAAGTTTTCCCGAGCTGATTTTTTAGTCCCAGGCCGCCCCTGGACTACATGAAGCGGCAGGGAGAGGGACACACCCCCCATCGCCATCAATGGCACTACGGTGGAGGAGAGTCAGCAGCTTCAGGTCCTCGGTGTCCACATCACTGAGGACCTCACATGGACTCATCACACAAACACCATCACCAAAACAGCTCGACAGCGGCTCTTCTACCTCTGCAGGCTTTGGAGGTTCAACATGGACTCCAGGATACGCTGCAACTTCTACAGGTGCACCCTAGAGAGGATCCTGACCTTCTACAGGTGTACCATAGAGAGCATCCTGACCTTCTACAGGTGCACATAGAGAGGATCCTGACCTTCTACTGGTGCACCATAGAGAGCATCCTGACCTTCTACAGCTGCACCATAGAGAGCATCCTGAACTTCTACAGGTGCACCATAGAGAGCATCCTGACCTTCTACAGGTGCACCATAGAGAGGATCCTGACCTTCTACTGGTGCACCATAGAGAGGGTTCCTGACCTTCTACAGGTGCACCATAGAGAGGATCCTGACCTTCTACAGGTGCTCCATAGAGAGGATCCTGACCTTACAGGTGCACCATAGAGAGGATCCTGACCTTCTACAGGTGCACCATAGAGAGCATCCTGACCTTACAGGTGCACCATAGAGAGGATCCTGACCTTCTACAGGTGCACCATAGAGAGGATCCTGACCTTCTACAGGTGCACCATAGAGAGGATCCTGACCTTCTACAGGTTGCACCATAGAGAGGATCCTGACCTTCTACAGGTGCACCATAGAGGATCCTGAACCTTCTACAGGTGCACCATAGAGAGTATCCTGACTGGGCTACATCACGACCTGGTACAGCAGCTGCACCGCCCTCAACCGTAAGGCTTTACAGAGGGTGGTGAAAACTGCACAGCACATCACCAGGACGGAGCTGCCCTCCATGGAGGACCTTTACTCCCAGCGGCTCAGGAAGAAATCCAGGATCATCAAAGACCCCCTTCACCCCAGCCACAACTGTTCTGTCTGCTGCCGTCTGGCAGGCGGTACTGCAGCATCTGGACTAAAACCACCAGACTCAGGGACAGTTTCATCCCACAGGCCATAAGACTGTTACACACCTGAACTTTTGAAAGAACATGCATAACATTCATTTGTTTGCAACTCATATATCAATATTCCAATTATTGTATATAGATATTCTGCACTGTTTCTATTATATTCTATTTTATTTACTTGTACTATTTTATCTGTGTTATTGTGTTGCACTGTTGGAGGAGCCTGTGACCTAAGATTTCATTGTCATATATACACTGTAGCTATGCACACATGACAATAAAGCTTTGAAACTTGAAATGATGTATATCGCCATCTAAAGTTGTAGACTTACTCATAAGACGAGTCATTATTTGGGTTGTATTTTCTGTCTGATGGGTCAGTAATGATTTATTGTATTTGTCTCCTGTGTGTTTCTCCCTGCAGCATCTGTCCTACCGGTAACGGCAGGCCTCCATGTAGACGCAGCGTTCCAGCAGACATTATGGAGTGTGGTTCCCATCTGTTCTGGCAGTGAAGTAGCACAAGGTACAGCCTATGTCTACTCGTTTCTCTCTTTCTTTCTTGCTTGCTGATTGTTTTAATCTTTATCTTAGCTTCCTGCTTTTGTACATTCTTTTTTTTTATCCACTTTTAACAGATGTCCATGTGTAGTTGCATTTACATTTCTCAACACATATGCAAATGTAATATTATTCCAAAGACAACAGTTGATACAGTTTGTTTTTACATGAACACATTGAGTACTCTAGTAAGCAGTAGGCTGTCATGTCCTCATTTTCTATCCTTATTCTGGAGCTGTGTCTACCACTATTGAAAATGTATTCTCTAGATTTGCAGACTCGAGGCAGCATCTTGATTTTCTTTTATGCAATTGTTAGACAATAGTGGTCTACATCCACTAAAATCAAGCGTGTTGAGTCTGGGTTAGGTTTAAGTGTATTCAACTTTCCTGGGTTGCTGCCAGGGTAGGATTTTCACCGTGCGGCCATGACGGCATGCCGTCATTGCCCCTCGGTCTAGCCGTGAAGCCCCAGAAAATAATTGTACGTCCTACGGCCACAGGCCCGGTTCTACGGGGGTGCATAAGGGTGCATTGCACACTCACTTGAGTCGTTATCCACCCTCATTGAAAAGTGAAAAAAATAAAAGTGAAAAATATACATATATATAATAACATAATAGTAGTATTAATAATAATAATAATAATAAGAAGAATATAGTTGAAATAAAATACATTTTAATTGTGGTTGAATAACATTGTCTGCTGCGTTTATTTGGTCAATTTAAACGGTAAGTAACGTTATTATGGTCAGGTGCACATGACCTGTTGCCGCTGCGCGTTCGTCATCTGCAAGGTTGCTTTCCCAAGCAGTTAATGATGGACATCAGAAAATGGTTATTTTAAAACAACCAGCTCTATCGCCAGCAGTAACACTGCATCTACTGCAGTAATAACAGTTCAGATCATGGGGACATTACGTTATCCGCGGCCACTGTCGTGGACACTACGTCCTCTCCGACCCGACTCGCCGGCTTTGCCCACGGAGGCGGAGCAGCCGCAGCCGTCTTCGTTGCCCCAAACAACGCCACCCTCTCGGCGGCCCGCAAGTGCCAGAGGACCTCGGCAAAACCGAGCCTGCCCAGGTATATTTAAAAAAGTGCCCAAACTCGCCTGTACAGTGGGGTGAGGCGCTCATTTGCAGCTCATGGTTTCAAAACAGAGATTGGTGGAATATTCCTGTAAAAAGATGCCATCTTCTGCTATGCATGAAGACATTTCGGTCTTAAAAGGGGAGTGATTTGTAAAATATCCATAAAGAATAAGTAAATCTGTTTCCAGTTCTGTTTCATATGGGTGTTGAGATGTATCCAGAGATCTCTTCATTTTCGCTCTCAAAGTGCACCAGATTGATGCTTTTAACTTCAATATTTAAAAAAAAATCTTCCCGGACCCCCCTAGAGGAGGTGAGGAACCCCCCTAGAGGATGTTAGGTCCACTCCCCCACTTGTAAAAATAGCACTTTACCACTGCACCCTCTCTAATCTCAGATGCACCCTGAGTCATTTTGTTCTGGAACCGGGCCTGTACGGTCACCATGGCCTGTGTGCCCCTGATACTGTTAAAGTCTCGAAGTTGCTTTAAAAGCGTCAGCACAGTGGTTTCTGAACTGCATTATGCTCAGTGGCCGTGGGCCACCCCCAGCCTGAATCCTATCCACCCTATTGGCCAGACGGGGGCCCCAAACTATTTTAGAACATTAAGAAAAAAATGTTTAAGTAACCTTTCATCATTCATCAATAATTAACATTAATATAACATTGTATTGATAATGTACTCACTAAATGTACAATTCATTTAACTTATTTTCTTTATCCAAAGCCTCTGTACACCCACTTCTATTTACATAGAAGGGTCTGAATATCTCTGAGGTTGTGGTGACTGATGTTGCGCTCTCTGATCATTCCTGTGTTTTCTTTGAGAGCTCTATTTCTGTTCACAAAAATGTTCAAAAGAGGTAACCGCAAAGCGATATTTAACTGAAAACACTAGGGAAATGTTTACTCAGAATTTTTCTTCCACACTTGCCCCTGCTAACATCTCAGTAAATGAGCGAGTAGATCATTTTAATTCAAAAATTAAAATATTATAGATTGCCATTGCTCCAACTAAGGTAAAAGAAGTGACCGCAAGAAAATATCTCCATGGAGAAAGGCCATGACCGTGAAAACAGAAAAAAGAGAGTGTCGAAAAGCTGAACGCAGGTGGCGAAAAACAAATCTCCAGGTTCACTTTGAAATCTATAAAGAGAGACTTGGCCTTTATAATCTGGAATTGAAAAACGCACGACAATCGTTCTTCTCTGACATCATTACCAAAACAAAAACAACGCACGTGCCTTGTTTGCTACCGTCGACAGACTAATTAACCCCCCCAGTGTCAGTAGCCTCTGAATTTCTATCCACCAGGGTGTGCAATAATTTTGCCTCCTTTTCACTGACAAAATTCAGAAAATAAGACAAGCAGTCAGTGCCTCTGCATCAGGAACAGCAAATGTGTTGTCTCTGTGTCCACTTAACATCAATTCAAACACCATGACACAATTCCATCAGATTAATGATAAAAACCTAGAGGACATTATTCAACTTCTGAAATCCTCCTCCTGCTGCCTTGATATTATTCCAACGGGATTTTTTAAAGATAGTTTTGCCTTGCATGGCCTCAGATCTACTTCATATAGTAAACAAATCTCTTCACTCAGGTATTTTTCCACAGGCCCTGAAAACTGCAGTCATTAAACCGCTCTTAAAAAAGAATAATCTAGATGCTTCAGTAATGAACATTACAGGCCCATATCAAACCTGCATTTCTAGGTAAAATCATTGAAAAAGTTGTTTTTTCAACAGCTGAGTAATTTTTTGCATTTAAATGACTGTTTCGATGTGTTCCAGTCAGGCTTTCGTCCAAACCACAGTACTGAGACTGCTCTTGTAAAGGTCTTTAATGACATCCACTTAAACACAGACAGTGGCAGAACTTCAGTGTTAGTATTATTAGATCTCAGTGCTGCGTCTGACACTGTTGACCACAGCATATTACTAGACCGACTGGAAAACTGGGTGGGACTTTCGGAAACCTTCCTAAATTGGTTTGAATCCGACTTAAAGGACAGAAAACAACTTTGTTTCTATTGGTAATACACATCTGAGTTGACAAATATGACATGTGGGGTTCCTCAAGGCTCCATCCTGGGGCCGCTTCTCTTTAACATCTACTGCTACCACTGGCTCAGATAATGAAAAACAATAAAATAAGTTACCATAGCTATGCAGATGACACACAAATTTACGTAACAGTTTCAACATGAGACTATGCTCCAATTCAAACACTGAGTAAGTGCATTGAACAAATCAATGACTGGATGTGTCAGAACTTTCTCCAATTAAACAAAGATAAAACTGACGGTAATTTGGTTTTTGGAGCCAAGGCAGAACGTATCAAAGTTAGCGCTGAGCTTCAGTCTGCAATGTTCAAACACAGGATTAAAGCCAGAAATCTAGGTGGTAAGTCATGGACCTGACCTGAGTTTCAACAGCCACATTAAACAGTTATTAAATCAGCCTACTATCACCTAAAGAACATATCTAGGATTAAAAGACTAATGTCGCAGCAGGGATTTGGAAAACTTGTCCATTGCTTTTATCTTCATAGACTCGACTACTGCAATGGTGTCTTCACAGTTCTCACTAACCAAAGATCTCTTCGGAAAGCTGCAGCTGATTCAGAACGCCGCTGCTCGAGTCCTCACTAACACTAAGAAAGTGGATCCACATCACTACCTGTTCTGAAGTCTTTACACTGGCTTCCTGTGTGTCAAAGAATATATTTCAAAATACTGCTGCTGGTTTATAAAGCTTTGAATGGTTTAGGCCCAAAATACATTTCTGATCTACTGCTAAATTATGAACCATCCAGATCTCTCAGGTCTTCAGGGACTGGTCAGCTTTCTGTCCCCAGAGTCAGAACTAAACATGGAGAAGCAGCGTTCCGTTATTATGCTCCAAATCTGGAACAAACTCCCAGAAACCTGCAGGTCCGCTGCAACTCTGACATACTTTCTAAACCCAGACTAAAGACTTTCTTTTTGTCGCTGCTTTTAATTGAACTATTCATATCTTAGACTGCACTGTAACTTTTATCCATGTATTTTTTCTTTTAGTGTTTATCCATGTATTTCTTCTTTTAATGTTTATTTTATTTTATTAGCTTTTCTTTTTAATGACTGATTTAAAATGCCATTTTCTTAATGTCTTTCATTTGTTTGTAAAGCACTTTGAATTGCCTTGTGTTGAAAAGTGCTCTATAAATAAACTTGCCTTGCCTTGCCTTACATGTAATGGTTTGGTCCCGCCTCCAAACGGCACTCTCTAGCAGAGAGTAGGCTTGTTTGAGACAAGCGAGACCTGCGCAGTTGCGATCAACGTCTTGCTAGTGCGTTGCATGATGGTTAGTCATTTTGTCCGACTTG
This sequence comes from Harpagifer antarcticus, assembly GCA_902827135.1. NCBI lineage: Eukaryota > Metazoa > Chordata > Actinopteri > Perciformes > Harpagiferidae > Harpagifer > Harpagifer antarcticus. Next base: position 1,082,234 of record CADEHL010000417.1, on the reverse strand, counting down.
CTCTGGAGGCTCGCCGACATGAGACGTTGAAATCTCGCGGGACAAAGACGCCCGCAGCCTTGAGAGCGAGGCGCGGCGAGGCGGCGCAGTTCCTCTCCTCGGGCTGCGGAAGCGAAATGCTTGATGGAAACGACTCGCTGGTATCTCGAGCTGAGCGCTCATTGGTGGTTTTTACCCGTGCTGCTGATGAAGCTCTCCAATTGGCTCGGCAAAAGTTTGTTGTTGTTTTGTTTCATCATTGTTCCACAATGTTTATCATCATGAAATTAATATCTATATATGTTATACTATACTTGCACTGCTTACCGTTTTCATACTTTATATATCTTAGCATATTCATACACACTGTTCATACTGCTCACAGGCTGATATCTAGTGTATTCATACCCCTCACTGTTTATTCATCATTCAATCATTCTATATTTTACTCTGTTTATTGTGTACATTACTTTTCACTTTACTGCTTGTTGCACCTGGTTAGAAGCTAAACTGCATGTTTGTTGTCTCAGTACCTGTAATATGTGCAATACAATAAAGTTGAATCTAATCTTGAGCAGGAACAAATGTATTTACTTAGTACATATCTGACATTAACGATTAAACATGTGTGCATTCTTTATAAATGCAAACCGAGTCAAGCTGACTCCGGAGGTGGCGGTATACACCTTCAAACTGTTTGCAATCCGCCAAAAAACCGAGAGAAGAAGAAGAAGAAGAAGGGGAAGAAGAAGAAGAAGCCGACTCGGAGCTGTCCGACTTTAGGCGGTTGGGGGAGGTCTCAAAAAGCTCGCCTGAAGAGTCATTCTCACTTCGGTTAAATGGATTCCTTGCTTCCCTCACTTGCGTCGTTTCCCGGCGACTAGTCCCTCCCACCAGGGAAGCATGGAGAGACGCAAGGAAACCACGAGAAGCAGGGAAATGAGTTTTAAGAGCAATGGGACGTCCTTTCCTCCGGAGCGTCACATGAAGCGACGTCCGTTTGTGATGACGCTGCACAGCTGATTCGTCTGACAGCAGCTCTGTCCCCGTTGTTTTCACACACACCCCCGCCTCTGTTAGTACACATTACTGACACCAAACATTGTATCATCGTGTTGTAGACCCACTAAATAAAATAAAATAAGAACTCATTCTCAAAAAAGATAAACGCCATTCTTAAAAATGTATAAACGAACAATAGTTTGATTAATATTGATTAGAGTGCACAATAGAAATAAAATAATTGAGAGAAGAAAAGAGATATGTTATCTATCAAAACCCAGTTAGATTAACATTCATTGGATTGCACACTTTGTTTGTTTGTTTGGATATGTAGCAAATTAACATTTTAAATAGCACTTAATGACTGAATGGAAATGACAATACATGAAAATGTAAAACGAAAAAAGCGATCATGAAAATGTTTCCAAAAAATGAATAAAATTGATTTTTGACCACTTTGTTGTTCAGATATATATTTGTAACTAAATGAACATGAATTGAAACAAACCACGGTATAACTGAGGAGTGACTCTCGTGAGTTTCATGTGTTTTCTTCACTCCGCTGGGAAACTGCTCTCATGTCAAGAAGCATGAGATCAGTGCATTCACTGCATCGTCCAATCAGTGAGCGATACACAGTAAGGGGGCAGGGCGAGTGTCTGAGGATTTCATCGGAGGATGGTCTGGTGGTTCCTCGGTTATCGCTCCTCCATTATCGCTCCTCGGTCCTCCTGCAGAAATAAGAGCCATGGGACGGTACTCAAGATGGCGCAGACAATCAACTTCCGGTGAGACCGAGACCGAGGAGCGAGGAAATGAAAAATAAGAGAAGTGAGAAGGGCCCCATGTCGGACAGCTCGGAGTCGGCTTGTTCTTCTTCTTCTTCTCTCGGTTTTTTTGACGGATTGCAAACAACTTTAAGGTGCATACCGCCACCTCCGGAGTCGGCTTGACTCGGTTTGCATTTATAAAGAGATGCACACATGTTTAATCGTTAATGTCAGATATGTACTAAGTAAATACATTTGTTTGGATTCAACTTTATTGTTATTGCACATATTACAGGTACTGAGACAACAAAATGCAGTTTAGCTTCTAACCAGGTGCAACAAGCAGTAAAGTGAAAAGTAATGTACACAAACTACAGAATAAAATATAGAATGAATTGAATGATGAATAAACAGTGAGGGGTATGAATACACTAGATATCAGCCTGTGAGCAGTATGAACAGTGTGTATGAAGACACTAGATATCAGCCTGTGAGCAGTATGAACAGTGTGTATGAATACACTAGATATCAGCCTGTGAGCAGTATGAACAGTGTGTATGAAGACACTAGATATCAGCCTGTGAGCAGTATGAACAGTGTGTATGAATACACTAGATATCAGCCTGTGAGCAGTATGAACAGTGTGTATGAAGACACTAGATACACACAGCAAGCCTGTGAGCAGTATGAAACAGTGTGTATGAATACACTAGATATCAGCCTGTGAGCAGTATGAACAGTGTGTATGAAGACACTAGATACACACAGCAGCCTGTGAGCAGTATGAACAGTGTGTATGAATACACTAGATATCAGCCTGTGAGCAGTATGAACAGTGTGTATGAAGACACTAGATACACACAAGCAGCCTGTGAGCAGTATGAACAGTGTGTATGAAGACACTAGATACACACAGCAGCCTGTGAGCAGTATGAACAGTGTGTATGAATACACTAGATATCAGCCTGTGAGCAGTATGAACAGTGTGTATGAAGACACTAGATACCACACAGCAGCCTGTGAGCAGTATGAACAGTGTGTATGAATACACTAGATATCAGCCTGTGAGCAGTATGAACAGTGTGTATGAAGACACTAGATACACACAGCAGCCTGTGAGCAGTATGAACAGTGTGTATGAATATGCTAAGATATATAAAGTATGAAAACGGTAAGCAGTGCAAGTATAGTATAAAATATATAGATATTAATTTCATGATGATAAACATTGTTGAACAATGATGAAAATGTGAATGGATGTGGCGATGTAAAACTGACACAAAACAACAACAAACTTTTGCCGAGCCAATTGGAGAGCTTCATCAGCAGCACGGGGTAAAACCCACCAATGAGCGCTCAGCTCGAGATACCAGCGAGTCGTTTCCCATCAAGCATTTCGCTTCCGCAGCCCGAGGAGAGGAACTGCGCCGCCTCGCCGTGCCTCGCTCTTAAGTCTGCGGGCGTCTTTGTCCCGCGAGATTTCAACGTCTCATGTCGGCGAGCCTCCAGAGCAAGTCGGACAAAATGACTAACCATCATGCAACGCACTAGCAAGATGTTGATCGCAATTGCGCAGGTCTGCATCGGTCTCGCTTGTCTCAAACAAGCCTAGCATGTTAGGAGCATGTTAGGGCAGGGATGCTAGCTTACGTGTGTGCCATGTCTCAACGACTCACAAAGTCAGGCTTTCAAAAAGAAAAGAAAGGTTTAGAAAGAAAGAGAGAGGGACTAAAGGGCGACAGTATGTCACCCAGTATTTCAAGAGAAAAGGTGGGTGTGGTCTATGAGTGGTGGAAATGAGTCTGTTAGCTAAGCATAGTCCATTGTAAATAATAATTGTTATGTTGTTTTTTTTACTAAGCTGACATTAAGTACTGTTAATATCTATATAGAACATGCAGAGGTTTTTAATTTCACTTTGAAGGAGGTGAGCAGCATTGTGTTGAATTACATGCCACTTAACATATCTGAAGGGAGACTGGAATACAATATCAAAACAAAAAGCCAACATCTCATTTAAATTATACATTTCAAACACAGTATTTTCCACATATTTAAGTTATATTTATTTGGATTGATGCATTCGTGTTGAGAATGTTCCATTCAAAAATGTTATTATTAAAAAGGCATTTACACCATAAAAGATTACTATTGAGATATATTGTCAGGAATGTTATTCTTATATGTATGGCCAGAGGGCAGGACCTATAAACACATTTACTACCCAATAGCATTGTGAGGCTGAACAAAGGGACCTTTTTGACTATGTAAATGTAGTTTTTTTAAATACAAAAACATTTTTACTGACCTTTTTGAATAGGCAAGGCAAGTTTATTTATATAGCACTTTTCAACACAAGGCAAAAGTCTTTACAAAAATGAAAGACATTAAGAAAATGGCATTTAAATCATTCATTAAAAAGAAAAGCTAATAAAATAACATTAAAAAAATTAAACTTTTATGGTGTATAAAAAAAATACATTGGCTAATGTTACAGTGCAGTCTAAAGATATGAATAGTTCAATTAAAAGCAGCGACCAAAAAGAAAAGTCTTCAGCCTGGATTGAAAGTAGTCAGAGTTGCAGCGGACCTGCAGGTTTCTGGGAGTTTGTTCCAGATGGAGCATAATAACTGAACGCTGCTTCTCCATGTTTAGTTCTGACTCTGGGGGACAGAAAGCTGACCAGTCCCTGAAGACCTGAGAGATCTGGATGGTTCATCATTTAGCAGGGAGGTCAGAAATGTATTTTGGGCCTAAACCATTCAAAGCTTTATAAACCAGCAGCAGTATTTTGAAATCTATTCTTTGACACACAGGAAGCCAGTGTAAAGACTTCAGAACAGGAGTGATGTGATCCACTTTCTTAGTGTAGTGAGGACTCGAGCAGCGGCGTTCTGAATCAGCTGCAGCCTTCCTAATAGATTTTTAGTGAGACCTGTGAAGACACCATTGCAGTAGTCGAGTCTACTGAAGATAAAAGCATGGACAAGTTTTTTCCAAATCCTGCTGTGACATTAGTCTTTTAATCCTAGACATATTCTTTAGGTGGATAGTAGAGGCTGATTTAGTAACTGTTTTAATGTGACTGTTTGAAACTCAGGTCAGAGTCCATGACTACACCTAGATTTCTGGCTTTATCTGTTGTTTTGAAACATTGCAGACTGAAGCTCAGCGCTAACTTTTATACGTCTGCCTTGGCTCCAAAAACCATTACCTCATTTTTATCTTGTTTAATTGGAGAAAGTTCTGACACATCCAGTCATTGATTTGTTCAATGCACTTACTCAGTGTTTGAATTGGAGCATAGTCTCCTGGTGAACTGTTACGTACATTTGTGTGTCATCTGCATAGCTATGGTAACTTATTTTGTTGTTTTTCATTATCTGAGCCAGTGGTAGCATGTAGATGTTAAAGAGAAGAGGCCCCAAGATGGAGCCTTGAGGAACCCCACATGTCATATTTGTCAACTCAGATGTGTATTTATGTCACAATCACAGGTACAGATAAGAACCCAATAGCACGACTCAGATACAACCAGTGTAGTAATGTTCCGTTTATTCTAGGTCAAGGACAGGCAGAGTCAAAACCAGTAAATCCGTTAGGCAGGCCAGGAATCGAAAGCTGGGCAGGACAAAACTCAGGACTAGAGCCCAACACTCACTGGAGAGCTTGGCGGAAACGACAAGACAATCTGGCACTGACACTGAAAATGAGGTGGTATAAATACTGTGGAGTGATGAGGGAATGAGTAACAGGTGAGGGGAAGGGCTGAGGAGACCAGGTGAGGGAAATGAGCTGATTACAAGGGCCTGGGGGAAAGCGGGATCTGAAATGACAGGAGAGTTTAGATGAGGCATCAAACAAACAATAATATAGGTGTCTAACTTGTGACAATTTACCTATAAACAAAGTTGTTTCTGGTCCTTTTTAAGTAGGATTCAAACCAATTTAGAACTGTTTCCAAAAGTCCCACCCAGTTTTCCAGTCGGTCTGTAATATGCTGTGGTCAACAGTGTCAAACGCAACACTGAGATCTAATAATACTAACACTGAAGTTCTGCCACTGTCTGTGGATAGCTTAAAGTAATGTTGTAAAATTACGATCGGGGGCCTTAAGGGTTAAGGGCTATTGTTATTGTTATTTACTTTTAAGATGTTTATTATTAAGCAATAATTGAATTTAAAAACTCTTATTTAAATGATGTGTGTGTGTCTCTGTGTCCTGATGATACACTGAGAGAATGAGCTCATAGGGCTGCTGATCACCATAAGCTCAAACAGTCTGTATATTGCACTACATTTGTATAATGTCAGCTTCGTGTTACTTTGACTACGGGAATAAGAAAAAATAGTTAGATATACTGGATATGATTTGATCTATTCCACCACTAGCTTAATCCCAAATAATGTAGAGGTGTGTTATAGGTGCCTTAAATAACCCCGTATTTCTAGTGATATGTCTTTTTATGTTCATATAATAGTGATTTCAATGCCACCCCCAAAATTGATCACTGGCTCTATCCTGGCCACCCCACTGAAAATGTCCTGGCTCCGCCACTGATTATGCTGCGTTCACAACGGACGCGATGCGAATATTCTCATCACTCTAACATTGGAGTTCTATTTCGTACCTACTGACGCCAGAGGCGGTGCTTTAGCACTGGATATGTCCATCGGCGCATGCACAGCTCGAGTACCAATTGTGGAGGACACTTCTGTGTAGCAGTGCATTAGGAGTCACCGACTCAGAAGGAGACACGGTAGAGCAGGAGCTTTTGATGTCAAACACTGATGGTTTATTTGGAGTTGCGGCGCCGGAGATTCACATCACAAGTCACAGCAGTCACGGTGAGACTGCACGGGTGGGTATGCCACGTCAGTTCTGGAGCACCTCTCTCTCGTTAGCCCATTTAAACTGGTTTCACAGGATGAGTGATCAACATATTTTGATAAGATAGCTTAGACAGTTGGGCACACTGAGTCACTTGCATCCGGTCACTTATGGCCATCGAAGATTTCATACGTTGGAGTCCACAAACAACAAAGAAGGAAGTGTCCCAGTCAGGGTTCGCTAGGATTTTTTCTCGCCGGTCAAATGTCCCCGAACGAATTTATTTTACCGCACAAATTTGAAACGTACCGGTCATGTTTCAATAATAATAATAAGAATTGTGTAGCAGAGTTTCCGTTAGCGGTAATCACCGGACTCGGACCGGATATGCTGATGTTTAAACGCAGTTGAGGGGGCTCATTTTTATATTGCTTCAGTTATAATCGCACATTTTATAACAGATCAAAAAATTCAGATTCATTTTTAATAAATGATTCCACAAACAACAACAACATAATTATTACATTCAAAGAAACTACTTGTAGGAGATGAAGTACATTATTCAAAAGTTTACATTACTTTGAATAATAACACGGGAGAAACGGAGCCTCTTCTCTCCCTTCTCTCCCTCTCTCTCTCTCTGCTGAAGGCTTGTCAGTTTCTCATTGCAGCGCGCAAACAGTGGCGGGGCTTCAGGTGATTCTATACAGAGCTGCGTGTCTCGGTCTGACTCAGCAGCTGATCTGATCTCTCTCTCGGGTCCGGGTACACTTCACTCGCGTTTATGTCCATATCAATCAGACCCAGCTCTCCTGATCGGCCTTTATAGAGAGCAGCCGATCAACTATTAAGAGTGAATATCGGCCGATAATGATCGATCGGAAGCATCGGACATTTTGACCGGCATGTTTTGAATTTACCGGTTTTATTCAATATTACCAGCCTATAAAACCGGTAATTACCGGCTAACGGAAACCCTGGTCCCAGTGCACCCCAACAACAGACATCTGTGACCTAGTGTTGACCGGTCACAGAATGGGAACAATAACTTTATGGCTGAAGCAGCCTATGTCCTTAAAGGAGATAAACAGACGTCAGGGTTTGGTCATGACGTCATATCTAGGAGTCTAGGACAATTATTTCCATAACAGTCCATCTCTTTTATCATTTATGATAACCTAAAAACATTAGTCTAATAATAATTTCGTCAATACTTAACTCAATGGGAATCTTCAGATTTGAGTGTGGACTTACATCAATTACATCACAAAGTAGAATAAGATTGAAACATTCAATCATAATAGGAAAAATCATCTCTCATCGGTGTTTGATCATCTTTCGTCAAAAGCACAATAATGAACACACATAAAACACAGATGCATAAATAGCTAAATATTTGTTTTGGGCCAAAACTGAAATTAATCCAGTATTTGAAAACATCCTTGTAGGTCTTTCTGTGCATGGATATACATTAAAGAGTAGTGTTGTTAAGCCTGATTGCTGGACGATTAAGGATATTAACATTATCTGTGATAATAGTAGAAATATCTGAAAATATTAATTAATTAATTTTGTTTAGTGCGAAAGTGTAATCTGATCTGGCAAAAAATATGAATCACCACTATTCAACACATGTCTGTTCATTGGAAATATAAAAACAGTCATTAATTGTACATCTGTAATATCCAAGGTATAAAATCAATTCAAAGTTCATCTTTGTACGAGAGCTGGGAAAAACATGTCCTTCAGTCTTTCTGACTCGTTCTCCTCCTCTCTTTATGACAAAGAGTGACTGGTGTGTGTAAAGGCATCCTGATACTGTAGATTAGCACTGAGGTGCTGATTGGCTCAAACTCTTCGTCATCAGAGCGCCATATTTCAACCCCCCCAATTGCTCTGCTTTGTGTGGCTCAATTCAGTGAGCACTGTATGATCCCCCAGTGAAACGGAGGCTCATCTGCCTGCATTCCTTCTGCTATCTGCTTGAGAGCAGTGCAACTGCATATTCCAAATGGTGCATCCAGGTCTCCCCCCGTGGATGGGAGAGGTTATTGAAGACATCTGCTCCTCCAAGAAACAAGGAACCTTGTATGAAGCCTCTGAAGCCCTCACTCGTCCCGCAGGGTTGTCTGCCTGAGACCACAGAGCAGAATGGTGAAGAAGCATCCCATCTCCTCAGATAGTTGAAGATTAGAATCCTCATCCCCGAATGACCTCGTGCCCTCCTTTGCCCGTGGATGGGGGTGCCCTCTGCAGCCGGAGAGTGTGACCCTCTCTCTCTGACCCTTGGCCTTCAGAGCTGTCCTAGTTATTGGGTTAACAACCTGATAGGATGTTTTCCTGAGTGCAGACAACTCAAAGTAATGGATTAGCACATTATCATTTAATACAAAAATAGGATAGGCCCCTCAGAATTATTTGGGAGCCTTCCTGACACATGCACATGCATACATTTAAGGTTGTGTTAGTCATTTAACATACAAGAATCATATACTCATCAGTCCAAAGCAGAGGAAATGTTATTGTAATTTAAAGGTGAGCTAGTCCCTGGAGTATAACCCCTTCTCAATGATTCTAATGTTATATTAATTCACATTTGCTAAAATACTAGTTTATCAGAAATATATATTCTTCCTCTTCCATAAAATAGGTTTGAGTAATAAATGTTCCAATATAAAATCAATTACTCAAAATAATTGACTCTTCCCTCCTTTTCTTACATTTGTCACATATGAAATAATAACTTAGGAGTCTATTTAAGCAAGGTGTAGTTTATAATCTATTACTCGAGAAGACTCAGTATCACCTGTGTGCAGCTTGCAATAAAAACAATTGTGAGAAACATATATTATGCAGGAAATGTATACCTTTGTTGAAAAACTGTCACAAACGAGCTGAGGACCAAAATGCAGAACACGGGAAACCAGAGATAGTCGGTAACCAGCTTTATTAGAGTCAATAGGCTGGTAGGAGACAACACGGCAGATAGTAGGCCAAAGGGCTGGTCGGGGACAGGCGAGGTTTCCGGGAGAAGGGAGGAGGGAGTCGTAGGCACAGAACGGGTCAGGGAGCAGGCGAGGCAGGCTGGTCAGGGACAGGCAGGGTCGAACCGGGAGAGCAATCTGAGGAGTAGTGCGGGAAAGACAAGCATGCTGCGAAGTACGATCTGGCACTGAGGTGAAGGTGAAGTGGGCCTAAATACTAATGGAGCTGATGGGTGTAACAGAGTGAGAGAGAGAGACAGGGTGTGACTACCAGGTGACTAAGGAATGATAATGCAGAAAATAGGTGAGTGAGAAAGCAGACTGTGACAGAACCCCCCCCCTTAATGGACGGCTCCAGACGTCTAAACAATACTAAAAAAACAAACAAAAGCGACCCAAGAAGAAAAACCCTACAGACACCGGGGTGGAAGGTGGAGGTATGGGAAAGGTTAGTACTCGTCTGAGACTGCTCTCTCGGCCTCTTCCCTCCTGGAAATCCTCGTCCTCCTCGCCCGATGACGACTCCCCCTCCTCCTCGACGAAGCCTCTGGTCCGTAGCGGACGAGTACTCCCTGGCTTAACGCCTGGTCGAGCGTGGGTCCTAGACGGCTGCTCCGGGTAACGCAGGTGGAAGTCTCGGATGAGCTGAGGGTTGAGGATATGACGAGCCGGAACCCACTGCCTCTCCTCAGGACCATAGCCCTCCCAGTCCACCAAATATTGAACCCCTCTTCCTCTGAGACGGGAACGGAGTAAACGACGAAGGGTGTAGGTAGGGCCCCCATCGATCATCCTAGGGGGTGGTGGTGGAGGGGCGGCGGAAACCATAGGGCTCTCCCGGACAGGTTTAATCCTAGAGACGTGGAAGGTGGGATGGATTTTCATGTTCCGGGGCAAACTCAGTCGAACTGCTGCAGGATTAATGACCTTGACAATCTCGAAGGGTCCAATAAACCTGGGCGCTAACTTTTTAGACTCCATCCGAAGGGGAATGTTCTGGGTGGAAAGCCACACCCTCTGGCCTACCTGGTACACAGGTGCCTTGGTTCGTCGGCGGTTCGCTGATGTGGCGTACCGGTTAGCGACTGAAGCAGAGTTTGTACGAGCCTGCCTCCAAGTCCTCCGACAACGTCGGATGAAAGCCTGGACAGACGGACAGGTAACCTCCTTCTCCAATGCAGAGAACAATGGGGGTTGAAAACCGTATGCACACTGAAAAGGGGAAAGACCAGTAGCGGAACTGATGAGGGTGTTGTGGGCATACTCCACCCACAGGAGTTGTTTTGACCAGGTCGTGGGATGATCGGAAGCCATGCAGCGGAGAGTGGTCTCCATCTCCTGATTCTTCCGTTCGGTCTGGCCATTGGCCTGTGGGTGGAAACCGGAGGTGAGACTAACCGTCGCCCCGATGAGCTCACAAAACTCCCTCCAAAACACAGAGGTGAATTGGGGCCCCCGGTCGGAAACCACATCAGTCGCCAGTCCGTGAATGCGAAACACGTGGAGCAGAATCAGTTCTGCCGTCTCCTTAGCTGACGGGATCTTAGGCAGGGGTATGAAATGAGCCATCTTACTAAACCGATCTACCACCGTCAAGATGGCAGTATGTCCGTGGGACGGTGGTAGACCAGTCACAAAGTCCAATGAAATATGTGACCAAGGGCGACGTGGGACCGGTAATGGACGAAAGAGGCCAGCTGGCGCTTGGTGAGATGGTTTGTGCCGATTGCACACAGGACAGGCGTTCACAAACTCCCGGGTGTCAGCCTCCAGCGTGGCCCACCAGAACCGTTGTAGGACCATCCCCTTGGTACGTTGAATTCCAGGGTGGCAGGAAAGTCTGGAGCTATGAGCCCACTGAAGCACCTCAGCCCTCAAAACCTGAGGCACAAACAAGCGGTTAAGAGGACAAGAACTAGGACCGGGTTGGTCCACCAAAGCGGTCTTAACCTCTCCTCAATCTCCCAAGCGAGGACGCCGATCACTCGAGGAGCAGGAAGAATAGTGTCCGGAATACCCCGGGTGTCTCCCTCCCTCCCGAACTGCCGGGACAAAGCGTCGGCCTTCACGTTGCGGGAGCCCGGGCGGTAGGAGAGAAAAAATTAAACCGGGTTGAAAAATAACGACCACCTGGCTTGCCGAGAATTCAGTCTCTGTGCCGACCTGATGTATTCCAGGTTCTTATGGTCGGTCCATACCTGAAATGGTTGTTCTGTCCCCTCAAGCCAGTGTCGCCACTCCTCCAACGCCAACTTGACTGCTAGAAGCTCTCGATTCCCCACGTCATAGTTTCTCTCCGCCGGACTCAATCTCCTCGAAAAGAAAGCACAGGGGTGGAGCTTCTGGTTCTCACCAGAACGTTGCGACAGGATGGCCCCCACCCCTACGTCAGAAGCATCCACCTCCACCACCAACTGACCAGCGGTGTCTGGTACTTGAAGGATAGGAGCTGACGTAAAACCGGCCCTTGAGGTCCTGAAAAGCCTCCTCGGCTGCAGGGGACCATCGGAACGTCACCTTGGATGAGGTCAGGGCGGTGAGCGGGGCGGCCACGGTGCTGTAGCCACGGATGAACCGTCTGTAAAAGTTGGCGAATCCCAGGAAACGCTGCAGCTCCTTCCGGGAATCAGGGACAGGGGTAGACATTAAGGGTAAAAAGCCACTGGCCCTCCGGGCCGGTGGAATTGTATTGTCACTGGCCCCACCATTGTAACCACTGGCCCGGCGCATTCGTCCAAAAAAAAAATATCTACAAATAATGAAGAAAATTAACACATTTGTTGCTATAGTAATTTATACATTACTACTTGTACTACAACATTTGAACAATCAGTTCTTCCTCATTTGTTCATATTTGGTTTATTAAAATAATGATATTGTGGTCATTGTTAAAAAATGTCTGCTATTATTATGAGTATTATTATTTGTATAATGCACTTTCTGCCTTCCTGTCATTAGGAGTTAGACATGTAATGGCTATAGTTTAGATCCTTCATTCTCCTAAACTGCTGGGACATTTCCCTATAGCCAATACCTTTATATGTTCTACTCTTCACTTACTTGTCAGCACAGGTCGGCATTAATGTACAGAGCCGACAGAGGACCTTGTTTATATGGCATCATATTGAGAGGTGCAGCCAGTGACGCGTCCTAAAACCAGGAAGTAAGCTGCTGGTTCCCTCCACACAAAGCAACGGGGATTTCTCCACAGGGTTTTGAAAATAGCTGGAAATAAGGTCTGTGGAAAACAAACCTGTTTGATAAATGCACATTTTGTTCTGCCGGATAATATCCACATGTCTACCCTACTTTTATAATTTTCGAATCATAAATCTAATCGATAGATTATAAAAGGGTTTTAGGACGCGTAACTGCACCACTAGAAGCCAACTCCATCGATCAAGCTGGCTGAAACTTTCTCTCCCTCTTCTTCTCATGCCACTCTCCTTTAACTCCTCCGGTGACTTTCTTTTATTTGAAAATAGTTTTTTGCTCGGCGCTTGGCCGGTTACCGCTGGTATTAAAAACATTTTGGCGAATGGTTAGGTGGCGCGATAGTCTGTAGTGAAGGAGCACGCTCACGGGAGCCTGCTCGCGCTGCGCTCTGCAGCAAACAGCTGTTTGCTTTTCACCCAACAACGACAAGCGACTCACGAAACGCTATGTTGTAGCGTTAATAAACGAAACAATTTAATAAAATTGCTTGTCAAAATACCAATACCACAGACAAAAAAAAATGTTAAACAATATTTTTAGTGGCCCGAGCCGGCAAGTGGAAAGTACGTTATGCTGGCCCGGGGTGTCTAAATAGTGCTTCCGGGCCAGCGGGCCAATTATAATGTCGAGCCCTGAGGGACCCGCCACGAGGTAACTGCTGAGACCTTAGAAGGATCCATCTCCACACTTCCTTGACCCACGATGTAGCCAAGAAAGGCGACCGAAGAAGTGTGAAACTCGCACTTCTCCGTCTTGACGAACAGTGAGTTCTCCAGAAGTCTCTGGAGACTGTCTGGACATGATGGACGTGCTCCTTGAGGTTCTTAGAAAAAATCAAGATGTCGTCCAGATAGACAAAAACATAACGATCCAACATGTCTCGGAGTACGTCGTTCACCAACGCCTGGAAAACTGCAGGGGCGTTGGTAAGTCCAAATGGCATCACCAGGTACTCGTAATGTCCCGAAGAGGTGTTGAAGGCGGTCTTCCATTCGTCCCCCTCCCGGATTCGTACCAGGTGATAAGCGTTTCGTAGATCCAGCTTAGTGAAGATTGTAGCCCCCTGTAGTAACTCAAATGCTGACGAGATGAGTGGCAAGGGATAACGATTCTTCACCGTGACGTCGTTCAGGCCCCGATAGTCAATGCAGGGTCTCAGGGTCTTGTCCTTCTTCGCCACAAAAAAAAACCCTGCTCCTGCGGGTGATGTGGAAGGACGAATAATTCCTGCAGCCAGAGAGTCATTGACGTAGGTCTCCATGGCCTTCCTCTCCGGTGCCGAAAGCGAGTACAACCGGGCCTTGGGTGGGACTGCGCCTGGATGTAGCTCAATGGCGCAGTCATAGGGCCGATGAGGTGGGAGAGATGTCGCCTTAGCCTTGCTAAACACCTCCTTAAAGTCCAAATACTCCGCCGGAACCCCTGTGACATCCGGAACCAGGTTCATATCCACAGATAGTTGAGGTGCGACGGCCTGCTTGAGACAAACCTGATGACAGGAAGAACTCCAACCTAGGATGGACCCAGTTGCCCAGTCAATGTTCGGGTTGTGGCGGCGGAGCCACGGATAACCCAAAATCAGAGGGATTTGGGGGGACCGTAGCACATGAAACCGGATTGTCTCATGGTGGTTCCCCGACATGAGCATACGGACCGGTGTCGTCTGGTGTGTCACTGTTCCCAGCAGGTGACCATCCAAAGCATTAGCCGGTACCGGCTGGAGCAGCCGAACCTGTTGGATGCCCAGCTGTCGTGCGAGCTCCTCGTCAATGATGCTAACATCTGATCCGGAGTCGATAAAAACAGCCAGATTCTGAGATTTGCCTGTCAGGAGGAGTCGAGCATGGCACAAGGGTCTTAGATTGGGGATCAGCTCAGAGGTTTGGCCCACCAGTATACTCCCCATTACTGATGAGCTCTGTCTTTTACCTCTTCGACGTACCTCCCTCTCCTCAGAGGTAAGACTGGTACGACCCACTTGCATGGGCTCAACCTCGTACCGTGAGTCAGAGTAGGAGTGGGAACTCTCCGCCGAACCCGGAAGTCGAAATCTCCCGGAAACCGGAAGTTGTTGTCGCGAGCAGCGGCACGCCGCTCGCGTCTGTTGCTCTCCTCTCCGAGTCTGGATTCGTCCGTCAATCCGAGAGGTGAGCTCTATCAACCCATCCAAGGAAGCAGGGAGATCATAGGAAACCAGCTCATCTCTCATATAATCCGCTAATCCTCTCAGATATGCGTCACACTGCGCCGGCTCATTCCAGCTACTGCGACGGCTACTGGTGCGGAAGTCAATAGCGTAATCCACCACCGTGCCGGAACCCTGGCACAAACTCAGCAGGCCTCCAGCAGCGTCGGGACCCAGACGAACGGGACCGAACACCTTCCGCATCTCCGCGGAAAAGGCAGCAAACGAGGCGCAGGCTGGTGTCTGCTGCTCCCACTCAGCAGTTCTCCATAAACGTGCTCTCCCCGTCAGATGATTAACGGTGAAAGCTACCCGAGCCGCCGAGGAGGCGAAGGTGTGTGGCTGCAGTGAAAACAATATGGAACAGTTTGTGAGAAAAGGCCTGCATCCCTCCGGCTCACCAGCGTAGCGTTCCGGCGTTCCCACACGAGGCTCCGGAGCGTATCCCGTCGACCCAGGGGCTGGAGCGAGCATCGGAGCTGCGGGCGGAGGGACGGTAGCAGCCATGGTAGCGGCTAGCTGTTGTACGGTGGCGGCCATCTGTTGCATCTGGGAGGTAAGGTGAGCCAGCGTTTGTCCCTGGGTTGAGGTTGCCTGGTGGGTCCTCGATAGCTAAGGTAGCTATTGTGACCTACTGTCTTTGGATGGCATCCTCAACCCTCTCAAAGCGGTCTCTAGGAGACCCGGTGTTTGCTTGGTCCATTTCTGGCCAGATCGTTCTGTCACAAACGAGCTGAGGACCAAAATGCAGAACACGGGAAACCAGAGATAGTCGGTAACCAGCTTTATTAGAGTCAATAGGCTGGTAGGAGACAACACGGCAGATAGTAGGCAAAGGGCTGGTCGGGGACAGGCGAGGTTTCCGGGAGAAGGCAGGACGGGAGTCGTAGGCACAGAACGGGTCAGGGAGCAGGCGAGGCAGGCTGGTCAGGGACAGGCAGGGTCGAAACGGGAGAGCAATCTGAGGAGTAGTGCGGGAAAGACAAGCATGCTGCGAAGTACGATCTGGCACTGAGGTGAAGGTGAAGTGGGCCTAAATACTAATGGAGCTGATGGGTGTAACAGAGTGAGAGAGAGAGAGACAGGGTGTGACTACCAGGTGACTAAGGAATGATAATGCAGAAAATAGGTGAGTGAGAAAGCAGACTGTGACAAAAACAAAGCATATCTGATTTGGGAGGAAAAGCTTCAACCCCCTTAACATCTGAGTTATTACTGATGGCATAGCATGAATGATAGTTGGTGTCTGAGGGTGTCATTACTGAGAAATGTCAAACAAATTCAAAACCTTACATTTGAAAACAGGTTTGCATTCCTCCACTTAAGTTGACGTTATCATTGGAAACAATGAAAGCTAATTGTTTTGACGTAGAATCTATCAATTGAATCGTTAGAGCAGAACAGAATGGTCGTATTGTAGCCTGAGTTTCGTGCAGCCTCTAGTTTTTACCAGGTGGACACATTGTTCTATATAATGTGAATACATGTAGAACTAAGAGGCCCCTGACATTAGGCCTATTTTAAAAATAGTAGGGGCTTTTAACAGCTTGCCAACTTACAGGCATCCTCTGCCTCGCAGTATGAATAGCCTTAAAAAAAACAACCCACTCTGCGGTAACGAGAGTCATATTTCTGAACCAAATGCCCTAAGTGAAGCCGTTAGTCTCATCTGACTGACCCAAGGGTTGGTGCTGTTGTGACAGGGAGGTTTCCAGGTGTTCAAAGCAGATGTCAAGCTTTCAGTTCATGGCTCGGTGGGGGGAGCAGACCCACGTGAGACAGTATCAACGGCTGTAATGTTCAGTTTGAGGAGCGTCATTCTCTCTGGGAGCAGGAAATGGTGTCCATTCTCGGACCAGACCATTAATGTCATTTCATGTAGAGCAGCCATAGCATCTCTGTGACTGCACTCAGCCGGATTGTAGCAGGGTAGAACTGGGTGACTCTTAGTGAAGCCGTCCAAGGCCATAGGCAAAATGGAACCACGTACCAACAAAAGGGACACAAGGCCATCAATGTCTCTCTTTACCATTGGCCTAATTGCACAACAAATGAGTGGAAAAAAATGTGGAACACTAATCCATCATCATGTGAAATGTTGAGTTAATCTAAATAATTACTTATGGGTTGAAATCAAATTAACATTAACATTAGAACTAAAGTCAGTCAAAATTTGACTTGCACGGATCAGAATCTAATCAATACACCATTTTCCCAGCTCTGTAACGAAAAGGATAACAAGACTAGGTACATTATAGGAGTGTTAAAACACCCAAACATGCACACTTATCTTATTCTAGTAGAGATTAGAGGACAAGGTCTAATGTTGTGAACAAAATGATCAAGTCAAAGTTATTTTACTTATTCTATGTTATGTACCACATTTAATTTAATAATTAATCTTGAATTACTAATCAACAATTTACAATTTGGATAAGGTGAATACTTATCCAAAGTGTGTGTGTGTGTGTGTGTGTGTGTGTGTGTGTGTGTGTATGTGTGTGTGTGTGCTTGTCTGCCCAAGGTTTAAAAACATTTGGGACAGCACAGCAGTGAGAATGTTATGAGACTAAACTCGAAGGAAGCTAGACTGGAGCATTTTAACTATATCAAAAACTTGCACATTAATTAAATACATTTGACATTTAGCTCGAGCTGGGTTCAATACTTTTCTTCATGGTATTTAAAATTGGGCTTGAGTAGAACCCCTGGATTTGGCTTGCAACACAAAGTGATACTGATCTCTGTAGGACTTGGAAGTGTCATGATTCAAAGTGTGGGCCTGTGAAAGACAGGCCCTTGGAAAACAACATCTATTTTTTTAACTGTAATTACTTATTTTAAAGAGATTGCAACATTATACTTTTTAAAGAATTGCTCACACATTTATTATGCACACAATAAAAAAACGTAAACAAATATATTGATCCTGGCTTAACCAGCGACCTTTACTCTGTTGTTCATAAGCTCGGTTTCAGAAAACTTGTCAGTAGTTTAAGAACTATTTTAATTTGAGTAATGTCTATGGAGACCAATTGGTTGATACGAGAAATAATTTGAAGCAGTTTAATAAAGAATGTTAAACTATTTTTAAAACTGTAATTGAACTTCAACTTATATTAATTACCTGATTCCAGTGGCCAGTTGGAACAGATAATCAGCAAAGTTTCCATTTTGCAGCAACAGCGCAAAAGGTTTCAACAACAATTAGTATTATGTCTGAGTCTAGTTCTGTCTTATCTGCTTTGTTTCGGAATGTGTTCAATACACTACCTTTTCATTCATTATTACCATACAATACATGGATTTAAGAATAAATTAAACAAATAATACAACATTGACCTAAAAAAACAGATTTTGCAACCCTGATCTCCTCAGGCAGGTCTCTTAGGGTCTCGGGGCGCAGGATGGGGCATAGGGTTTATACAAGGTCACAAACATATCTTAACATACCAGCAATACCATTTAAGAATGGATTCTTAAAGCAATATAATCTTATTTTCTTCTTACACAGCGCACACCCTGAACAGTGTGCTTCTTGTTTACTTTTTCCTCTGCACACTCAGAGGCAGGACATAAAAACACTCTTTTGCTATTTATTTTCATTTTGCAGCACATTTATACTACCAGAATGTTTTTGCTTTACATCTTTATATTATTTATTTTTCTCAAGTAATTTATTTTTGGTGGGATAACTAAGTTTAGTTAATTTTACCCTGTCTATGGACTGATTCATTATTAGTTGTTACAAAACATACACAAGACGGCGGGACAAACCAATATAGACCCCCGATACAAACAATCAGACAAACAAAACATGAACTCGTAATAAACACCAGCGTGACAGCAAAGCTCATCCAGCTCAATTTAGTCCGAATTAGGAGGTTTCAGAGGGGGTGGGGAATTGCAGATGGGGTGCCTTGACTCACGCACCCACCCTTGTATACAAGTCCTAGATCGGTGCCCGAAAGCCGTCCAAGAGCGATAACTAGCTTATCCTCTTGCGACACCACTATCCGTTTCTAGTGGCGCTGTGCCCCCCCCGACCGGAGCCCACAGACTTTTCCCTCTTCCCTTTCTCTCCAAACGACAGCCCAGTTGACTGTAGTCCGACACGACCAGCCTATACACTTGCCATCGAGCTCATCCAATGATGAAACACAGTTTGCTCTACGTTTGCGTGCCACTACCCACCTGTGATCAATTAGCCTATAATTGTATGTATTCACCCCGGACCACCACCAGCTCCTCAATGTCTAGGGAACTGTGGCGCATCGGGCGATGCACGCACCTCACGCTGGTCCGTCTAACCATGAGAAAGGGGTCCCAAGCAACGGGTGCTTTTTAGACCATCTATTTTTTCCATTTTCAAAAGAGATGGCGGTGGTGTGAGTTAAAACTTTTATAGGCGAAAACATGTGACTTTCTCCCTCTCAGCTGCACTTCTCCAGCTCCACAAGCAAGGGGAGGTTTACACACACACACACCCACGGCTGTAGCTGGAGCCGTGTTTATAGAGGCGATAGCAGTAATATCTCTGGCTGCTTATTTTCAACTGCTGTGCTTGGCCGCTGAAACCCCCAGAATTCGGCGATTTGTTCAATACAAATCTTTACATTGCTTTCACACAGAAGCTCCACTTTACTGATGCCTTTCTTTTAAGGTCTCTCTAAAGGAAATCAGCCAGGACTGAGTCCCCAAACACTGATCCCCTGGGTTTATTATCCCCAAATGTTTATTAACCAAAAATGAAACACAGCCGCTCAGTTTCACAGGTAATTTTAGGATACCGTCAATCACAGATTCTGGTAAGGCAATGTCCAAATGTAGATTTGAAATCACACTTACCAGTTCTGAAGATTTGTTGGTATCCTGCCGACAACGCCAATTTGTGGAGGAAACTTCTGTGTAGCAATTGCAATAGGAGTCACCGACTCAGGAAGGAGACACGGTAGAGCAGGAGCTTTTGATGTCAAACACTGATGGTTTATTTGGAGTTACGGCCGGAGGATTCACATCACAAGTCACAGCAGTCACGGTGAGACTGCACGGGTGGGTTGCCACGTCAATTCTAAAGAACTCTACCTCAGACCCCTGTATTTAGCTAGTTCTGAGAGCATCATCAACATGCTGCATAACAACATAGAACCATAACACCTCTATCAGCTGACGCCAACAGGCAGGAACATAGAATCATAACACCTCTATCAGCTGACGCCAACAGGGAGGAACATAGAATCATAACACCTCTATCAGCTGACGCCAACAGGCAGGAACATAGAATCATAACACCTCTATCAGCTGACGCCAACAGGGAGGAACATAGAATCATAACACCTCTATCAGCTGACGCCAACAGGCAGGAACATAGAATCATAACACCTCTATCAGCTGACGCCAACAGGGAGGAACATAGAATCATAACACCTCTATCAGCTGACGCCAACAGGCAGGAACATAGAATCATAACACCTCTATCAGCTGACGCCAACAGGCAGGAACAGGGAGACAGAACACTGAGAGCACAGCAGCCAAGGTTACGAGGTGCGTGTGCTCAGTCAGGACAGTTTGAACTGATACACTGGGTCAAAGTTATGGGCCCTGGAAAATATTCCACAACACCAATAACAACAAAGTCACCTGTGACCCACGTGACACCGGCTATATCAGCCGTCAGAGGATCTGTTCCTTTTCATCTTCTCGCTGTGCGAGAGTACCGTGGCTACATTTTTGTAGCCGACAGCGTTCAGGTTTGAACATTTGATCTGGGGGATTTCTCTGCAAGCAGCTGGCCGTGTGCAGCTTTGCGACTGACAGTCGGAGCTACGGGTTGTTATCGCGTCGTCCAGGAGCTGTGGCCGGCTGTGCGCTGTGCAGAGCCTCGACAGACAGGTTTGTGTCAGCTTGTTGTTGGTAATGGTTGTGTCCCCGCACCCTCTCCCAGCTAAGTTGTCCTGATTGCTGTCTTGTTTATTGTTTGGCTTAGACTTTCTGGTGACAACAGTGTTCCCGCTTCCTCTCCCATAAAGTTGCCCTTATTATGCTCTTTTGAAAGTTCTGCTTGTGGCGTTGTGCCCGAGCGATCATTAGCATTTGAGTCCCAGCTTTGGCTGCGCATCTCATTCAATTTAGTATGGAAAGCCCAGGGTGCCACATTTTGCCCAGTTTTTG
The DNA here is from genome assembly GCA_902827135.1 of Harpagifer antarcticus. NCBI lineage: Eukaryota > Metazoa > Chordata > Actinopteri > Perciformes > Harpagiferidae > Harpagifer > Harpagifer antarcticus. Next base: position 1,061,095 of record CADEHL010000417.1, on the reverse strand, counting down.
TTTAGATGCAGAGAAGGTAAGGTCTGGTCATAGTTACTACTGTAACTACGGTCCTAGGCCATGTAAGCACTGGCCATGGTGGGCTGTTCTCCTTCTTAGAAGCTATTTATCTGGTCTTAACATTTGTGTTCTGACTTGGTTGCTTGATTGTTAGTAGCAGCCGCTTGGCTAACACCTTGCATGTACTGTTAAGCTTCGTTATTTAACTCAGCCGATGAGGGCAGTGCTCTCGCTCCCGCTCCCGCTCCCGGTAACGCATGGTTTTGATTGCAGTAGCGCTATATCGTTGTATTTACTGCTCCTAGTACTAGACTCCTAGCACTAGGATGATATGCAGAGAACAATCTTCACTGTGTGTGCTGTGTGCTCTGCATGTGTGGCCATTAAAGAGGATTTCATCCTCCCAATATTATATTATCTAGGGTGCAGCCGTTGGCTGACACTTTGAGGCACCGGCCACAGTTACTACTGTAACTACGGTTCTAAGCTGTGTAAGTACTGGCCAGAGTTACTACTGTAACTACGGTTCTAAGCCGTGTAAGTACTGGCCATAGTTACTACTGTAACTACGGTTCCAAGCCGTGTAAGTACTGGCCACAGTTACTACTGTAACTACGGCTCTGAGCCGCGTAAGTACTGGCCATAGTTACTACTGTAACTATGGTTCTATGCTGTGTAAGTACTGGCCAGAGTTACTACTGTAACTACGGTTCTAAGCCGTGAAAGTACTGGCCATAGTTACTACTGTAACTACGGGTCTAAGCCGTGTAAATACTGGCCATAGTTACGACTGTAACTACAGTTCTATGCCGTGTAAGCAATGGCCATGGTTACTGCTGTAACTACGGCTCTGTGCTGTTCTCTTCTTTAGAAGCTAGTTGTCTGGTCTTAAACATTTGTGTTTGACTTGATCTCGCTTGATTGTTACCAGCAGCCACCTGGCTAACGTCTTATTAACTCAGCTGGTGAAGGCAGTGCTCTCGCTCCTGCTCCCGGTAACGTATTGTTTTGATTATTAGCAGCGGCGCTTGGCTAACATCTGGCGTGTTCTGTTGAGCTTCGTTGTTTAACTCATCCAGTGAAGGCAGTGTTTTTCGCCCCCGCTCCTGGTAGAGGTGCTGCTTGATTCTTAGCAGCAGCCGCTTGGCTAAGCTGCCCCGTTAAGCTTCTTTATTTAATCCAGCTAGGTGAAGGCAGTGCTCTCGCTCCCGCTTACTCTGCCGGTAACGTGGGTGTCGTTACATCCCTCTTTGTTTTCGGCGAGTAGGAGCATTGCTCTACTCTTTCCGTTCAGCAGGTAGCTGGGGAAGGCTGTGTTCTCGCGCCCACTCCCGGCTACGCTGCATCTGGCTACCTACAGACTGGCTCATTCATGTAGCGCCTGTATGGCTTCTCTTGAGCCCGAGGACGGCCATGACCGCTGCCCCCCTCTGCCTTGGCCTCGAGCATTTGAGGGAGGGTCTCACGCAAAGCGCCTGCATGAGCTGTAGATTCATGCCTCCGGCGCTCAGAGTGGCTAGAGTCGCAGAGGTGGCACCTCTCCTCGTCACAACTTCCTCCAGCTCAGTCCGACCGTTCCCAGCGACTTGATGGTGGGATGGCTATGGGTTCATCCCCCAGGTAGAGGGCTAGAAACAGGGTGTCCTCTAAGGTGGGTCGGTTAGCTGCCGTCATGGAGCAGACGAAGTCGCTCCTGTTGGCCCTTCAGCCAGGGGCCGGTGCGGGGGCTACTAGCTTGCCGCCTGGCCCTCCTTCGGTTGCCACACCTCTACTTGAGGATGCCATGTCACTAGCGGCTCCGGACAAACCTCTTCTATGAAGGGGGGGGGGGGGGGGGGGGGCACGGAGGACGCCTTCATGGCGGCCATTATTCGTGCGGCCCTGGTACGCTTGCAGCTTCAGGTTCCGCAGGCCGACTCGGCTCAGGCTAGCGCCTTTTTCAGGCATAACCCTGCCCCTATTGAGAGAGAATGGACGTCATCTGACAGTGTTGCGGTTACCCAAAGTGACAGACCTAATTTTACCTCTATTTAGAGGCAATGGACTTCCACTCTCAGGAGTGCCCCAAACGAAGGACTGTAAGCAGGGTCCCACACTCAAAGGCACCCAGAGATCCAGGGTGATGCACATGGCTTTCTTACCCAGGAATGAGTGTGTGAAACCTGGGGAACATGTACAGGAATCTGTCCATTTCATCCACATTTGACTCATGAAATGTACAGCAGAGTCGCTGATGTAAGCAGGGTCCCACACTCACAGGCAGAGCTCCAGGGTGATGCACATGGCTTTCTTACCCAGGAAGAAGTGTGTGAAAGCTGGGTAAAGTGTTATGTGAATACAGGGCAGGAGAGAGCAGCAGCAGCAGGCTGTGACCCAGAGAGCTCCTTCCAGCACCTCGCTCAATCCCACACAGAGGACAGGCTGCTGCTTACAGAGTCACTGCTGTAAGCAGGGTCCCACACTCACAGGCAGAGCTCCAGGGTGATGCACATGGCTTTCTTACCCAGGAAGAAGTGTGTGAAAGCTGGGTAAAGTGTTCCTGCAGCCCCTCCATAACGGTAATAATGGTTAGAAATCATTTCCAGGGCAGAAAGCTGTTTTTGACTCATGAAATGTACATGAAATCTACAGGAATCTGTCCATTTCATCCACATTTGACTCATGAAATGTTCAAGAACATAAGAGGACAGGCTGCTGCTTACAGAGTCACTGGTCCCACACTCACAGGCAGAGATCCAGGGTGATGTACATGGGTCAGAAAAAGTCTAAGTTAACTTTTGGAAGAACCAGAGAAAAGGGTGAAAATGGATTAAATGTATCCGAAAATAGTGTCTCTTAAGGCGGGTAGAGTCCCCTGACAACTCCCCTTACATTCCTCCAGAGTCAGAAAAAGTCTAAGTTAACTTTTGGAAGAACCAGAAAAAAGGGGTGAAAATGGATAAATTGTACCCCAAAATAGTGTCTCTTAAGGCGGGGTAAAAGTTATGTGAATATGGGGTGACGTATATGGACACTTGAGCACCAGCAAGACCCCCACCTCCATAACCTTGTGCACCAGGCGAACCTGTGTACCCACACTTAAGCACTCCCCCACGGACTACACCAAGAGGGAACACTGGTCAGAAGTTCGTGCCCCTTGTAATACTGAATAACAAAAATGCCATTAAAACTGCTATGCATTGAGGATTTTAGTCCGAGATGAGTGCTTATCTGCGGGTATCTTGTGTCAGCTTCGTGGACCCCAATTTAAAAGGAAATGTCCATGATATTGACAAACATATTTATATACAGAATGATGATTATTTTACCCTCAGACACATGCATAGTGCACCACCAAGTGTTGGTTTACAGTTGGTAAAATGTGTCCTGCCGGTGGCGGGGACTTTGCGTTGAAAGTTGATATCACATTTCCATTGTGCGGACATGTGTACATTTGAAGGACAAGTCCCATGTTAACTCTGTCCATAAGGCAGACCTTTTCCTTACATATGCAAACAGGCTATGTCAGACTTCCATGAAATACACCGGGAAAATCACCTATTTGTAGCCGCTCACGGAGCCCCAAACGACGGACTAATCAGCTCCAGCATCTCTCCCTGACATGCACACTTCCATAACCTCGCACACCTTGGGTCCCCGGGCACCCGGACTTAAGCACTCCCCCACGGATCACACCCTTAAGAACCTCATGCCCCTGGTAACCTTAAAGGGGGGTGGATTTTGCGATGCTTTACTGTCCGCACACCAGCATCCATATTCATCCTGTGGAGGATGTTCTCATGCTGCTGGTAACCCTTTAAATAGTCTGATACTACCACTGTACTTTGCAAGCCAGAAATAATGTTTAGATTGTCGGGAAAAGAGTTTTTAAACATCTGGAAGAGATTATTAGCCTGTCATTTTGCAAGATATCATTAAACATTGAAGTTCTCTTGGAGAAGGACAGAATATGTCCTTTTCCAGGAGAGCTTCAATGTTAAATCATATCTTGCAAAATGACAGGCTAAAAACCAGGAATAAGTGTTTCAAAGGCGGGGAAAAGTTGTTTAAAATAGTGTTATACTTCCAGGGTGCATCACCGCATTTTACAAGCCAGGGAAGGTGTCTGAATCCTGGGTAAACTCTGTTTAAATAGTATGATACCTCCAGGGCGCATCACCACATTTTACAAGCCAGGGAAGGTGTTTGAATCCTGGGTAAACTCTGTTTAAATAGTATGATACCTCCAGGGCGCATCACCGCATTTTACAAGCCAGGCAAGGTGTCTGAATCCTGGGTAAACTAGTCTGATACCTGGCACTGTATCAACCCCTGGGAACCTTAAACGTTATTAAAATGTTTTTTTATTTATTTAATTATCACATTATTTTTACAAAAACAATATGCATAATAAACATAATACAAACATGATTAAAAACATGATTAGCGGGGGCCCGGGGGCCATATTAGCCGTGTAACTTGTACGGTGCACCGGGGGAAAAAGGCTGAGTCCACGGCCCCTACCCCCACATCAGGAGTATCTCCGCCTCTGAGTCCTCTTCGGAGGCATCTGACGGCAGTAGAACTCCTTCCGATGATGCTGCTGCTGCAGCTGCTGCCACCCTGAACATGGAGCGGATCTTCAATCCCTCTTTTATTCCAGGCGTATTCGCGTAGAACCGGTCTGCAGTGCTTACGTCGTGACACATAAACCTGGTTAGAATCGACCTGCTTTCTGGATCTTGGTGATGCTTGATAATGTCAGCCAGGGCAGTGCGCAGGATTGTGAAGGTTATGGCTGTTTCTAGCCCAGCATCAGCCCAAGCCCTCTTCAAGTGAGCGTTCAGGTTCCTGGAGGCATGCTTCCCTGTTGTGAAAAGGAAGAATTCATTCGGAGGAACCGACCGCCAGAGCACCGGCACGAGGCCGGGCCGGCGGAGGCCCTCCGATGGCGGGTCGCGTTTTTCATTCGATCAGTGAGAAATCAGGAAAATACTCTGTTATATTTTGGGAGAACCAGAGAAAAGGGGTGAAAATGGAGAAATTGTATCCCAAAATAGTGTCTCTTAAGGCGGGTAGAGTCCCCTGACAACTCCCCTTACATTCCTCCAGAGGCAGATAAAGTCTAAGTTATCTTTTGGGAGAACCAGAGGAAGGGGTGAAAATGGATAAAATGTATCCGAAAATAGTGTCTCATTATTCCGTGACAACTCTCCTTGAATTCCTCCAGAGGCCAGTTCAAAAACTTAAAGTTTGGTAAGAACCATGATTGGGGTCCTCCAGGCAACAATTGTATACAAAGCACTCATGTAACGGACACATTCCTCCATGATGTGAAACAGCCGTTTTTTTTTCTAAGTGCTCTCAAAAACCGGGTTTCCGATTTCGTGCAGATAGTATCTTGGAAAACATGATTGAATTTATTTGACGGAGGAAGGGAGGTCTCGAATCCCCTCTACGTTGTAAAATGCCACAGGGCAGTGAAAATGTGTCCGGGGCTTCCGCTGGAAGCGCCGAAGACTTGTGCTTTTTTGAGCCCCTCCTCCGTTGGCACTCTGTCGTTTTTTCAACTTCCATAACATCGCACACCGTGAGACCCCCGGACTTAAGCACTCCCCCACGGTCTAAACCAAGATGTTCACACCCTACAGAACCTCATGCCCCTGGTAACTTAAAGGGGGGTGGATTTTGTGGTGCTTTACTGTCCGCACACCAGCATCAATATTCGGACTTATTAAGAGCACCACCCACCCTCCTGTGGAGGATGTTCTCATGGCCCTGGTAATACTTAAAGGTGATGGATTTTGTGGTGCTTTACTGTCCGTACACCAGCATCAATATTCAGACTTATTCAGAGCACCACCTGCCCTGCTGGAGGTTCACACTTTAACTTGTTTTTGTACCCTCCTATGCAGAGAACAGGCTGCTTCACAGCACTTTGCAAGCCAGGAAAAGTGATTGAATCCTGGGTATACATGTTTTAAATAGTATGATACCTCCAGGGCGCATCACCACATTTTACAAGCCAGGGAAGGTGCCTGAATCCTGGGTAAACATTGTTTAATTGTTTAAGTGTTTTTAAATGTGTGAAAACAGTGTTTTGTCACTTTCAAAACTCTCCCGTCATTGACCGGATAAATTGGGTCGATGTTGTATTCAATCTGACCGTTAATATTCCAGTGAGACGAAGTACGTACAATGACCGAAGTGATCCCATGTTAATATTGTCCCAATGCCGGAGCATTCCCTCACCCTTTTCACTCCCACTGTTCCTCCTTCAGAGGAGTACCTGAGGGAGCTCCATGCAGGCTGGAGAGACACCAGGGCCCTCTCCCACTCTGCTGCCAGGCAGGATCCGGCGAGGGTGGGGTCTCAATGCCATCCATTGAGCCTGCCATCGCCTCCCCGATTCGGGCTCCTGATGCCAGGTGCCCTCGGCCTCAGTGTGCAGGGTCACAAACGAGCTGCTCTGTAGGGCCTACGACACAGCGGCACGGGAACTCCCTCTCCCATCTGATATTGGCTTTCTCTACCTCTCGGCAGCAGGCTCTGGCTGAGCCTTCTTTGCTGGGCCTCAGTGATGCATCACTGTAAGCCTTTGCCCTAATGTCTAGGGAATGGGGAAGAGTTATGTCCTTATTGGTGCAGACTCGTCGCCAGGTTTGGCCTACTCAGTCACCACTGTCAGAGACATGTCCTCCGTAGTGAGCCAGTCGAGCCAGGGGAGCTGTTTGGGGCAGCTGCCCTGTAGGCACTGGAGCGTGCTGCCTAAGTTAGGCAGACCAAGCAGCAGCTCTCGGGTCTTTATAGGCCTGAGCCCACTCCCAGCAGGCCCAGGGGCCCCTCTAGCAGCCGCTCTCAGCCACCAGCTTACAGTGGTGGTCTGCGCAGGTACCAGCGCCCCACTCATCCACCTCCCAGGGGCTTTCGTGCTGCCGGTCTTCTAGGCGGCCTCGTGCCTCAGAGCCTTACCGGCGCCTCCCAGGGGGCTCCGGAGGCTGGGGGGTTAGGCCCCGAGACTCTCGGGGACGGTCGTCGGCTGCTTTCCCAGCAGCAGCTCAGTTACTGGGCTGTCTGTACTTCCGGCTCTTGGGTGGTTTTCACCTTAACCCAGGGGTACGAACCGCAGTTCCGGCCCCTAGCCTTCGGCCGGGCCAAAATGACAGTCGTCAGCGATCCGGCAGAGGCCCTAGCTTCTGGCCCAAGAGTTGTCCGTCCTTCTGTCCAAGGACGCAATCGAGCCAGTAGACCCTCTGCTTAGCCCAGGGGGTTATATCTCTCACAGGCTCCGCCCTCTACTGGACTCTATGGGTACTACCTTATCATGCAAGCATTCACCGACTGAGATTTCTATGGACGTAGCTGGCCCCGGGGCGGGCCTACCTGAATGCGTGCGCATCTCACTTCCGTATAAAAGGAGGCCTCGCCTCCTGACCACCATCCTTTACTCTTCAGCGAGCGGAGGTGATAGCCTAGCACTGAGTCCGAGACGTATTTTTTGAGAGAAAGGAAGAAAGAGAAAGAAAGATAGCGGGCGCCGACCCCCACCACCTCTGCTTCGAGTGTTTGGGGGACCAGGATATGGCCGAGGCGGTGCCATTTCACGTTCGCCATTCCTTCCGAGTCCGGCGTCCATGGAAGTCCACCGCCCAGGGCTGTACTCTCCCTGGATGATGATCATGGCGGCGAGTGTGTGGGCTACTCGCTCATTGCTAGAGATGCCCCCGCCTCACCAGGTCAGAGCGATTATTGGGCCGCAAGGCCGAATAAGTAGCTTGGTCCACGAGCCTTGCCCCAGGACCGGTTCCCCCGGGACTTCATCACAGGCCACCGCCGCTGCTGCCTGCCTTGTGATGTCCCTGGGATATCACGTCGCATGGCATTTTTCCAAAGAGGACTGTGTTGATCTCCTGGGAGCCCCCGTCTTTACGGAAGGGCTCTATGGATCGATCTCCTTGCTTACGGGATAAGGAGTAATCGCAGCGCGGCTGATTCTTGCCCATCCCCAGCGGAAGAAACACTGTCCTACACTCCCCGCCCCCGCTGTAAACCCCAGTATCGGGAGCCAGCAGGTGGGCGTGTGCACGTGAGTGGAATAAACCGTGTGCTGTCAAAGCACTGTGCGGGTTCAAGAGACGCTATTGCCGGCGTGCTGTTGTCAGAAAACACACCTTGCCTGGTATAATAGCTCCGATTAATGCATTTCACCGTTGAATGGGAAATACAGCGTTAATACGTGGGCGCGCGGCCCTCGTGAGAGTGGCCGCGGTGCGTTCAGGGACCTCCGCAGGGGAACGATGGTTTACGTTTGTAAACTGTAGTTCTAGAGTGATGTGTGTGTGTGTGGGAAAAATGCATTCAGTGAGAACGAGTGCATTTATCCCAGAGTAAGAGTAATCTCGCGCGCGGCCCCCCTCCCCTGAGGGCGGCCCGGGGTGCGTTCAAAGACCTCAGTAGAGAGAAGAGTCACCGTAGCGCGCGCTCCTCCACATGCTTTTCTGCAGACGAGGGAGTGCGGCGCGATGGTGAGACGAAGGGAGCGGTGCCGGCACGGAAATCTCGTGCCCGCGGCACACTCCACCTCTTCAGCCAAGCCCGTGGAACCGGCGTGCCGGCACTCACGGGGACGGGCTGCCCGTCTTCACGGATCTGACTGGCCTGGCGGGACGAGAAAATCTCTCCGCCCGGGACGAGAGGGCGAATCTCGCCTCCTCCCCGTATAATGCACAGATCACTACGTTTTCTAACAAGAATGAGGTTGATCTGTATCCAAATCTGAGTGTCTTTTGTTTCCACAAATGCTACACGTGGGCATGCGCAGATGAGAGGGATGAACCGCATGGAGTGCTATCTAAAGGAGAGCGCTATGCGGGTGCAGGGACATTATGGCCGGCGTATTGCTGTCAGAGAACACACTACGCCTAGAGCCTGGTTCTCAGGAAGACAGGGGAATTCAGATCTATTCTAGATCTCAGCAGCCCGAATCGCTACATTGCCTGCAGAAAATTCTGCATGTTAACTATAAAAACAGTTAATGGGGCTTGTGCAAACCGGGCGATTGGTTGACCACCGTCGACCTGAAAGACTCATACTTTCATGTGGAAATTGCTCCGGAGCACAGAAAGTGTCTGCGTTTTGCCTTCCAGGGGATAGCCTACGAGTACAACAGAGTACCGTTCGGCTACTCCCTATCCCCACGCACGTTAAGTAAATGTGTGGCCACTGCGCTTCAACCGCTGCGCGCCCACGGCATGAGAGTTTTTCTTTTACCCAGACGACCACATAGTCATGGCTGGGTCCAGGGAACAGGCAATGCTTTGCACAGCACAATTGATCACACACCTAACCAAATTAGGCTTTGCGATCAATTGAAAGAAGAGCACCCCCATACCTCACCCAAGTTGGGAGTGGTGTTTGATGCAGGCGCGCTACGCGCCACCCTGTCAGGGAGCAGAAGTGCGTCCCTTCTCCGGGCGGTTCACAGGCTGCGACAGGGGGCGACAGTGACAGCTTTAACTGTCATGCAGGCTTTGAGTCCCATGACGGCTGCTCACATTGTGGTCCTGCAGGGGTTACTGCATATGCCCCGCCTGCAGAGGTGGTTCTCCAGCCTGCGTTTGGATCCCAAAAGGCACAAACAGCGGCTGGTGACCATCCCACCCCTCAGTGGAGGGCAACCTCCGGTTCTGGGGTATCCCGGGCGCCTCCGGAGGGGGTCTCCACTGGGACGGGTAAACTCCTACATCACAGTGTTCACGGGAACAGGATGGGGAGGGACCTGCCTGAAGAGGGCTATAGGTGGGCGCTGGTCTCTAACGGAAACACGACACAGCAACCTCCTAGAGCTACGGGCGGTAGTGTTAGTCCTCCAGCGTTTCATGCCCCTAATACAAGGGAGACATGTATTGGTCAGGAGCGACAACAGCACCACAGTGGCTTATATCAACAGGTAGGGCGGAGTACGCTCCGCCGCCTTGTTGGCCACAGCGGAGAGGCTGTGGTTGTGGGCATCAGAGGTGGTGTTATCTCTGAGAGCCCTCCATATCCCGGGACTGGAGGACAGGGGAGCCGACCTCATGTCGAGGGGCGGCCCCCTGCCAGGCGAGTGGATGCTTCACCCAGAGGTGGTGAAGCAGATCTGGGCCCAGTTCGGGAGAGCAGAAGTGGATCTGTTCGCCAGCCGGCGCACTGGCCACTGTGCCCTGTGGTTTTCCATGGCCCTGAGCGACGACCCGCCTTTGGGGGTGGACGCGTTTGCACACGAGCCATGGCCAAGGAAGTTGCTCTACGCCTTTCCACTGTTGCGTCTCATTCTCCCTCTCCTGGGGAGAGTGAGGCGAGAACGTTTGGCAGTCATCCTAGTAGCACCGGATCGCGTCGGGGCTCCGTGGTACTCAGAAATGACGCAGATGAAGGTGGGCGATTCCCCAGTTCTGGGGGGCGATGTCTCAAGAGGCAGGTGCAATCGGGGCGTTACCCACTCTGGGCCGTCCTCTCCAGGCTTGGTTCCTGAGAGGGACAGGCTGAGGCAGGGTGGATTGTCTGATAGCGTTATTCAGTCTATCCAGGCAGCTAGAGCGGGATCCATCACAGCCTGTTACAGACCAAAGTGGCTGGGATTCCAGCGATGGTGTGAGGAGCGGAAAATAGAGCCCCTATCTTGTGCTCTATTTTGTCCTTCTTGGTGGACAAGAGGACTAGCTCATTCTACTATAAAAGTGTATGCAGCAGCCATCTCGTCCTGTCATGAGGGATTCAACGGCAGGTCAGCCTTTTCTCATCCACTGATGTTGCGGTTTTTACGGGGGGTCAGGAGGCTGCGCCCCGTAGTGCGCGCCTCCACCCCACAGTGGGACCTGCCGCTGGTACTCGAGGCTTTGGTCACAGAACCATTTGAGCCTCTGGAGCTCTCCTCCCTGAAAGCACTGTCGTGGAAGACAGCGTTGCTACTTGCCTTTACGTCAGCCAAAAGAGTGTCCGAGTTAACCGCTCTGTCGGTGCACCCGAGCTGTTTACTGATTCGGGGTGACCGGAGCGGCGCGACACTGAGACCGAACCCCTCCTTTGTGCCCAAGAGCCTAAGTAATGCGTTCAGATCGAGGGTTATTCAGTTGGGGGGATTTAGTCTTCCACCCCATGGTGGGGCCAGGGAAGCTAAATTACACCTCCTCTGCCCGGTGTGCTCATTAGCATGTTATGTAGAGCGCACAGCTACCCTGAGACGCACTGAACAGCTGTTTGTGTGCTTCGGGGGCGGGGTGAATGGAAAAGCTCTGTCCAAGAAACGCCTGGCAGGCTGGCTTTGCGAAGGCATTGCACACGCCTACGAGCAGGCAGGGAGAGCCTGTCCCATGGGGGTCCGTGCGCACTCCACACGAGCTGTGGCTGCATAAACAGCCTTATTCAACGGTGAGAGTGTAGAGGATATATGCACGGCGGCGTCTTGGTCAACGCCAGGCCCCTTCATAAAGTGTTATCTCTTGGATATGTCTGGCTCTTTCTCAACGTCTGTGCTTGCTGGGGCAACACAGGACTGGTGAGGAGGGGGGGGGGCTGTTGGTCAGTGGGCATCTGACCCTCTCCCCGGGCGTAAAATGCCCTTACATTTCTCCGGACCCCTGGAGGGTCGCGGGGGACGTGGGGTGCTCTGGGCCCTTTTCAGGGCTGGAGGGCTCCCCTCGCCTGCCTGGGGGCAGGAGGGGGAGAGCCCTCCATACTATAGTCCCTACACACTCTGCACAGGGTCAGTGTTTGAGTGTGGGGACATAGGGGGCACTTGCATTCTCCCCGTGCTCTTTAGGGACTCAGGAGGGAGAGTGCATAGTGAACCCATACAGGGCTAGTGTTTTTTCCCTGTCTGCCTATAGGTGGACGCAGGGGAGCCCTCAGCACTGTTTTTTTTTTTTTCCAGTAGAGGGCGGAGCCTGTGAGAGATATAACGTCCGGTTACGTATTGTAACCCTTGTTATATTAGCACAGGCGGAGCCCTCTACCTTAGGGCACTGTCTGTCCTATACCGCTCGCTGAAGAGTGGTGTAGGATGGTGGTCAGGAGGCGAGGCCTCCTTTTATACGGAAGTGAGATGCGCACGCATTCAGGTAGGCCCGCCCCGGGGCCGGCTACGTCCATAGAAATCTCAGTAGGTGAATGCCTGCATGATAAGGTAGTACCCATAGAGTCCAGTAGAGGGCTCCGCCTGTGCTAATATAACCAGGGTTACAATACGTAACCCGACGTTCTACTCGGCGTACTTTCTCGTGAGCAAGAAAGTCGGCGGATTTCGCCTGATCTTGGACCTCAGAGGAATCAACAGATTCCTGAAGGTGCTGCCACTCTATATGCTGACCACAGCACATGCACAGCCGTGGACTTGAGGGATGCCTACTTCCACGTGGGCCGGGCAACATGGTGCCTTATATTCAGTTCCTTCGGCCCTTGGGCAGGCTGCCTCGGCGCAGACTGAAAACTCATCTCCTTCGACTCCACTTCGAGCGATAGAATTACTAACAAGGCACTTATATACTAATAAAGGACTGGCTTATCTATAGCCAGTTGAGTAGCACTTGAAATGTTTGGCTCTATGATACCTGATGTACTTATATGATTCTGTTTTCTTCAAGGTTGTGTCTTCCTGGTCTAATGTACTTATTGTAAGTCGCTTTGGATAAAAGCGTCAGCTAAATGCAATGTAATGTAATGTAATGGAAGTCAGGGTGTCGCAGCGTTGCCTCCACTCTCGGTCACGCTGGAGGGGCAGGGCCTATCTCCTGATGGGCGTGCCCATGGCCCATAGCCTGAGGGAAGCAAGTTGGGGAGTTGCATGTCCTCTCCATAAACGATACATGCCCGAGGTGGGACTCTCAGATGTTGCCCTTCTGGCAAATGTGGCATTCCTGCCCAGGGTCCTTCCACAAACCCACTTCAATCAGCCTGCCCAGCTGGCACGCTTTGACATTCAGGAGTACGGCACGTCGAAGTTGCTGTGCCCTGTGGGTGTCCAAAGGGCGTATATCGAGGCTACTGCCTGTATACGGCACATAGTACATGGCGGCACTAAAGGAGGTTATGCCCTCTAACCAGTGGCTGCCCCACTGGATTGTCGATACCATCTCACATGCCTACGGGGCCAGTGGCCACCCCCTGCCATCAGGGCTGAGATGCCACTCTACAAGGAGCATCTCAACATCTTGGGCTGCCCTGAGAGTGGTGCCCCTGGAGACCATCGGCGTCGTGGGCGTCTTCTGGCACATTATCCAGTTGTTGTCGCCACTCCCCATTCTTTGGGCGTGGTCCTTTTGCCGAGCTCCGCTGCTTCCAGTAGTGAGCAAGGGCTTGGATTCTTCATGACATGGTTGGTATAGGTCATCCAGTGCTAAAGCACCGCCTCTGGCGGTCAGTAGGGACGAAGTAGAATGATAGTTAAGGCTGTAACTACAGTTCTATGAGTCCAAGATGACCGCCAGAGTTTCCTGTCACTCAGAATTCTTGTGTGCTCGCGAGAAGATTCTGGGAACAGATCCTCTGACGACACCGGCTGATATAGCCGGTGTCACTTGGGTCATCCGGGACTCATAGAATCGTAGTTACAGCCGTAACTACCGTTTCACCGCGGCTGTCAGCTGTTTACTCATTCAAACAGGATGTGGTTGATAGGGGGCTTATATCCATGCTGTGGTGGAAACCAACTACAACCAAATTAACCTATTTTACCGTGATTTAATTGTAATACGCGTTTCAAAAATGATGCCAAAGTAACTAAATACTGATAACGGTTAGTAAAAACCATGCTTTGATAAGTGTGCAGACAAGACGGCAGGCGAAAAACTTTTAAAATGTGTGTTCTCTGAATGGAGCGATCTCCATTCGATCAGATCAGGCTAAACTAACCTGTATCTGCTCCGTCCAAACTCACAACAACGTCCGAAAGACAGAATTAAAACAGCGACTGTATTCGCCATGACACAGACAGTCTGTGGTTTGTACATGTTTAACTTTTGTCTAGTTTCTGAACAGATATGAGGAGCTGTGAGGAGTTGATTAGAGACACACACACACACTTTTGCATTTCAAAGTACACTGCTGAATGATGTATGTGCAGAGTTTGACCCTTGAAGGCTGTTTCATCTGCTCTGAAATGGAATATATATTTTTTTTATATTAATAGAATTTTAGATTTTTTTATTTGATTTTGGATTTGTGAATGGGAGAAGTAGTAGATGGAAAACATACCAAACACTAATTATTCAAAGTAGAGTATTTCATTTTATATATTTAATACTAAGGAGGCATAGGCCTATATGATGATATAATGTTTGACATTATTGATATTAAAAAAAGTGATTTGTTTTCCATGTCATCTGTGTGTTTTTCTTATCAGAAAGTGAAGTTATTTATTTGTAAGCTCCAAATCCAAATCTTTCCCTCAATGGCCTTTGTGCCCTGGCATGTGGCCTTTGCGCCCTGAAAAAATGTGTGACACAAATGGCCTTGCCCCTAAAATTACGAAAATCCAAGCCTGGTTGCTGCCTTTCGTGTAAGCCACTATCATCCCCGTAAATGCTCAAAATGACATGATTTGAAGACACAGGTGTTCATTTACAGTAGGCAGCTCTGCTGGTCTTTATTTATATCTGAACAGATGGGTTGCATGATTAGCATATAGTCATGTTTCCTTCTACTCGGCCCTATTCTTCTTTTTGGGGTTTCACTTTCCTGTAGTGTGTTCTATAGGTTTTTGTGCAAGTAAATGGTCTGCAAAGGCTAACATCTCAAAGTTCCGTCCAGAAGAAGTTTTTCATAAATTCCTACTTCCTTCTTCTCATGTCAGCACAGTCATTTTCATCAGAATGCTCAAAATAGTTCCTAAATTCCTAGGCAAGGCAGGCAGGGGTGTTTAATTATTTAGTTATTGGAGCTGTCCTTTTCCCTCTATTTCTCCAATGTCATTCCCTTTTTTTCCTCCTTTCTGCCCTGTTTCCTGCAGGTTTTTTGATAGGAGGGGACGTCCTGCGCCTCCTTCACGGTCACATGGACGAGTGTCTAACTGTTCCGTCTGGGGAACATGGGGACGAGCAGAGGAGGTAATGTGCACTGATAATTCTAAGTAATGTATTTGCTTTTTCTTTCACAGGGGAAGTGTAAATGTCTTGTTTAATTGCTGTCATTCAGTTATACACATTGCTACCCCAGTAACAACACATGTCTTATAAGATGCATTTAAAATTCCAAATGGGATTTTTTTGCCAAATAGGCAAACTATTGACAGACTACTTTCACAAAGCGTAATATCTGTAAACCTGAATAATACGTCACAGTAATAGTCAATCCATGTTATACCTACAGTGAGTATATTTGTTCCGCTGTATACACTAAGGTTGTCAAAAGTACAATAATTTCTACCAAATACATTACAAATAAAATAAACAAACATTTAATCTTAGCGGGTCCACAATACCAAAAACATAAACTCAAAAGGAGGCAATGGAGCTGTGAGTACATTTTTAACCAATACTATATTGCCATACAAACATATGTTTGCATCTCTTCCAGTTCTAAAGTGATGTCTTCTACCTGTTCCTCTGCTTCAGTTTGGCTCTTCACCCTCGCGTATCAAAAATGAGTCATACAGTATTCTGTTTCCACCTTAATACAATTACCATAGCCTTCGGGGAAAGAAGAAGCAAACTCTCATCAGATCCCGAGCTCTCTGCTGTGACTGACACAGAGGAGTATTAATAATGATACTGTAGTTTTAAGATAGTTTTAAGCCATGTTGTTAAACAGTGCCGCTGAGAGAGACTGTGTTCTCCTCCTGACTGTCTGCTGAGGGTTATACTGAGTCATCCAGGTAGTACATTATCTACATGTACTACGTTGCATTGTCTTGTAGAATGTACACTATCATGGGTGGAGAGGATGTTTGAAGGTGTGATTGTTTAATTCCCCCCCCCCCCCAGGACAGTGCACTATGAGGGGGGATCAGTGTCCACTCATGCCAGGTCCCTGTGGAGGCTGGAGACACTGCGGGTGGTGTAAGTACAACATGCATCACACACATTCTGTCCACACATATACAAATATACACAAGCAGACATGATTACTACTCACAGTTCTGTTTGTGTTTTATGTGTGGACATCTCTCATGTGCTCTCACCTTGTTGTCCTTGGTCAAGCTGCTGCTGGGGATTCCTCACAGTGTTCAGAATTAAGCATTCATTAGTAATTCTTTGTGTAAGGGAAACTTCTGCAGCAATGGAGAGTCTCAGAGAGACACGAGGAGAGTTGGAGCTTTGATGTTAAACACTGGTAGTTTATTACAAGTATCGGCCGGAGAATTTCACATCATAAGTCACAGCAGCCCGAGGTTCTGACTGCACGGGTGGGTTGCCACATCAATTCTGCCCAGCCTCTCTCTCGATAGACCTTTTAACTAGTTTACAGAGAGTTAATCAACAGCTGGGAACACTGGAGATATCCCCAACATCTGGAGACACTGAATCACTTGCCTGACTCTTAGGCTCTGTGACCGAGAGTTGACCGGTTAGACGATAGGAGCTGATTTTTGGACTATTCGACTGCAGCCATAGCCTCTCTGACCGGTCTTTTTTCTTCTTCGTGTGTGATTATTTGACAGATAAGAATCACACAACTGCATTAGCGGCTGCTGTCGCCCTCTGTCGGCCGTCAGCGCAACTTAAATGATAACGTTAAACAATTGTTTTTAAAAGGGCCGGCCGTCAACGGCCCTTGACCTTGGCCGTTCTGTGGTTTTCCAGATTCTACAGATGGCCAGTCCGCCCATGGACATGACGTTAACATTAATAATGGGTCTGTTCCATCCAAGTGTTTCATTCAGCTCTGACACATATCGAGCATGGAGAATCTCAGGGCTTTGAAATAGCCAAACAACATTTCTTCCAGTCATAATTAATGATATTAATTTAATCTGCTAGTAAATAAAGCAAGTCACAATCACAAAAACTCAGAAGTAAACAAACTACAGATCGTTTGTGACACATGGCAGACACATATCTGTACATATCTTAAAGGAGCTGAAGTCTGGCAGCTTTGCTGCTTCTGTGCTGCGAACATTTGTGACTAGACTGCACAGCACTGTGTGCTGGAGTTAGGGAACATTAGCCTCCAGGCTTCTCATTTAGCTTCTGCAACATGTTCTTCATTCATCCATACAGTACAATATTTAAAACTGAAATTTGAAATTTGCCACATGGGAGAAATAAAACAGGCTGTAAAGATTGTAAAGAATATTATGACCAAATTAGATTGTTCTGGCTCTTCAGCAGCGATATGCTCCATTATGTTATTCAGCTAGCTGTATTGCTAACTGTCTCTGCTTATAACAGCTGCCTGCTGCTAGAAACAGGCTGGGTGAGAGCAGAGTTTCTCGGCTGTCAGATGATAACAATTTACTGAATATTTGTGGCAATAACTAAAGGTCAGTCTGAGCTCTACTCCTGTCAGACGGCCTCTCAATATGTGACCTCTTCCTGCACTCCTCTTAGCCCTGCCATGATGCCATGAGTGTTCTGAATTGCTGCCAGTTTTTCTGGCTCCATTTCTGGCATACCACCTGCGCTCCCCATCAGCACTTCTATAGTTACCGGCATCACGCTTAGCATGGAATCTGCCACAGACATCATAGGGCTATAGAGAGGACATTTTCTTTGGCAATGATAAGATCATCCCATTCTGAAAACAAACAAACAAACAAATGAAACACACACAAAAAAACCAATGCAGGTAATCAGATGAGAAAGTCAGTCCTCTTGCTATTGTGCGGTATATTTTGCAATATCTTTGCAAGGGAATAAGGGAATTCATTTCATTTCACCTCTACAAGCATTCAGAGGGCATGAATCCAGTGACCTTGCTAATGGGTAAGGCTATGGTGTTTAGCATATGAAAAGAGCAGAGTTGTTTTTGTATTATCGGCAACAACTTAACACATTGTCATTTGTCCATGTTTATAAGTGCAGCCTCAATGAAACTTACTTGAGTGCAGAGGTTTTATACGTCATTTTATAAATCGCCCACTTTTTCCTTGACCTAGGTTATTCATGATTTGTAATGTCTGTTAGTAGCTCATTTAAGTTTCACCTGTGTGTATGAAATGTAGTAGGTAACATGTAGAAACCAACAAAAAGCTTGGAGGTATATCGTAAACCCAACAGAGTGTCAGCCATTTGGATTTTATTATATCTAATTCTACGTTTAGTATTTACATCTCTGACTGTTTCTGTCCAGGTGGAGTGGGAGTCACATCCGCTGGGGTCAGCCGTTCAGACTGAGACACGTGACCACAGGGAAGTATCTCAGTCTGATAGAAGACAAATCCCTGCTGCTGATGGACAAAGAGAAAGCTGATGTCAAGTCTACAGCCTTCTGTTTAAGGTCCTCCAAGGTACAGTCATCATTCACAACACTGTCATGGCCGTAATGTTCCCTTGACATCTTAAAGCCATCATTAAAAACTCCCCTGTTCACCATGGCCTTTGACCGCTAACCCATCACACTCCCACTGCTATTTATTTATTTATACTTTATTATTTTCCCTACTTATTTTTTTGTCTGTCCTTAAACCATGTAAAGTGGCCTTGGGTCCCTTGAAAGGCGCTATAAAAATGTAATCTATTAATATTATTAGTAGTATTAGTCAAGGTCAAGTGCAACCAAGCCTGATTTGGAATTTTGGATAGTAAAAACGATACATTAAAGCAGCCCTATGACTCTTATTTAAGTTGTATTTCATATTAATTGCTTTGTACATTTTTCCCCTCTCTATTTCACTCCTACAGGAAAAGCTGGATCCAGGAGTGAAGAAGGAAGTGGATGGGATGGGTGTTCCTGACATTAAATATGGCGACTCTGTGTGTTACATCCAACATGTTGACACCAGCCTGTGGCTTACATACCAGACTGTTGATGCCAAGTGTGCACGCATGGGGGGTGTACAGAGAAAGGTACTTGTTGCATTCAACTATACTGCAGGTTTTAATGAAGGTTTTAACAATAGTCTTACAGTATCTTTTCTACTTTATTTTAAGTATACTATAATTGGATAAATTCAGTGTGATAATTAAAGTTGAGGTGAGTTTATTTAGAGAGCGTCCTCTTGTTTCAGGCCATCATGCACCATGAGGGTCACATGGACGACGGGCTGACGCTGTCTCGGTCTCAACACGAGGAGAGTCGCTCTGCCAGAGTCATCCGCAGCACTGTGTTCCTGTTCAACCTCTTCATCAGGTGATGAACCCACACACACATTATAATCATATAGTAAAAGTCAAAAATAACATTTTGACATTTACCGTGAGTTATCGAAGCAAATAGTTATGCAAGTGGGTTTAAAATTCAAAAGAAGCACGATGATTGTTAATACCCTGAAACTTAAGCTTAAATATATATTTAATTTTGTCCTCGGTTGACCTGAATATATTTTTTCTTACTGCTTTTCAGGGCTTCCATAAAAGCAGACATTTACATGTAAACATTCAACTTAATGCAGTAAAATGCCATGATGCTGAGACAAAACATTTTCTACTTCCTACGTATTTTCTACCATATCTTACTTCACATTGCAAACTGAGAAAATTGTCAGAACAAAGATTCCTTTCTTAAAAGACAACTTATGTGGAAAAGAAGCAAGAAATAATACATCAGTCAGCAGAACTCACTTAAAGAGCCTGTGACAGCATCCCAACAACTGTTGTGCAATGAAATATTGGGCTACTAGTCATCTCGAACCGTCAGTTTAAAAAAGAAGGTGCGATACCGTTCCGATAAATATCAATAATTTCGAACATCGCGGGGAAATTCCTTCGACTCATTTTGAGGTTTTGGGGGAAGCCGGAAGTGACGTCAATGCGGGAACGCTTCACTGTGCGTTGTGTGTTGTCATGCGTAGAAATGGTGAATTACTGAGTTTAGGCACGTTAATAACGTTGTAATGAAGTTGACTCTAGTATATTCATATTTGTCAGTGCTTTCATGTCAATTCGGCGAACATAAACATAAATGATCGTGGTGAAGATGATGATTAAATTAGGATTACAAATCGGTAGTGAGAGCTGCTGAATTTCCTCCCGTGTAAACTCAAGTGGATGAAACTACATTTATTAGTGCTTTCATGTCAATTCGGCGAATATATGATACATTAAATGATCGGGGGACGAATCCTTCAGCCTCATATGAGCTCTCAGACACGTTCAAAATTAAACTGTGATCGCTGTCTGAGCTTGCTGCTGTGTGCGCCATCGTGCGTTTACATGCAGATGCTGAGATCCTGAACGGTGCAGCTGGAGCGCTGTGCCCGCAATGACGTCACACGTAATTTGGCGGGACTTGAAGAATCCCCGAGAAGATCCAGAAAATGGTCGACATTGAAGGGCAGATTACTTAATCAAAGTACAAATATCCAAAATCAGTTCAGTAACGGTTTTCAAGGGGACAATATTTACTCAAGTTGATGGGTTTGGATGATGGTGGAAACTCGTGTCACAGGCTCTTTAAAGGTGGGGTAGGTAAGTTTGAGAAACCGGCTCGAGATACACTTTTTGTTATATTCCATGGAATGCTCTTAACATCCCGATAACAATGAATATCTGAAGTGCTTTGACAATAAATACATAAAAAAATGTCATCTGTGGAAGCCGTGGTACTGTAAAAAGCACGACGGCAGCTAAAATGATTGGATGGCCTACCTGCCTGTCAGCCTTCCATCTGTGCTCAAACTTATCTCGTGCCCTCATTGGTCATGTGCGCGTTTGTGTGTGTTGGAGGAGGGGCTCTGTGAGGAAGTGGCAGATTTGTTCCGGCTGTGTATTTTCAAAATCTAGTGCAATCGAGCTGGTTTCTCCAAAATTACCTAGCCCACCTTTAAGGACATTTAATAAGTATAGAGACTTTAAATCAGCAATTTAAGGTGAAATGGTTTAAAATTGCATAGGGATTCCATAAACCTCCTTTATATATGACCTTTGGTGAACATCTGAATCCCAATGTAATTATTTTTAATGAGGCAAAATGTTCATGATTTAGGTTTGTACTGCACTATGAATTCTAATATTCTGTATGCTCCAGGGGTCTGGACACATTAAGGAAAAAGGGGAAGGGCTCCAGTCTCGATCTTCCAATAGACTCGGTCAGTCTGAGTCTGCAGGATCTGATTGGCTACTTCCAACCGCCTGGAGATCATCTGGAACATGAAGACAAGCAGAACCGCCTGAGAGCTCTGAAGAACCGGCAGAACCTCTTTCAGGAAGAGGTAGTGTGTGTGTACCCATGAATTGACCCATCAAGTGGGATTTCTTTTTACATTACATGTCATTAGGTATGTAAGTCGCTTTTATCCAAAGCGACTTACATACCTAATACTGTGGGCAATCCCCACAGGAGCAATTTGGGATGAAGTGTCTCAGGGACACAACGACATGCTGACTGCAGTGGGGTTTGAACCCACTACACCACACGCCCCCTTTTTAAGACCTGTTTAATAACTATACAAGGTCACAAAAAACCTACTGTTCCACTAAAAGGAACATTTTACATTAGCATTATGCCATTACACGTCCCTTATTGACACTTAATTGAAAGTCCCATAAAATGGTTGTTTTATCACAGTCACTGTCTTTTAATCATGGATCAATGTTTTCTCTGTATATATGTCAGGAAGTTGTCTTAATCAGTTATTTTTAAAGATAACATTTTAAAATATATCACACATAAAACCTTTATGTCTCAACACTGAGCTATAAGGATACTGTGTCATTTGCATCAATAACAGTGTTCCATTGTACTGTGATCTACATTCCTCAAGCGCACAGTGGACATGCACATGTTGGATCAGTGTGTCGACAGAACTGAAGACTACTAAATGTTACCTGCAGCTGTGCCTTCACAGTGAAGCGTACTGCCATGCTCTCTGTGTCTCTTGTCCACATCATTTCCATAAGGATGTGCATCACAATCTGCCAGTGAATGCATCATCCTCTGTGTGTGTGCAGGGCATGATCAGCCTGGTGCTGGAGTGCATCGACCGTCTCCACGTGTACAGCAGTGCAGCTCATTTTGCTAAGGCAGTAGGAAGAGAGGCTGGAGAGGCCTGGAGCTCCATCCTCAACTCCCTCTACCAGCTACTGGGTACACACACACACACACACACACACACACACACACACACACACACACACACACACACACACACACACACACACACACACACACACACACACACACACACACTGGAAACAACATTATTGCAACACATTTCTACTATCCTTAACCTGATTTTACAAAGTGCTGTAAGTAATGAAAATAAATACAATTGAAATTCATATCATATTTACCTTTGTACTTTAATTTCTTATGCATAAATCAACGTTTGTTGAGTAAATAAATCAACACATTTAGTTTTGTAATAGTCTTTTTATTTTACCCTCTCATGTTTGTTTAACTAACTTTCTTTAACTTTCTTTAAGTTTCGTTAAAGTTTGTTTTAATTCTACTTTATATTTTATTATTTAATTTCATTCTTAAAAGGAGCAACTGTCATGAAACTGAATTCCCTACAGGAACATTAAAGTATTGTGGTTTTGATAGTGATATAACTTAAATGAATAAGAAGTTGTCTAAGTGGAAAGATTAGGTTGAAAATCAATAATGTTTTAATGAGGGGACGGAGATGAACAAAGACATAGGAATAGAGAGAAGTGTCTGCAGTGCTGTTGGTTACCATCATCCTCTCCTGTCTCCTCAGCTGCACTGATCCGAGGGAACAGGAAGAACTGTGCTCAGTTCTCTGGCTCTTTGGACTGGCTCATCAGCAGACTGGAGAGACTGGAGGCCTCTTCTGGTAGGTCAGCATATCTCTATGGAAAAAGTGATAATGTTGCAGGTGAAAGACCTCTGGTCATTATTGTGAATATGTTATAGGGGCAGAAAGCCAATCTTTTTTTGATGAGTTGAGATCGTATAGTTCTGCAGACTAATTGGATCCTTACCTACTCTTTCTCCTTTTAAAACTTGCTTTTAAAAGTCCATTGTCAATATAATATTGCAACATTCCAACACCGAGGCACACAGCTGACTGGTTGTGAGTCACTAAAGCTCTTTGTGACTTACGGCCCGTCCACACAGCGGCGTGCGTTGAAGCTTCCAACGCTTCTGCCCATTCACTTTGAATGGGGTGACGTCACTTTTAGCCGAACTGCATTTTGAGAAGCGACGTGGAGTGTTGCTGGCGTTGCTGGCCTCAAAAGTTGAGCAATGTTCAACTTTTGACGCCTCGACGGAGGCGTCAGCCAATCCAATCATATGCCAGTACAAGCTCTAGCCAATCAAACCGCGTGCTTGTGTTTCAGGGGAGGGAGATTCATGGGATTGGTTGTTGGTCAAGTTTCAGACACGCCTGCCGGCAAGCGTCAACGCACGCCGCTGTGTGGACGGGCCGTTACTCATAGAATATAAGAGTCTTGACCAGTCAAAAGTTCTAAGGAGGACTTGTGAATATGGACCCTAGTTGTAAATGCTTTCTGTACAAATGCAGTCGTTCTCACTCTACATATTTTGTACTTCTAGGTATACTAGAGGTGCTTCACTGTGTGCTGGTGGAGAGTCCTGAGGCACTGAACATAATCAAAGAGGGACACATCAAATCCATTATATCTCTGCTGGACAAGCATGGGCGTAACTACAAGGTACAGACACCTACTCTATCCGCATTGGTGTAC
Organism: Harpagifer antarcticus; assembly: GCA_902827135.1. Lineage (NCBI taxonomy): Eukaryota > Metazoa > Chordata > Actinopteri > Perciformes > Harpagiferidae > Harpagifer > Harpagifer antarcticus. Next base: position 1,037,369 of record CADEHL010000417.1, on the reverse strand, counting down.
ATAGACATTACATTGCATTTGGCTGACGCTTTTATCCAAAGCGACTTACAATAAGTACATACGACCAGGAAGACACAACCTTGAAGAAAACAGAATCATATAAGTACATCAGGTATCATAGAGCCAAACATTTCAAGTGCTACTCAACTGGCTATAGATAAGCCAGTCCTATATTAGTATATAAGTGCTTTGTTAGCAGTTCATTGTTAGTAATTCTATCGCTCGAAGTGGAGTCGAAAGAGATGAGTTTTCAGACATGTGCAGTTTATTTTTACAAGTTCCCATGGATAGTCGTGTGTGGTGTGAAAACGCTCCCAGCTGTCTGTGGGTTGACCCTGAGGCAGAGAGGACACAGAGCTGGAAGAACAGAGCATCCAGAAGCAGCGACTTAACTCTGTCAAATACAAAATATTGTGTTAAATTCCTGAAAGGCCAGATAACAGACATTTCTCAAGACAAAAGAATAGAGCTGAATCACTCAAATCCATCAAGAATCCTTCACGTCAATCTGTTTGTGCTGTATGTGTATGTGTGTTGGTATTGTAACAGTAAGGTATTTTTAAACACTGACATATCTGGCTTGTGTGTACCGTCCAGGTTCTGGATGTGTTGTGTTCTCTGTGTGTGTGTCATGGTGTGGCAGTGCGCTCCAACCAGCACCTGATCTGTGACAACCTGCTGCCAGGGAGAGAACTGCTGCTGCAGACACGCCTGATCAACCACGTAAGCAGGTATACACACACACACACACACACACACACACACACACACACACACACACACACACACACACACACCACACACACACACACACACACACACACACACACACTCACACACACACACACACACACACACACTAAAAACGAGATGATTACAACACATCCTATTATCTTAAACCTGGTCTTTAACTTATTATTTTTAATTAAAAACAATCATTCTATTTGGTATTAAACATTTTATTTCTCACGTTTGATATAAATATATTTGTTTTATTTAGCATCTTTTTATTGCACATCTTACTTCCACTTCTTATCTTTATATACATATTTATATAAAATGTTCTTTATGTTTCATTGTATTAGCAACTGTCATGGATCCCAATTCCCTGCCGGATAATTAGAGTACTCTGATTCTGATTCTGATAATATGAATGAATAAGAGGTTATGATGACCACAGTAAAAACAAAAACGCTACAAAAATAACGAACAACGACAAATCCTTAGGTCTTTGTCAGTCAGATCATTGACGGTCTCTCATCTGCTTCATTCTCACTACAGCATGCGTCCCAACATCTTCCTGGGTGTCAGTGACGGCTCCGCTCAGTACAAGAAGTGGTACTACGAGCTGATCGTGGATCAGGCGCTGCCGTTTGTCACAGCGGAGGCTTCTCACCTCAGAGTGGGCTGGGCCAACACCAGCGGCTACGCTCCCTACCCCAGCGGGGGCGAGGGGTGGGGGGGCAACGGGGTGGGCGATGACCTTTACTCCTATGGCTTTGATGGTCTCCATCTCTGGTCAGGTGGGGTCTGTGTGTGTTTGTGTGTGTGTGTGTGTTTGTATTGAAAGAGATGACGGTAACACAAATAGATTTGGCTAGGAGACATCTTTTCTGAAAAGCTTAGGAAAAGCTAATTATAAAACTACATACCAAGAAAAAGCATTCACTGCATATAGTCTGTTGTTAATTATTCACACAAACACATTTTATGCCACACTTATGGTGTATTGTTTTTGCAGATTTTTCTCAAAATCGACTAAACAAGTGGCTGAAAGATTATAGTCTACGGTGGAATTTCTCCAGTTAAATGCAGATTTAACTCAGTAACGTAAACCGTATAGCCCTGGGCTTATTTTAACCCTGGGTTATTCTTAATGTGTGCATGAAAAAGGGTCTGAGCTTACTCTGAGCCCAGGGGTAACGATCACATTATTGATGCAGTGTTTAAAGGTCTTACATGAAATGACTTTCAAACAGATGTCCATAAAGAAGATTTGAAATGGGACATTTATTATTCAGATGCTCACATGTTGCATACTCAAAGTGAACCTGTGTTCACTGTGCAGGCTGCATTGCGCGGACTGTCAGCTCACCCAATCAGCACCTCCTGAGTGCCGAGGACGTGGTGAGCTGCTGCCTGGACCTCAGCGTGCCCAGCATCTCCTTCAGGATCAACGGCCAGCCGGTTCAAGGCATGTTCGAGAACTTCAACTCTGACGGCCTCTTCTTCCCTGTGGCCAGCTTCTCTGCAGGAGTCAAGTCAGTGCTTTACTGAAAACACTTACACCAAATACAAATTGAGTTATTGTTCTCACCCCTCATGGCAGAGTTTATATTGTTGGACCATTAAAAATATAACTATAAAGATTCCAAAAAGACGGTAGATTACCTTCAGACATTTTGCAGAATACAGACTCACCTTTACACTTAGGATAAAATAGGCTACACATCTGTTAATTATCATCCAGATGAACAATTATTTTCTTATTTCTTGCTAATTATATTAGGGGATTAGTGCATTTCTTCATTTGGTATATAGTATTTGTATCTAAAAGTTTTTTTTGTACATATATACATTTTTGCCCATACAATATTCATTCAAGTGAACTTGATACTTGGTTTTGTGGTTGTTTTGTGGTTGTTTTGTGGTTGTACAGCATGTCTTCTTTGGTGTTAAGGAAATTAAATTAAACGAATGTATCAACGTTGAAATCATACTCCCTTCTTAACCCTAATCTCTCCTCCTGTCATCTGTCCACTGCAGGGTGCGTTTCCTCCTGGGGGGTCGTCATGGGGAGTTTAAGTTCCTCCCTCCTCCGGGTTATGCCCCCTGCTTTGAGGCAGTGCTGCCCAGGGAGAAGCTGAAGCTGGAGGCCAGTCAGGACCAGACTGCAGCCAGAGACCTGCTGGGTCCCACCATCACCATAAGCCAGGCAGCGTTCACCCCCACCCCTGTGGACACCAGCCAGGTATTCACACCATAATCAAATATTAAAATTAATCAAAGCATGTTAATCATTGCCTTACTATTAGATGCTATTTCATCCTGCTTCATTTAGGGTGTGTGTGTGTGTGTTTGTAGATTGTGCTGCCCCCTCACTTGGAGCGGATCAGAGAGAAGCTTGCAGAGAACATCCATGAACTGTGGGTGATGAACAAGATAGAGCTGGGCTGGACGTACGGTGCAGTGAGTATCAGACAGACAGATCAACAGTGAACAAAAACACTCATTACAAGCCTATTTCTGTTTTATATTTGTCTGATGGAAATGTCACATGTTGACCTCAGGTTTCAATAAGTAAATAAGCACAACTATTCGACTTAATCGATTAAAATCGATTACCAAATTAGTTGGCAACTAATGCAGTCGTGGATTCGTTGGTGACGTCATCACATGTGTTCAACACCCCGTTAAACTCCAACGTTATCGCTCTTTTGTATCGGTACAGGAGACATTTAAAACATATGTCATATGTATTATTGCTACATAAACATGATATCGCAGTCTTAGTGTCGCCAACTCCGTTTCTAATATGCAATATGACTACAAAATGTATTTTCGATCTTCCCAATTCAGACAAAAGATCTCTCCCCCGCCTGCTTGCGAGGGGGCGGGGCAGTTTACACACACACACGCAGCTGCTACATGCATGCAACACACACACACGGAGGAAATGGCGGAGAGAACGCGCTCCGAGGTGTGGTTAAACTTTACCCGTCTCGATGTGGACAATGCTCGTTACCAATAGTGCAATAAGAGTTTAGCATGTCAGGGCGGTAACACGAGCAATTTTGTCGAAACATTTATCAAAAGTGCTCCACATCCAGACGGAGGAATGCACCGGGTTTCACTGTCTTTCTAGTAGCTCTGTAGCCCCCCATCCACGAGGAACGTTTCCATGTCAGGTGTTATGTATGCTAGCAGCAACACACAGAGTTAACTCAGTTATAAAAACATGGGTTAATGATTAGAGGAAACTGAGTTATTTATTTTGTTAAACTTTCAGCTATTCTGTGTACAGTTCTGTCATCACATTATTTAATACGATTTGTTAAAACATTGTTGTTTCTTTTGATGTGAAATATTATGCATTTAATTAAAATAAAAAGCAATGTTAGTTTTGTTCACAATTTGTTTAGTTAGTTTACCTTATTTCTTGTCAAAAGAACCGTTAATTCTATCGTTAAAAGGACCGGATCGATTAGCAGTATCGATATAAGTAGTAGTACAGTTAAAACCTTAACGATCTGAATAATCGATTAATCGTTTCATTAATCGATAGATTAATCGATTATCAAATTAGTCGTTGGTTGCGGCCCTACTCTAAACACAAAACAACTCTGAATTAAATGCATTCAGATACATGTAAAAGCTACACAAGGTTACATATGCAGAGCAATAAATGTATATATACATATTTGCACACATATTTTTATATGTTTATATGCATTTCTTTTTATATTCTGGATTGTGGGTATTTCGATCTCTCTGTCTGTACACACAAACTGGAAGATTGACAATAAAGTTAACTTTGACTTTGACTAAATGAAATGCAGGCCTTCTTCCACTAAGCTGTAATACATGTGTCATGTGAGTATCATCTCCTATGCTCACAGAAAATGATATCAATGAAACAATGAGGTTGAGAATAAACCAATTAGTGGGGTTCTTCTCATATCAGATCAGTCTATATGCTGTAAATCCTTGTTCCTGTTCCCTGTGCTCACAAAATAATCTTAAACTAAATTGACAGCTACATTTATAATTTCACCAGCTGTTTCCTCCTTTAATGATAAACGTGTATCTGAACATTGTGGATGAATACTGTATAAAGTAAAGACCATCATTTTTTACCAAATACAATTAAACTGAAGATAAAATGTATTAAATGTTATAATTAATTCAGATTAAAGCCTCAATAGCAAATTAAGTTTTAGAAATCTTTCAATGCAGCCTGTAAGAGAACACAAATCAGTCTTCTTGTGTTTATTATCCAACTGTGCAGCTCATTGTGTTTTCACAGCAGCAACATCGCACCATGTGCTAAATCTGTCTCTTTCAGTAAATCTGCTTTCAGGTCTGAATGAGACGACAGAACTAAGAGCCTGCTCATTAGCTACTCATCTGTGCTCTGCACATCAGAGATTACACCACTCTGTTTCAACAGAAACTTTATCTCCCTGTCCTGACGTGGGGGGTGGAGGGAGCAAGGTGGAACCAAATGCAGAACACGTGAGCACTTAACAAACAATACCTTTTCTAGACAAGGCAGTTTGATCTAGATAAGGCAAGGCAAAACAGGACAGAACGTCATGATCACTTACAAAGGACTACAAGGATTTTACCAAGACTATCAGAAAGCAGGACTGAGATACAAGCTGAATCAATGAGGCACTAAAGTGCAGGTGTACCTGGGGCAGAGGAATAGAGTAACTAAGTACATTTACTCAAGTGCTGTACTGAAGTACAATTTTGAGGGATTTGTACTTGAGTATTTCAATTTCTTTGTTCTAGTCTTAATGATGTGAGACTAGTCTTAAATCAGACTTTAGTTCCACCTGGAGTAAATTCACAAGCTACCCTGCAGTATACAAAGTCATTCAAACTAGCTGCACCTTTACCAGCTTTGAGAACACTTCCATGATCAATCATTATAAAACATATCATATATATTATTCTGAAATGGATCAATCTGCACAATAACTGCTTTTACTGTCACTACTTTAAGTATATTTTGATGATAATACTTTGCTATTTTTACTTGAGTAACATTTGATTGCAGGAATTGTACTTGTAACAGAGTTTTCCTACACTCTGGTACTTCTACTTTTACTTTAGATCTGAGTACTTCTTCCACCTCTGACAGGTTTTAGGTGATTACATACTATATATTATTATTATTATATTATATATATATATATATATATTACAGGATATCGGTATCAAAGGTACTGCACTCAGGTGGCTCCAGTCCTACCTCTCCGACAGATCCCACTTCATCTCCCTCAACAACCACTCCTCTGCCACAGCTTCAGTCACCCAAGGTGTTCCCCAAGGTTCAGTACTCGGCCCCCTCCCCTTCATCATCTACATCCTCCCCCTTGGTCAGATTCTCCGCCAATACAACCTGGACTTTCACTGTTACGCTGACGACACACAGATTTACCTCAGCACCAAATCCCCCCACAACCCCCCCCTGACCCACATTGAATCCTGTCTGACTGCAATCAAATCCTGGATGCAACACAACTTCCTCAAACTCAACAGCAATACAACTGAACTCCTCCTCATCGGCTCCAAATCCACCCTCAGCAAAACCCCCAACCTGACAGTCACCATTGATGGCACCCCTGTTTCCCCCTCCACCCAGGCACGCAACCTTGGCGTTATATTTGACCACACCCTCCCCCTCGAGCCCCACATGCGTCAAGTTGTAAAAAACTCATTTTTCCACCTCCGCAATATTGCCAAACTCCGTCCCTCTCTCACCCGCCCTGCAGCTGAGCGACTTATTCACGCCTACATCTCCTCCCGCCTTGACTATTGCAACTCCCTCCTCTACGGCATCAGCTCCACCTCCCTCAATAGAACTCCAGCGTGTCCAGAACGCAGCCGCCAGAATCCTCACCCACACCAAATCATGGCATCACATCACCCTGGTCCTCAAAGAACTCCACTGGCTCCCCGTTTCACACCGCATCCATTACAAACTCCTGGTCCTCACTTACAAAGCCCTCCACCATCTGGCCCCCCCCTACCTCACTGACCTCCTCATCCTCTACCAACCACCCCGGTCCCTCAGATCCACCTCAGCCGGTTTGCTTTCCATCCCCAAGGCCAAACTCCGGAGCTTCGGGGATAGAGCCTTCTCTGTGGCAGCCCCGAAGCTCTGGAACTCCCTCCCCCAAGACCTCCGTGAGTCCGAGTCCCTCACCCTGTTCCAGTCCCGCCTCAAAACCCACCTCTTCAACTCTGTATCCATAAGCCCCCCCCCCCACCCTCCCTCTCAACCAACTTCCTCCTGACTGCTTTTCTGTTTTGTTTTGTTTCTTTGTTTCTTTTTGTTTTTGTTTAGTTTGTCTACCCTCCCTCCCAAATGTAAAGCGTCTTTGGGTTCAAGAAAAGCGCTATAGAAATAAAATATATTATTATTATTATACTAATTGAAGTAGGTGAAACTAATAAGGCCAGGAAAGACAATAAAACAAGCATGAAAAAAGAGGAAGTAAAAATCTGTTACAGATAAAAAAGAACATGTGAGGTTCCGTTTATTTTCATTATCAACCACTGCATGTGTTCAATTACACCTCCTTCACAGGCTGAGGCTGAATGCTTACTTTAAGCTCATTACAGTGTGTTTTAAATACAGCGTTTCCCAGTCTCTGCAGTCATTTGTCAAACCATCCAGTCAGTCAGTTTCACCCACCTCTGGGACTCTTTCAGTGCTCAGCCTCAGCCCCAAGAGGGTCATCAGTTGTTGCCCAGTTGTACTGCAGTATATTCAGATATTACAAATCCCAAACACTCAGAAGTGAAACCTATTAGAGAACAGAGTTATTGACGTAACTCCAGTTCTATAACTACATTCCTCCAGGCGTCCCATGGTTCTCTGTGTCCTGAGAGAGGTGCCAAACAGCAGGCTCTCTTTCTGCCCTAACCGTTGCTCTTTCTTTTCCGTGTGATTCAGGTACGAGACGATAACAAGCGGCAACACCCCTGTCTGGTTGAGTTCTCAAAGCTTCCTGAACAAGAACGCAGCTACAACTTACAGATGTCTCTGGAGACTCTCAAGTAATATATCTGACATTAAATGTTGATCTGTGACACCATTAACACGTTATACTTGTACTATACATTAGCAAATGATGTTCTGTGGACCAGGTAGTTGACTCACCTATTAGTGTCTGTGCAGTATATAGAAGTAATGGTGATGGTTACATGCTTGTGTCAGTATTAAACACCTGAACACTAAATCACCTGTTTAATTATGTTTATTTGTTTATGTTACAGAACTCTCCTGGCCTTGGGTTGCCATGTTGGCCTTGCAGATGAACACGCTGTGGAGAAAGTCAAGAGCATTAAGCTGTCACAAACGTAAGTCACCTAACATCAGTATGATAAAGAAATAAGTAATGCCAATAAGTCAAAGGTGGGATTCTTCTTGATTCTAATCTATCCGTGCAGCTATGAGTTGTCCGGCGGGTATAAACCTGCTCCTCTGGACCTGAGCCACATCAAACTGACCTCCACCCAGGAGGCCATGGTGGACAGACTGGCTGAGAACGCACACAACGTCTGGGCACGGGATCGCATCCGCCAGGGCTGGACCTATGGCATCCAACAGGTAAGAGACGGTTACACAATATCTTAATACTGAGCGCTTAGTTTGGATTTGGTGCTACATTTCTAAGAATGTTTACCACTTGTAAACTGTCAGACAATTGCTAATAAATCCCTGCAAATAAAACATAACATATAAACACCTTGAGAAAGACCAAGGAAAAATTTAAGTTGTTATTTGGTATCCCAAACATGTTGGCCTCCAAAGATTTTTGCAAGAATTGCCTTTTTTTGGCAATTGGATGGCGAACACTTTGGTTTGGAACTTTTATTGTTTAAAATAGGAGTCACACCTCTTTCAGGCCCTAGGTCTAGTTTTTCAGATGTAATGTTTCATATAACTGGGATAATCCTAGAGGCAACGTCATTTTCAGAAAGTGAAGTTCAGTTTCAAACAATTGCACAAATAAGTGTTCAAAAACTGCATGTTTTTATCTGAGGATTGCATGGGATTAGCATGAAGTTGACATTGCCAGCAAACTCTCAGAAGGGGGTAATGACTGTTGCCTATAGACTGCTCAATAATGGTCATAAGGGAGGGGTGAACACTGCTGTTTCACTTTTGTACCCTGCACTGCGTTCCTATAAAGTAAATGGTTGTTTACTTTTATTTTTCTGGCTTGGGACTCTTTCCAGGATGTGAAGAACCGTAGAAATCCCCGCCTGGTGCCCTACGTTCTGCTGGATGAGAGGACCAAGAAGTCCAACAAAGACAGTCTGAGGGAGGCCGTCAGGACTCTGCTGGGATATGGATACAACCTGGAAGCTCCAGACCAGGACCACGGTGAGACCTTTCACTGACTTATCATTCAACAACTTTAATATATTTTCTTTGTATAATTTGTTTGTTCTGTGGAAAAATGACTTAATTTATTATTCAAAATCAAATCAAATCAAGTTTTATTTATATAGCACATTTATAAACGATTTTTGGTCGAGCCAAAGTGCTGTACATATAATAAAAATAGCCTACAGTAGAGACACTTCACAACAAATACAATAGCACAGATTGTTCAGAATATCAGTATGAGAAAGACAACACCCTCTATCCTTAGACCCTCACATCGTACAAGGAAAAACTTCCAGAGAAAACCCACAGTTTAAGGGGAAAAAATGGGAGAAACCTCGGGGAGAGCAACAGAGGAGGGATCCCTCTCCCAGGACGGACAGACGTGCAATAGATGCCGTGTGTAAATCGAAGAGATAATACATTTTACAGCATAGAGACCGAATGTTAGGAAATGCATGTGTCTGTAATAAGAAGATGAATCCAAGAGGATGTCAGCTACAATCCTGAGGAAGCCATCAGGGAAGCAGCATGACGAGACCCAAGGCAGGACCGCAGAGACAGGTTCAGCCACGACCCGAAGTCCACGACTTAATCCAGAACTCAGGATAGAGGATCCAAGACACAGGACTACAGCAAGAAGATCAGCCTCGACTCCGGGGCTCCGTAGATATAGATGCAAAACAAGAAAAAAGATTTGGCTGGGTTTATCGGAACAAGAGAATACACAGACACAGACAGAGAGGGAAAAGTTCATTGGATAAAAGTTATTCTTGATAACCCTCTAGAAAGATCTCATGAACTTCCCCACTCAATCTATGAAGACCTGAGCAGTTCTATTAGATATAGGATAAGAAACAGAGATAGGGAGCACAACAACCTATCTCTTCGCCAGATGCACTCCCCCGCTTATCTAAGCGACTCTGTACCCCGTTACCCTCTACAAGGCCATAGACCAGCAGAGGGGAAATGGGGGGTAAGGGTTTTTAAGAATAAACCGCAAGGGACTAAAGGGAAAAAAGATGAAATATAAAGGTACTATATTTTAAGTAATCCTATCTACTATTCCTATATTCGAATAATGTATAAACTATTTTTAAAATACTTTATGAAATCCTATGTTATGTTATAAATATTAAAATAAAGAACTAAATGAATAAATAAATAATTAAATAAATGAATAAATAAATAATTAAACAAAAGCCAGAGAGAAAAAGTGAGTTTTAAGTGTTGATTTAAAAACCCCCAGGGTCTGGGCCGACCTCACATGGAGGGGCAAAGTATTCCAGAGCCTAGGGCCAGCCGCTGCGAAAGCTCGATGCCCTCGGGTTTTAAGCCTGGTCTTAGGCACTATCAACAGCAGCTGATCAGCCGACCTTAAGGCTCTGGCTGGGGTGTAGCTATATAGGCAGGAGCCAGCTCATTTAGGACTTTAAAAACAAATAAAAGGAGTTTAAAATCTATTCTGAACCGAACTGGAAGCCAGTGCAATGAAGCCAGAATTGGGGTGATATGGTCATGCTTTTTATGGCCAGTTAGAAGACGAGCAGCTGCATTCTGAACTAGCTGGAGGCGTCTAATTGAGGCCTGGTCCATACCCACATAAAGAGCATTGCAGTAATCCAGTCTCGAGGTAACCCTTTCTAGGTCTTTAAAAGATAAAAACGACTTGGTCTTAGCCAATAGTCGTATTTTGAAAAAGCAGATCTTGACTACAGTGCTAAGCTGCTTATCAAATGTAAATGCGCTGTTGAAGGTCACTCCAAGGTTCATAACAGAAGAGAGGATATTTTTATTGAGGGAGCCCAGAATATCAACCGGGGAGATTGTTGGTTGGGGTCCAAAAAAGATGACCTCGGTCTTGCTCTCATTGAGGTTGAGGAAGTTTTGGCTCAGCCAGGATTTAATCTCTGTTAAGCAGTCCTTCAACTGCTGTAGTGAGTTGGCATTTTGATTGAGAGGCAGATAAATCTGTACATCATCAGCATAACAATGGAATATTATGTTTTGTGAGAATTGAACCTAGGGGCAGTATGTACAATAGAAAAAGGATGGGGCCCAGAATCGAGCCTTGGGGAACCCCATAGGTAAGAGGGGCTTTGGCAGAGGAGAATGCACCTAACTGCACTGAGAGGCTACGGTCCGTCAAATAAGACCTGAACCATGCAAGGGCAGAGCCTGTAATGCCTGCGGACTGTTCAAGCCGTGACAACAGGATACTATGATCCACAGTGTCAAAGGCAGCAGTTAAATCTAACAGCACCAAGACAGCTGGGCTGCCTGAGTCGGCGGCTCGGAGCAGATCATTAAAAACTCTTAAAAGGGCTGTTTCAGTGCTATGCATAGGTTTAAAGCCAGACTGAAATTTTTCATGGATACCATGCGTGGTTAAAAATAACTGCAGCTAGGCGTAGACTACTCGCTCCAGGGCTTTAGATAAAAAGGGTAGCTGGGAGATGGGCCTGAAATTTGCGAGAATGGAGGGATCGAGATTTTTCTTTTTAAGTAGTGGCTTAACCACGGCATGTTTGAAGGCAGCTGGGACACATCCTGAGCTAAGAGAAGTGTTTACAAGCAATAAAACACTTTCTCCAACTAATTCAAAAACATCTCTAAGGAAGCGAGAGGGAAAGCTGTCTGAGGTGCAGTTTGTCGGCCGCAGGTGCTTGACTACATCCGAGAGATAAGAGAGGGATACAGGCTCAAAATGGTCGAGGACAGCAGGGCACAGAAAGGGAGCAGGATCTGGGGTAGCACTAGTATAGGCTAGCCTAAGAGCAGTTACTTTTTCGATAAAAAATGTAAGAAATGTATCGCAGAGAGTAGTTGATGGCACAATTGAAGAAGCATCACAAGGATTAATGATCGAATTAAGGACATTAAAAATAATTTGAGGTTTATGACTGTTTTTGGAGATTAACAGAGAAATATACTCTGTTTTGGCTGCTTTGACTGCCGTCTGATAATCGGAAAGGCAAGCACGAAGAATTTCTAAGGAGAGATGGAGTTGATCCTTTTTCCATTTTCTCTCTGCACGCCTGCAAGCGCGTCTAAAAGCGCGAGTACAATCATTGAGCCACGGCTCTGAGAGAACTTTGTTGCATCTAAGCGTAAAAGGAGCAACGGAATCCAGTATTAGTGTGCATGTCGAATCAAACAAAGAGATAAGGTCATCCGCACTAAAAGCACAGTTCACCTCTAATTTACAAATGGGATAAGTATTAAAGGCATCTGAAAACTGTGAGGCAGTCAAGGGGTTAATTGAACGCAGACAACGCGCAGGAGCACGTGATTCGACTCCTACAGAAGGGATCGAGGTTGTAAACAGAACCAGTAAATGGTCTGAGATACGCGTTCCTGCACAGATTTCATCCACAGAGATAGACAGTCCAAACGATAATACTAAATCTAAGGTGTGTCCTTTATCGTGTGTTGGGCCAGCCACAGACTGAACAAGACCGAAAGAGTCGAGGAGGTTTAAAAAATCCCTAACCAGAGGTTTAGACTCGCAGCACACATGGACATTAAAGTCTCCGCAGATCAAAACACGATCATATTTCACCATGATCCCAGATAGAAAGTCAGAAAAGTCAGTTATGAAATCATTATTGTACTTTGGCGGATGATACACGACTGTGCAGAGTATAGGCGAGGCGAGGAGTCGATTTACGGTTGCCAGATATAGGTTTGGGCAGCAGTATAAACTCCAGTGAGGGTCTTAGGTGGAGGAGAGCTTGGCGATCATAGACAAGCAGAGCAGGGACATTCTGACAAACATAAAACAAAAACAGGATAGCTAAAGGCAGAGAGCTGAGGGAGCGGCATGCCGACACAGGCGCCATCTTGAAATCCGTAATACCCAGACAATATGAGAATGAGCGACAAAAATGATAATAACCACATTATGATCATTCGTATTGTTTCCATGATGATGAGGTACCCAGGTTATTCCTCGTCAGGTTTCTGACTTTCCGTCCCTGCTTTCTTTTTATCCAGCGGCTCAGTCTGACCCCAGCAACATGTCTGCTGAGAGGTTCCGCATTTACAGAGCAGAAAAAACCTACTGTGTCAATGCTGGGAAGTGGTACTTTGAGCTGGAGGTAAGAAGAGGCATGTTAGTATTTCTCTGTAGATATGAACTTTCAGGTTATAACAAAGTATTTTTCTTAACTTAAGAGTCTTCACAACACTGTTCAGACTGTGTTCTACGCACTAAACCAACCATGTTTAGTGTCAAATGTCTCCACAACTCTTTTACTGGTCCTGAAATATACCCATTTCCTGATTCTCCTGCAGGTATTAACAGCAGGAGAGATGAGGGTGGGCTGGGCCAGGCCAGGGTGCCTCCCGGACCAGGAGCTGGGGTCTGATGACCAAGCCTTTGTATTTGATGGCTTTAAGGTAACTGGACTTTTCTGGAGTTTCTGGCACTGCACTGAATACATTTTCCTATTTTAAAATATTGTCCAAATAGGTATTAATGGGGAAGGTTTTTTTTTCCTCTTAGGTCCAGCGCTGGCACCAGGGTAACGAGCACTTTGGGCGCGCCTGGCAGACGGGGGATGTGATGGGCTGCATGGTGGATCTGAACGAACACACCATGATGTTCACACACAATGGAGAAGTGCTACTGGATGACTCCGGATCAGAGCTAGCCTTCAAGGACTTTGAAGTTGGTGAAGGTCAGTGCTGCATTATAGACCGTCACACACAATTTTGACAATTGAATAACTTGCAGCCCTGACTCACAACAAGGACCACCATCAAACTATTGAGCAGTTTAAATCTTGCTTTTCTACTACTGTTGTTAACCCTTTCGAAACAAGAGTCATGTCACACTTGACCTTTTACTGAAGGAAAACAGAAAATATTGCTTTAATTTCTCAATAGATCAACTGTATATTTAGTTGCAAATGGTTCTTTCGAAGCATCCTTTATGGATAGTGTTTGATAGTAATGCACAAAAGGCTTCATGTTAGTGATTAATATCTTCTGTTTATCTCCAGGTTTTATCCCAGTGTGCAGTCTGGGTGTATGTCAGGTGGGAAGAATGAACTTCGGTAAAGACGTCAGCACTCTGAAGTACTTCACCATCTGCGGCCTGCAGGAAGGCTACGAGCCGTTTGCTGTCAACATGAACCGGGACGTCACCATGTGGCTCAGCAAGAGGATGCCTCAGTTTGTACCTGTGCCCCCCAACCACCAACACATAGAGGTGAGGGGTGGGGGACACCTGCAGTGCACACTCAGAACTAAATAGCATCTGATCAAATCCGGTTAAAGTTTTTGGTAGAACATTTAGGGTCATTGTTTCAGACTTTTGACTAATATTTCCCCCCCCACAACCGTACCATAAACTACTGAAAAAATAAGCCAAGCTGAAAAGTGGACACCATTGGGAGAACTCACTCTTTTTGATTTGTCCTTCTGTTTCAGGTGACGAGGATAGATGGGACAGGGGAGTCGTGCCCTTGCCTAAAGGTCACCCAGAGGTCATTTGGCTCACAGAACAGTTACACTGACATCACCTTGTACAGATTGAGCATGCCCATAGAGTGTGCAGAATCCTTTTCTAGATCCTCAGCTAACAACAGCCTCTTCACACCAAAGAAGGTAACAAGACCTAAAACACACTGACATGTACAGTGTTCATGCATACACAGAAATATAAACATTGATTGACAGATAAAGTACTTTGTGTGTAACACACACTCATATGCAATGTCAAGGAGTTGAAATTGTTTTTATTCAGCCGCTTCGCATTATCTTTCATTTCTGTCTTGAAGAGCAAACAGTAGGGTTGGGTAAATAATGGAAATGTGTGTGGTGTGTTCACTGTCTGTTTCTGCAGGATCTGGAAGACTTTGAAACTGTGTCAGACTTTGAGGTCCTGATGAAGTCTTCTAACGGTCACAATGGACCCAATGGACCTGAGAGAGACGAATTCAACAACCACAAAGATTATACCCAGGAGAAGCCCTCCAAGCTCAAGCAACGGTAAACTCTCATCAGCACTAAAGATCACAGACTTAAAACATCCAACTTTTGAAATCTTGTTATGTACGTTTTTTGCAATCATTATGTTTTTAATCACTACTTTTTAACTTTATTAACCTAAACAAACATCTGATCCATCAGGTTCATGTTGAAGAAGAACAAGCCAGAGGGCTGTCCATCATCTGCCCGTCTGTTAGAGGAGGTGATGGCTGAGGACAGGGACGAATATGAATTCCTAATGCACGCCTCTACTGTAAGATAATACACCTACAAAACACTTGCATGCAATAAACTTGTTAATGAACCCAAACGTTATGAGATCTAGTAAAGATCCAGTCGGTGGTTTTCAAATCATTGTCATACAGGTCTCAAAAAACTGTTTCAGTTCAGTCATTGCATTTGTTATATAATATTATCTGCATTTTTCAACTTAATATTTTTGACAAATATGTTAACTCTTGCAGTTTTCACCCAATTATTTTGAGCAAAATGTATTGATTGTGTGTTTTAGTATATGCCTCTTATGAAGCCCTTAGGGAAAGTAACTGTGATCAAAAGAGATACAATTAAACTTGACTTAGTTTCAAAGATTCAAGATTCAAAGGCTTTACGTCATATGCACAGTGGCTACAGTCTAGAAATGGCAATGACAATTCCCAAGCTCTTCCTACATTGCAACATAGTTATATAAGACTTAAACAATACAACAATAAAACAAGAAGAACAAGAAGAACAAGAAGAGTAGAATAGATTAGAATAAGATTTAGCAGATTATGTTGCAAGACCAATGTGCAAGTAATGCAGATGAAGTCAACTAAATACATGTCAGAAAAACGAAATAAATATAATAAGCTAAATGAAAACTGCGGTCACAGACGTGCACGCAGTTGTGGGCGGGCCTTCGCGTCCGTGCGCCTGTCGGGGAGGGTCGCCGGTCGTCCCAGCATCAAGCAGACGCGAGCGAGTCCTCCGAAATGAGCCGTTTGTCATTCGTCATATGTTCACGTCCTGCCTTGCATCTCAGGTCGATTAAATGGAATCCTTGCGTCGTTTCCCTGCGTTTAGTCCCTCCCACCAGGGAAGCATGGAGAGACGCAAGGGCCCTTTCTCATTTCATCAATTCCCCCTCCTCGACTCCTCCGTCCTCCAGTAGTGACCCGGAAAGGAATTTCAGCGCGCCATGTTGAAGGACATCTAATTTCTCTAAATGCACATCGAGGACCGAGCATCGAGCATCGAGGAGGGTCTCTGGAGGAGCTCTAACCGAGGAGACACTGATGGGTCCTCCACGGTCCTCCACGGCTCCTCCGTGGCTGCATTTCCGGGAACAGAAATGTTCCAAAGAGTCGTGACGCACGGCCGGACTTATCTCAGCCAATGACAGCTCTGCATGCATCCCCTGGATATTATTTTAGAAACTGCTTACAGTGTTTGTGTAATGTTTACAGTGAGAACAGCTGTGAGGTCCGTTCAGAAAGCAGAGCAGTGTATAATATATATCACTCAGTATAACGGCCTACATTACTCTCTGTATTTGTTTGCTGTAGTTTAGTAGATATCTACAAACAGAGAGTCGATATTCTTCTAAGACCATTTAGTGCTTCACATAATAAAATACACAACGGCTGTAGCCTGATTATGCTTTAGGAGCTGTAGGTGTGTGTGTTGTACAGTGTGTAGGTGTGTGTGTTGTACAGTGTGTAGGTGTGTGTTGTAGGTGTAGGTGTTGTGTTGTACAGTGTGTAGGTGTGTGTGTTGTACAGTGTGTAGGTGTGCGTTTGGACAGTGTGTAGGTGTGTGTGTTGTACAGTGTGTAGGTGTGTGTGTGGTACAGTGTGTAGGTGTGTGTGTTGTACAGTGTGTAGGTGTGTGTGTTGTACAGTGTGTAGGTGTGTGTGTTGTACAGTGTGTAGGTGTGTGTGTGTTGTACAGTGTGTAGGTGTGTTGTGTGTTGTACAGTGTGTAGGTGTGTGTGTTGTACAGTGTGTAGGTGTGTGGTGTGGTACAGTGTGTAGGTGTGTGTGTTGTACAGTGTGTAGGTGTGTGTGTTGTACAGTGTGTAGGTGTGTGTGTTGTACAGTGTGTAGGTGTGTGTGTTGTACAGTGTGTAGGTGTGTGTGTTGTACAGTGTGTAGGTGTGCGTTTTGGACAGTGTGTAGGTGTGTGTGTTGTACAGTGTGTAGGTGTGTGTGTGGTACAGTGTGTAGGTGTGTGTGTTGTACAGTGTGTAGGTGTGTGTGTTGTACAGTGTGTAGGTGTGTGTGTTGTACAGTGTGTAGGTGTGTGTGTGTTGTACAGTGTGTAGGTGTGTGTGTGTTGTACAGTGTGTAGGTGTGTGTGTTGTACAGTGTGTAGGTGTGTGTGTGGTACAGTGTGTAGGTGTGTGTGTTGTACAGTGTGTAGGTGTGTGTGTTGTACAGTGTGTAGGTGTGTGTGTGTTGTACAGTGTGTAGGTGTGTGTGTTGTACAGTGTGTAGGTGTGTGTGTGTGTTGTACAGTGTGTAGGTGTGTGTGTTGTACAGTGTGTAGGTGTGCGTGTTGTACAGTGTGTAGGTGTGTGTGTGGTACAGTGTGTAGGTGTGTGTGGTACAGTCTGTGTGGTACAGTGTGTAGGTGTGTGTGTTGTACAGTGTGTAGGTGTGTGTGTGGTACAGTGTATAGGTGTGTGTGGTACAGTGTGTGTGGTACAGTGTGTAGGTGTGTGTGTGTTGTACAGTGTGTAGGTGTGTGTGTTGTATAGTGTGTAGGTGTGTGTGTTGCACAGTGTGTAGGTGTGTGTTGTATAGTGTGTAGGTGTGTGTTGTATAGTGTGTAGGTGTGTGTGTTGCACAGTGCGTAGATGCAGCGGACAGACGGGTCTCAGTTGGTTTGGTGTCCTCTGCTTACTTTTAATACTTGTAAATACAACTTTTGGCCCGTAATTTATTTTCCTCATTGTAGCGACCAGAGAGGGGGGGGGGATATATCCAGTCTCTGATTGTGTTACGTTATTATGAGAGTGCTCTGTTTGATTCTGAAATTGTATATATTTATATAAATACATATATATATATATATATATACATATATATATATATGTGTGTGTAAGTGTCCGCATCTGTAGCCTGTTATTGTCTCATTATAACGCACTGTCAATGAATCAAAGTAAATATATAAGTGGTCATGAACACATCTGTCCATCAGACAGAGGGCTGTTGTGCCTCCTGTCATCATTAATGGACGTCTCTTTAAAATGACCGCTCAGAGGAGAGGAGTTCTCATTTCTCTAACCGCCTGCTGCTTCCCCTCCTCTCTCCTCGGTTCCCCTCCTCGGCTCCTCCGCTCGCATCTCCTGTGGACGGGACTAAGTCTCGAGGATAGGAGTCGAGGAGGGGAGTCAAGGAGGGGAATTAGTGAAATGAGAAAGGGCCAAGGAAACCACGAGAAGCAGGGAAATAAGTTTTAAGAGCAATGGGACGTCCTTTCCTCCGGAGCGTCACGTGAAGCGACGTCCATTTGTGATGACGCTGCACAGCTGATGTCTGACAGCAGCTCTGTCCCCGTTGTTTTCACAAACACCCCCACCTCTGTTAGTACACATTTACTGACAATTACATTTGTATCATCTGTTGTAGACCCACATAAATAAAATAAGAAATCATTCTCAAAAAAGATAAACGCCATTCTTAAAATGTATAAACGAAAAAACGAACATGAAAATGTTTCCAATAAATGAATATAATGATTGCTGACCACTTTGTTGTTCAGATATATCACATATTTGTAACTAAATGAAACATGAATTGAAACAAAACACGGTATAAACTGAGGAGTGAGTCTCGTGAGTTTCATGTATTTTCTTCACTCCGCTCTCATGTCAAGAAGCATCAGATCAGTGCATGCGCTGCATCGTCCAATCAGTGAGCGATACACAGTAAGGGGCTGGGCGAGTGTCTGAGGATTTCATCGGAGGATGGTGATTATCGCTCCTCGATCCTCCGGCAAAAATAAGGCCATTGGGACGCTACTCAAGATGGCGCAGACAAATCAACATCCGGTGAGACCGAGACCGAGGAGCGAGGACATGAAAAATAAGAGAAGTGAGAAGGGCCCCCGAGAGACACGATCAATCAATCAATCAATGTTTATTTTTATAGCCCAATATCACAAATGTTACATTTGTCTCAGTGGACTTCAGAGTGTGTACAGAATATCAGTATGACAATATACGACACCCTCTGTCCTTAGACCCTCACATCGTACAAGGAAACACTTCCAGAGAAAACCCACAGTTTAAAGGGAACATGGAGAAACCTCAGGGAGAGCAACAGAGGAGGGATCCCTCTCCCAGGACGGACAGACGTGCAATAGATGCCGTGTGTAAATTGAAAAGATAATACATTTGCAACATAGGTGAGGGGCGCGAGGACAGAGGAGTCCTCAGGTATTAATTGGGATGTCCTCGTTCACTCAAACGTTACTTTTAAACGACGTCTGTTAATGATGACATGTGCACAGCTGTATCCCCTCTCATCGGGCTTAACTGGATAACCCCTCGTCTCCTCCCGCACCCCTCCTCCCTCACCCCTCCTCGACTCCTCCGTGTGCATTTCAGCTATTGGGACGTCCTTCAAAATGGCGTGTCTTGATCGATTTCCGGGTCAAGTCCCGGAGGAGGGGAAGAGAGGAGTCAAGGGTTGCGGTCGGATAATCCAAAAATCAGCTCAACGTCCAACCATCCTTGATCTCTGATTGAAACATCACGGGGTTAAGGGATAGTGGATAGGAGAATTCAAAAGGATTTAGGAGAAGAGACTGCGGTACTTTAGAGAATCCGACTGCACTTTCACTATCCGACGTGTTTATGATGCGCCAGCGGACGTCATGAATGTGCGTCTGCTGCTGTGGGGAAACTAAGGAAACTACAGTTTTCTATAGCGGACTACAACATGGATGTATAATAAGAAGGAGGGACTACTGTAAACTCATCTAGAGACTCTGCACCGTGCTCTGATGCTGCTGCTTTGCTTTATGAACGTGGACAACAGAGAAACATATTCTTCATGACCAAAGTTGGAATTGAAATAAAAAAGGAAAGTGAAACTTATGCTCGTCACCCTCTCCCTCCGGTCCACATCAATACAAATGATCTCAATACGTATGATTGTATGAACATATCTTAAAATCTATGTATTTATTATAAAAGTTAGTCCTTAACATCTATCACTGTGTACATCACCATTCAAACATCTTTTAAAAGTTGAACAAACTCCACACAGCTCAGTGAAATGTTGACTTTATTTGATCATTTCAGTAAAAACTAACGTTCATATTTCTCTTTTTGATTATAATACTGATGAACGTTCAGAACAAAGCACTTTGGCAACTTACCACATACGTTTTAAAATGCTTAATAAGCACCGTAACTTTCATGATATAATTTCTCCGTCATAATCGGTTGTTTCCGTGAACGGCCGACTGTTGTGTGACGGCAAATGCTGCGGCTGCAAGGCATTGTGGGGCAGCATTTTCTCCTCTCCTTTCGGTGAGGGAGGTCCAGTGGTTCCTAAGCTAAAGGAGGTTATAAAGGAAGTTTGAAACCTCCTTTCCTATCATCTAGAGAATTTGAACGGCACTGAGGGACTTCTGGGTAATTTCACTCCGTTAGGAAGTGCATTCGACTGCAGCCGAGGAGGGGTATTGGGATGAGGCATGTGACTCCTCGGTCCTCCGGCAGCGACCCGGAAACGGATGTGGACATGCCGCCTCGAAGGAAAGCAAATTTCTCTAAAGGCTCGTCGAGGATCGATTATCGCGGAGGTTGTCTGGAGGAGCAGTAACCGCGTGTGTGGTGTGTGTGTGGTGCGTGTGGTGCAGTGGGTTGTGCGTTTGTGTTGGGATCAGGGGGTCACAGGTTCAAACCCCACTGCAGTCAGCATGTCGTTGTGTCTCTGGGCAAGACACTTCAACCCAAATGGCTCCTGTGGGGATTGCTCACAGTATTGAGCATGTAAGTCACTTTGGATAAAAGCATCTAACAAGTGACATGTAATGTAATGTAACCAAGGATACACTAATTTAGAAGAGAGAGGAGTCTCTCTGGAGGAGCTTTAACCGAGGGTACACTGATGTAGAGGAGAGAGAGGGGAGAGAGAGGCAAGAGGAGGCTCTCTGGAGGAGCTTTAACCGAGGGTACACCAATGTATCCTCCGGAGTCAATTTCAGGCCACAGAGACCGGGTGTAAATTAAAGTAAACTTTATTCACAACAGGCTATAGTTGCGAGATAGTAGGAGGACGTAAACAGGTATAAGTCTAAGTGTAATTAAAATACATTAAACTGTAAAGATAAGCATTAACAGTTAATAGACACATATCAAAAGTAGAAAATACAATATTTTCACTGAAAAGAGTAAAGACTCATGGAAAGAGGTACACAATGTATAGCATCAAAATGAATCAGTGTACCAAAATCTAAATTTCGTCAGCTATTTTTTTAATTTAGTTTTAGTCTTAGTCCTGTGTTACATTTCCGTTTTAGTCATATTTAGTCACCTTCATCCTGTTTTTATTTAGTCAAGTTTTACGCCGGGTTCCCTTTATAAATGACAACCGACTCGAAATGCGGTGCAGCTTTTGCGGGCTTCACGTAACGCCCATATTTGCCTATAAATAGTCAAAGAAACGCCCATTCATTCATTCTGACTGACTGAATGAAGAAGAGCGCAGGAAATGACGACAGAACAGCTAAAAAAGACATCTCACACCGTGTGAGATTTTGGTTATTTTGGGGAGGTCGAGATAAATCATATTGTTTGGTGGATGCAGTTTGAACCAGAGCAGCAGCATGGAGGTCGGATCGTCACCAAAATAAAGAAATAGGTGGTCCGAAAAAGGTTCATGACAAAAAAATACACACAGCCTTCCTCAGGCAGTGTGTCTGTACCTGGGACCCCCCCCTCGATGAGAAACTCTAAGAGTGGAGTCATGGCGACTGGATCTGAATTATGTTTTCGTATTTGGTGATTTATGTCCCAGCTGTCGATCAGCTGTGCGCAGCGTCTCCACTGCAGCCTGTGCACCCCCCCCCCACCAGTTAAAGGAAATACAACTAATGTGTTGTGTTATATTAGCTGTACAATTGACCACATATGGTGTTCTTAGTTTCCATACCTCCTGTGTTTTACGAGCGACTTATCAAGTCTTAGCAAACGGCATAAAACATGTTTAAACATGGTAGTATATAAAACCATGCTCGTACAACCTAGAAATGGAAAACCGCATCATTTTTGAGAAAACATTTCATAACATTAACACAACATATTCGAGGTGGTTTTAAATAACATATCCGTATTTATTTATTTCTCCAAGTTATGTGTGTGTGAGCACTGAGGAGTCTCAAACAGGTGTTTGTTTAATCATTTTAAGATTGGCTTTAATCAATGTTTGAAAATGAATTCTTCATATATGATAAATGAGAGGTAACATTTTATTAATGGTATTATTTCCACATATTTCTCTCCATTCTTCCTTCTGCCAACGCGGTGGCGCAGTTTCTCGTCTCTCCCGTGTTTGTGCTTAGTGCGTACGCATGGGTTAGAGTTTGCGTGGAGGACCGCACGTTTTCCCGTCAAGTTAGTATTTTATAAATCGCAAACATTGCGTAAAACTGGCGTACGCCATTTTTTTTAGCGTATATCCCTTTATAAATGAGGCCCCAGATCTTCATCTAAGTCACAACAATAGACAAACACAGTCTGCTTAAACTAATACCACACAAACAATTATATGTTTTCATGTTTTTATTGAACACACCATGTAAACATTCACAGTGCAGGGTGGAAAAAGTATGTGAACCCTGAGGCTAAAGACTTCTTCAAGAGCTAATTGGAGTCAGGAGTCAGCCAACCTGGAGTCCAATCAATGAGACGAGACTGGAGGTGTTGGTTAAAGCTGCCCTATAAAAAATACACACCAGTTTTGAATTTGCTATTCTTAAGAAGCATTGCCAGATGTGAACCATGCCTCGCACAAAAGAGCTCTCAGAAGACCTACGATTAAGAATGGTTGACTTGCATAAAGCTGGAAAGGGTTACAACAGTATCTCTGAAAGCCTTGATGTTCATCAGTCCACGGTAAGACACATTGTCTATACATGGAGAAAGTTCAGCACTGTTGCTACTCTCCCTAGGAGTGGCCGTCCTGTAAAGATGACTGCAAGAGCACAGCGCAGAATGCTCAATGAGGTGAAGAAGAATCCTAGAGTGTCAGCTAGAGACTTAAAGAAATCTCTGGCACATGCTAACATCTCTGTTGACGAATCTACGATACGTAAAACACTGAACAAGAATGGAGTTCATGGGAGGACACCACGGAGGAAGCCACTGCTGTCCAGAAAAAACATTGCTGCACGTTTGAAGTTTGCAAAAGAGCACCTGGATGTTTCACAGCACTACTGGCAACATATTCTGTGGACAGATGAAACCAAAGCTGAGTTGTTTGGAGGGAACACACAACGCTATGTGTGGAGAAAAAAAAGGTACAGCACACCAACATCAAAACCTCATCCCAAGTATGGTGGAGGGAGCATCATGGTTTGGGACTGCTTTGCTGCCTCAGGGCCTGGACAGATTGCCATCATCGACGGAAAAATGAATTCTCAAGTTTATCAAGACATTTTGCTGGAGAACTTAAGGCCATATGTCCACCAATTGAAGCTCAACAGAAGATGGGTGATGCAACAGGACAACGACCAAAGCACAGAAGTAAATCAACAACAGAATGGCTTCAACAGAAGAAAATACGCCTTCTGAAGTGGCCCAGTCAGAGTCCTGACCTCAACCCAATTGAGATGCTGTGGCATGACCTCAAGAGAGCGATTCACACCAGACATCCCAAGAATATTGCTGAACTGAAACAGTTTTGTAAAGAGGAATGGTCCAAAATTCCTCCTGACCGTTGTGCAGGTCTGATATGCAACTATAGGAAACGTTTGAGGTTATTGGTGCCAAGGGAGGGTCAACCAGTTATTAAATCCAAGGGTTCACATACTTTTTCCACCCTGCACTGTTTACTTGGTGTGTTCAATAAAAACATGAAAACATATAATTGTTTGCGTGGTTTTAGACTGTGTTTGTCTATTGTTGTGACTTAGATGAAGATCAGAACACATTTTATGACCAATTTATGCAGAAATCCAGGTAGTTCCAAAGGGTTCACATACTTTTTCTTGCACTTTGGGATTTGAAATCAAATATGAAGTGCTTTATAAATGAAACCCATTATTATTATTATTATTATTATAACATGAATTCTACGAATAACAATAGGTCTTCGCACACTTTGTGCTCAGGCCCTAATATTACAGAGAATGTTGTAAGTGACCATGTCAATTGCAGGAGTCTATATACAAGTACATAGAATAAGACATACAACAACAGAATGTAAAATGTAATGTGTGTATTGTAGAGATAACTTATTAGTGTGAATACTATTTAAATCTGTATTCTTCTTATTTCAGCCATAACTTCAGCTTATTTTCAGCTACAGAAACCATTCAAATATTAAACTATTCAGCCTTTTCAGGAATCGATGGGAAACCTTCAACTTTTTAAAAATATTTTATCTTCAGCTATAAAACTTGTCCTTCAGATTTTTGATATATTTTACACGTTTAGAGCTTGGTTGAGAGGCCTTTTTCAGATTTTAACATTAGTGTGGATGGAGCAGCTCGTTAAGTCTAGAGTGTTTTGATCTCAAAACAGAGTGCAGGAGTGCGAGAAATTCTCCCCAAAAAATGTTTTAAACTTGCCATAATTCCCAAACCCTACACTCCTCAGACATATTTTTTCATGAAAAACGTAGAAAACCCTCTCTTAGGTTGAAAAATTAAAAAAAAATAAGAAAAAAAATTAAACAAAATGCCTCTTGAGGGCATGAAGACACGAAAAGTCCACCTAGCTCCCAATTGATTCCCATGTTAAATTGTTCCGGAACTCTCTTCAGAACAGAGAGAAGTGCACTTTTGACAAACTGCTCCCATCTTCACATTTACCACACAAAACCAAAAAAACGAACATATATCATCAGTTCATTGGGGTTCCCTGAGAGAGGAGAAGAGATAGAGGGTGATAGAAGAGTGAGAGGGTGATCAAGAGAAGAGAGATAGGGCGATCAAGAGAAGAGAGAGAGGGCGATCAAGAGAAGAGAGAGAGGGTGATAGAAGAGTGAGAGGGTGATCAAGAGAAGAGAGAGAGGGCGATCAAGAGAAGAGAGAGTGTAATGTAATCTCCTAATGTAATGTATAACTCCTATTAAAATGTTCAAAAAGTGCTCAAACTTCACATGTGTGCTAACAGTCCAGCCGTGAAGACATCTACGGGACAGTTTTGAGATTTCTTCAAATGCCGTTGCCATGGCAACACAATGCTCCCCATGAAACACGGTTCTCTCATAACTTCAGTGAAAATGCTCAAAATGGCCCAAAACTTCACAGGTTTGGTAACGATCCAGCCATCAACACATCTAAGCGATTATGGGGTGTCATCAAATGCCGTTGCCATGGCGACAGATAATTCACCATCAAGTTAGTTCAAAAGTTTGCAGTTCAAATATTCTTCTGCTTTCCCAAGCCTTTTTACTTTCTTTTCTCATCTTAATACAAATTCATTCACTACTACTTACATCTGATATTTAACTCCTTCAGCCTATTTTCAGCTGCAGAAACCATGCAACTATTACATTATTCAGCTATTTCAGGAGATCAAGGCTATACATGTTGTTGTTTATACCTTTTTTTTTAAAAACCTAGTATTATTATTATTTCACCAAATAGTTTGGCTCTCAATAACTTCAGCATACTTTCAGCTACAGAAACCATTCAAATATTAAACTATTCAGGCTTTTCAGCACATGATGGGAAGCTTTCAACTTTTTCAAAATATGTTATACTTTTTGAAATATTCAGCTTTTTAAACTCTTTTTTTAACATGGAACTCAATGGGACGACTCTTCAAATCCTCGCTTGCCTAGGTTCCCCACCCTTGACTTAGAATGTAGAGGGTCTTAAAAATCTAAGGAAAAAATATTTTAAAACTGCTCTCTCCCAAAATATACACTCTATTCAAATAATTTCAAAAGATTTCGGCAGCATAATTAGTCTGGCCTGCTCAATTGCCTTAATCATATCCAGGGTTGGGAGGGTTACTTTGTAAATGTAATCAGTTACTGATTACTGAATACATGGCTCTGAAAGTAATCCGAATACAGTTACAGTTACGTGTCTTAAAAAACGTATTCAGATTACTTTTAGATTACTTTCTTTTTCCATCACAGATGGGTATGTTTTGGTGAACAGGAGACACAAAAAGCAAAAGGAAACTGAACGTGTTTTTACTGTTTTAATGGCTTATCAAGAGCACAACTGAAACATCACATCTGAAACGATGTCACAACATAATACACTTTTTGGGGATGCAGCTTGGGATGTGAGGAGTGAGGGACACGGCTTAGAATGGGCGTGTCGCCTTCTGTCCTGCCAGTGTTGGCAGGACATGAATTAAAATGTCGAACTCAGACTTCATTTTAAGGACATTTCGGCCAGGGGTGTAGAGCTATATTTGTTTAAGCACCGGATCTGCAAACCAGGAGAGTGTGTGCATTAGTCTGCCTTGATCTATGAATTCATGTCCGTGACTCTCACAGTATCTGCTGCCCACAGCTGTTTTAGAAGGAAAAGCTCCTTCACTTCATGAAATCTCTGCAGCACCAGGAGGCAGCGGGAGGGTTAACTCAGCCTCTGAGAAGAGGAGCGCGCAGTGCCTTTCACGCACTGCCTTCTACGCACCGCCTTCACTGTGTTTACCTTCAGAATCATAAGGCTAAAGAGCGACCGCAGGTTGATGTGTTTTAACCACACACACACATCTACACACACACACACGTGCGCGCGATTTAAACGCAGACTTTTGTTCCTTCATGTTTCGTTGTTATTGTTTCACTGAGCGGACCCGCACATTTTTTTCAAACGCTCCCTTTTTTGGTCCATCTGCGGCAGTAATAGGTTTTGTGCGCTGTGTTGATTCGACTGTACCTTTAGTAATGAATATTAAATGTTGTGAGGAAATCTTTCCACCAATAATTCCAATAAGTAATCCAAAATGTATTCACTTCAGGTTTACGAAAGTAACTGTAATCAGATTACTCGTTTTTCAAATGTAACGTGAGCTGAATACAGTTACTACTTGATTTTTGTATTCTGATTACGTAACACCGTTACATGTATTCCTTTAGAACCCAACCCTGATCATAACAAACGGACACACCATTCTGGCCCAATAGTGATCTGAGTGACAACAAGTCCACCTAGCTCCCAATAGACTCCCATCTTAAATTTGTTCGTAACTTTCTTCAGAACATAGAGAAGTAAACTTTAGACAAACTGCTCCCATCTTCAAATTTTGCACACAAAACCCAAAAAAACCTCATATATTATAGTTTACATATAGTTTTTGAACAGGTGGCAAGATTGTCAGATATAATCCTCAATGCATTCTTAATTAGTGTGAATGCTGTGCCACAGCATTCCACTATAGTTCTTCAAATCTTTATATCTTCTTCTTCTTATTTCAACCAATACTTTGCCGTCTGATAACTTCAGCCTACTTTCAGCTACAGAAACCATTCAAATATCTAAATGTTCAGCAATCGATTTTTCAACTTTTTCAAAATATGTTATACTTTTTGAAATGTTCAGCTTTTTAAACTCTTTATTTAACATGGAACTCAATGGGAGGAGCCTTCAAATCCTCTTTTACCTACACCTTGCGCCAAATGCTACTCCTTCTACATACTTTCAGCTAGAGACTTTATTCGAGACAATTGTGTTTCTACACGGACCCTCACTATTGCGGTAAGCGTGTTGTAACTTCCGGTTGTTGTCACCTCCTGTGTGCCTGTTCTGTTGCTGATAGCTTATTATCTTAACTTAAATCGATCGTTTTAAAACTCTTGATCACGGCAACTGCCTGACGTTGTTATCACACGTTATGTTGTGTTAGGGAGGTTTTTAGAACCCACCTTGCCTCTGCATGTCGTTTGGCGAGCTGGATACAATCATAACAGGAGGGAAAACTCAAAACAGCCAGGATGAGGGTTAAACAATAATCTGTTTTAATGATAAACGGTAAGAATACATTACACTTTCAAAGGAGTGGACTCGGGCCCCACTCCCTGCTCTGGTTCAACTGCCGGGAGAACCTTTCATCTTGTCGGCAGCAGTAAAAGAGAAATAACTAAAAAATAGAATAGGCTTATATGCAGAAGAAAAACCAGGAGGAGCTGTGGTCAGTTTCTCATTGGGAGATGCAAAAAAGATGGCTTCTCTTAGCGAATCAGCGCGTGCCAGCAGAGATGATCCGGAAACAGTCCCTTGGTTTGAAGCAAAACAACCACATCTGGTGTTCGCTGTCTCATTCTGTTGCTTTCACACACACACACACATTCTTCCGACTTCCCTCTCTGCTCCCCTCCCCCAGAGTAATAAAACCTGTTTACTCCAAGCACCCTAGAATGTTCATGCAGTTTCAGTCCTCACATTTATTAAAGGATAAAACAGAGAAATCAATACAAAACACAAACACAGGTATTGTTTGAACAGTATTCACTTAACTGCTACTATTGATAATTACCAGAGAAACTCCAGGGGCCTCTTTCAATATCTGGAAATTGCAACAAGACTTTCTGCCTTTTCAAATGTAACACTCTTCCCAAATATCAGATGATAATAATCTTCAATTCCCCCTTTTTATCTCTCAAGAGATAAACTTACACAAGGCATTTTGAAACATATCTACTATCATTCTTTTCTACTGTGTCTGTCCCCCAATATTGTATAAATCTATCAGAAACTGAGACCCAAAGTACTTGAAAGTTTGGGAACAGAACACCACCTTCCATGGCAGTGAAGGAACCATTAGGGGGCAATCTGAGTACTAGGAAGCAGTCTCCTTGTGTGGTGAATCATCTGCCCCCCCCCCCCCTCAGAGAAATACGCCAACAAGGGGCAGCTGATAGGGAGGGGGAGATGCGGCTTTCCCTTCACTGGTGGAACTGATCAGAGAGAAGTAGACTCCTCTGCTGCCTCGACAAGTTCCCCAGCCCGCTGACAGACGCTTCCGAGTAGTCTGCTGTAAGGATGTCTTCAGGGTCGTTCTCGTCCAGTCCACTGATGACAGCTTCCGAGTCGTCTACTGTAGGGATGTCCTCAGGATCCTGCTCCTCCCGTCCACTGATGGCTGCTTCCGAGTCGACCTCCTCTGCGAGGGTCACGTCCGTCCTGATGTCGTCCACGGTCCGAGCAGGTGGTTTCCCCGCCGCACACTGGCTCCCGTGGTACGAGCTGTCCCCCTTTCCTCCTATGCGGACGGCATGAGAGATCCGCTGGGTCACTCGGTCGGGGTCGGAGAGCCTGGGGTTGAGCCACTTTGTCCTGATGACCTTCAGCTAGACGAACTCCGCTGTGTCCGCCTCCTGCGTCTCGGTTCCCCCTTTTTGCATCACCAACCTGTGTGGAGAAATCTGATACAAATCCCTCAAGCCTATGCTCAGGGCTCCGGGGCCCTCCGCTGTTTGACCCACCCCTGCGTAAGTCGCTTGGAGCCTGTTGGTGGGGTGTCTTAAAACAACAGCCGTCTGTGAACAGGATTTCTAAATTAATTGTAGACCTCCTATCTGCCAGTGCAGCTTCAGAATCTTAATACTTGGCCTATGGCAACAAAACAAAACTCCAACATCTCTAGGTGAACCAAATAACATATTTCAATAGCTCTGAATTTCTGACAAGCGTCTGTGTTATTCTTAATGAAATCCCTGAGATCCCATTTAAAATCTAAATATAATATGAACTGCTAATGTTTCTGGTAAAGAAACACACTAATGTTATGGATTCAAAAAACAACCAAAATCATGATACTGACAAAGTGAATGATTTCCTGGTGATACTGCTTCTACCGGTCAGTGCTTAGATATTATCAAGCTGAAAAAATGAATACAGAATTCCAACAAACTGTCATCAAATGTCTTTCCATTATGAATTTAGATGAAATGTATATCCCCATAATGACCTAAACAATAAAGTCTATGGCTTTTACTTCTTTACCAGGCTAGTTATGATGTTGTCTAAATTACATTCGGTCTCATTACATTACTATGTTTTAGCTTTAACTGTAATATGTTCTTTGTACATTTCAAACCTCAGTTACTTTAATACCTGTTGAAACATTACTCACCGGTCAACTTCATCAGTATTCCATTCTGGAATTACATCTCTCACAGTAGCCCCTTGGCCACTGATTCTGCATCTGTGTTACCTGTTATAACTCAATCAATATTAGAAACATGTCAACATTCATCAAACAGTAT
The DNA here is from genome assembly GCA_902827135.1 of Harpagifer antarcticus. Taxonomy (NCBI): domain Eukaryota; kingdom Metazoa; phylum Chordata; class Actinopteri; order Perciformes; family Harpagiferidae; genus Harpagifer; species Harpagifer antarcticus. The sequence goes on along the minus strand of CADEHL010000417.1, from coordinate 1,006,844 downwards.
CTTATCCCCAGATATGGAGCAGGTCAATTCTAAAACTGTCAATCAATGGTCAGATTGAACAATCGAGTTGGGGCAGCAGGTTCCCTTCAGTCCCTAAATGAAAAATGTACATTGTAAAGTTTACACTCCCCCACATAACTCCCCACATAACTCATGTGTAACCAAAATCCTGTATGGGAAGAAAACCTTCAGGTAATAAGGGATCATAAGAAAATACCCAACATTTTTCCCAAATGTACATCCATAATTTCCACAGTAAACACTTCAGTGAAATTAAGTGTTTCTCTCCATCATTCAGTCCTAAAAGAAACAGAATCTTCATGTTTTAGTTTGAGTTTCACATTCTGCAAACTGCCACCTCCTGTGGGAGTGAAATATCAAGTAGATTAGAAACGGGTCACTTGTACGGTTTTCCAATTTTTGTGGAATTGTAGGAAACCTCTCATTTCCCACGGAGCCCAGAATAATGTGTTAGTCCAAAAGCATGCTTGATTAGTCATTGTTTTAAATCATGCAGTTGCACTGATCACATGCAGACATACACTCACACTCACACTCACACTGTCAGGTTGTAAAGTCAAGTTTGGTCAGAGTCACCCCAGAGTCAGTCATTGACAGTGTCTTCTCAAGTTACACTGTCGGTCAGGGTCAAAGGTCAGTTGGTCTCCGTCTTTTTGGCCATGTGTTGTGCTCTGCAGAGACTTTGATATTTCAGCATAGGCCAGTATCCTTTGTCTACAAAAATCTGTCATATATGGAGCGCCATCATTAATTAATTCACGATTACAACTATAATGTTCAAGATATATCTAACTTTTCATCGGAACAGCTGTTCCACACATTCCCTGAAAAGTGTTAGCCAAAAAATGTCACTTCCTTATAGTACTACTACTGCAGTTTATTAACACCTAATCTATATTAAAATGTCTAATAGATCTATTTCAGAAACTTCTGTACTTAACTATTATCTTGTGTCAAAACATTACTAGGATCTGTGTAGCTCTGCATTTCATAGCTCATTAAACCCATTTATCTTCAATTCTGGTCTACTTAAAAACAATGTTAAATTCTTTAGCAGTGTGTGGACCCAGGGTGTCCGAACACGCAACAATTACTCCCTACTTTATCAAGGATCCAAAAACAGAAGTCATTTCATATTTCCATCCTAAAGCCCTCCTATGGTAATAACCATGCCACAATGGTGAAATCAATACTCTATAGATTGGAATTATATTTGGCTTGGCACTAGCTCTCCCTCTAACATTATCCATTCAAATAAAGGTTTGTCTTATAGAGCGATTCCTAAAACTATCCCTTTAATGGTGTTAATCAAAATCTCTTGAAGAATGATTTGTTAACATGATGAAAAGATTGAAGAATATGGTTCTATTCTGTCATATACCCCCTTTATCCCTCAGTGTGTTTTAGGATGATTCTCATTTTACCTTAATAGTTTCCTCTTTACTGCTATTTTTAATTTACCAATTGATTAATTCATGGTTAATACAACTTTTTACCTTCACTTATTTATTAAGTCAATTCAAGTTCTTTAAATGTGCGCTTATAATAAGTGTGTTTATGTGTAAACTCACTCATTCCCGTTGATTCCCTTCTCCTCTCCTCTGGTTTATCTCAAGCCGTGACCCTGGCCTCCTCACATTCTCGACCAACTCCTCTGATTCTGACTCCTCCCCCTTTGTCCATAAGCTGTAACTCTTTGAGGCAGCCATCCGCCCAGCTACATCTGCAGCCCCCATCAGGCCACTGTTGTTGCACTGCTTTGCATTTCATCTCCTCCTTCACAGTCTCTCTGCTGCTTTATGGAGGGCGGATTCTGCTCTCATAACCCACACTTTGCTCTTGTGCCAAATCTCGTGGCTCAGCTTGGAACTTCATGCCCTGTCTGAGGGACTGATGAGAGTAGATCTCTCAGCAAGCTGTTTGGTTCTGGATGCCACAGGTGGAGATAGTTCTGGATGCAGTTTTTATTGTTGTTGTTGGTTGAGCTCTGGGTTCTCTGTCTGTTCGATGGAGGAGGAGTCTCCTGTGGTGAGGTCATTTGTCTGAAGATGGGGTCGTAGCGTTCTGACAGGCAGAGAGAGAGAGGGAGAGATCTCGGGACGCATTACCTATAGTTAATTCTAACACACTGAGGTTAAATAACTTAAATAATAAATCCACTCTGTCTCTTTCTAATCTTACTGTTGGTCTTAGTAATTAACTGCCATCTAAACAACACAATTAATGTCTACTAATGATATTACAAAACTCCCTCTAATAATCGTTTCATCCATTGTGACATATTTACCCAAACTAAGTTTTTCAACACCCACTGTAACATGTTTACTCCAATTAATTCTTTCAGGAAACCATTTTCTTCTATACATTTAAATACCTAGATGTTTCAAGCACCACATATTTCACACACTATGAAAGAACCCCTCCATACTTAACAATAGTAACCCTGCAGAGCACACTAATCCGATCACAGTAATGTAATTTGACTCAAGTGTAGGCCTATGTCATTCCTAAAAATGTTAGCAAACACCAAACACCAACTACAAATTAAAGATAAATTGATTTAGCAAAATGAACTCTTATGTAATTCAAAATGTGACAAAAGAACAATGATTTGTCTTACACAAGATTGTGGTCTAACAGAATGACTCTTGACCTCATGGGGTCAAATAACTTGGATGACCGGGGGAAGGGGAAGGGAAGACTCAACCATGTGCAGATAGAAACCACACTGCTTGGAGACTGAGTTCAATAAAAATTAAACCATACGACTTGTAGTCTGGCTTCAATAAAAATGTAACCAGACAAGGCCAGTTCATAACACACAATAACAGAGGTGAGCCTACATTTCCCAACATCTCTTGTCCTATCATTTGATCATAGTTTCTAGTCTCTCTCTCTGGGCTGCCTGCTCCTGTCCACAAGCTTCTCTCATCAATCACCTCTGTGTTTATCCAACCGTGTGAGATGGCTTTTGTCTTCGTGCAGCACCTCTGTAATGTTTAAACCTTTAACAGCTTCTCTCTGACTGACAAACTTACAAAACCTTCTGTTTACTTTCTACTCTTTCTTCACAAACTTAAAAACACAATTGTGGTGAATTGTTTGCGTTTTCAGTTTCCTATCTACATTAAACAACCACCAACTCAGAGTCACTGTGGCATGATCAATACAACTCCTAAATAACATTACAATGTATATTTCGTACAGTGAGTTTGTTATTTAATGTTTAACAAATTGTCCTCTTTGTATGTCTAATCTAGGTAGAATAATCCACTATTATATTTAATTTGAATGTACTTCATATACTCAGTAAACCTCTTTTTACTTTCCCTCAACGTTACTGTATACAATTAAGTTCCTCTGAAATCTAATTAAGTACAATTCTCAGTTAATGACAAATACCACGAAATTCACAATGCAATGCAATGGTAACAAGCAGTTCTCAAACCTCTCATAAAACCACAATGTGACGTAACTGTATCCTACAAAACTATGCCAAAAACAACAAATTATAGTTTCTTATTTATTTCAATATATCTTACTACATCAAATCACACATTGATGTATTAGTTTTCACTGTTATTCATTCCAACTTCAGATCACTTGTTGATTATTCACCCCTTGTTTTAAATTCAAGCTCAGCAGCCATTGTCCAGGCATTAGAGAAAAAGAAGAAGCAGTCACACTTGGAGCTGCTGCTTCAGCAATTAGAGGAAAAATGGGGAGAGAAAGGGGGGCTTTCTTGAAACCAGGTGCTTCCATTATGACTTCGCATTTCTTTATCTGACTAAGGCTTTCCTGTGTTCAATAATATATATATATATATGCACATAAATGCTGTCTGTTCAGCTTTTAAGATGCGATATTTCTTTCAACAGAATGGGCGTTAAACCCAACAGAACAAGATAAATCCGTTACTTTCAATGGCTTTTGAAGTTTGCGTTTCTACTCTTGGATTCTTACATATAATGCAACTGCAGACTCCTATGAAACTGGAAAGCATTATTCTGTTTTGTTCTGGATGGAGTGTTTAGAAAACCACTGAACATCCCCGATGGGTTCGCCGTCTCGATTTCTGAAAAAACCCACGGGGCTTTTCACCTTCGTCTTACACTCCTCATCTCTTCACGTGTAGCTAACGAGTCAGTCGTGTGATTCTGAAAAATCCACGAGACTTCTAACTGTTGCTTTATTAATGTTATGGTTATCTATCTATGCTAAAATATGTATTGCATCCTACCATCAAGACTATGACACTCGGAAATATTCCTGACAACTCTAAAAATTTGAATATAGCCAAATCACAGATTTTGAGTGTAACGGGTATCCGTGCTTACCTGGTATTTTGTATAGAGCTCTGTATTTAGTTGTCAGAAAGTATTTCGAGGTGTCTTCCCTGGACAACTTCGTCCGCTGGCTGCTGTTGTGACCTCCTCTGTACTCCAACTCGCCCCACGTCTGTGGTCACCACTTGTTGGGTTAGGAAGGTTTTTAGAACCCACCTTGCCTCTGCATGTCGTTTGGCGAGCTGGATACAATCATAACAGGAGGGAAAACTCAAAACAGCCAGGATGGGGGTTAAACAATAATCTGTTTTAATGATAAACGGTAAGAATACATTACACTTTCAAAGGAGTGGACTCGGGCCCCACTCCCTGCTCTGGTTCAACTGCCGGGAGAACCTTTCATCTTGTCGGCAGCAGTAAAAGAGAAATAACTAAAAAATAGAATAGGCTTATATGCAGAAGAAAAACCAGGAGGAGCTGTGGTCAGTTTCTCATTGGGAGATGCAAAAAAGATGGCTTCTCTTAGCGAATCAGCGCGTGCCAGCAGAGATGATCCGGAAACAGTCCCTTGGTTTGAAGCAAAACAACCACATCTGGTGTTCGCTGTCTCATTCTGTTGCTTTCACACACACACATTCTTCCGACTTCCCTCTCTGCTCCCCTCCCCCAGAGTAATAAAACCTGTTTACTCCAAGCACCCTAGAATGTTCATGCAGTTTCAGTCCTCACATTTATGAAAGGATAAAACAGAGAAATCAATACAAAACACAAACACAGGTATTGTTTGAACAGTATTCACTTAACTGCTACTATTGATAATTACCAGAGAAACTCCAGGAGCCTCTTTCAATATCTGGAAATTGCAACAAGACTTTCTGCCTTTTCAAATGTAACATTCTTCCCAAATATCAGATGATAATAATCTTCAGTTACTACAGCTTAAGCACTCACAACTCTCCTTCTCTAACTCCACAGTTGCACACTTCACCCTAAATTGCCCCGGGGGGGATTGACCACAGTATTGAGTATGTAAGTCGCTTTGGATAAAAGCGTCTAACAATGTAATATAGCTCCTATTAGCCGTCCCCCGGCAACTCCCGAGCAGCAGGGAGACTGGGTGACTGTTCAGAAGGGGCATAACGCGAAACTATGGGCATAGATATGTCTCATAATTATTTGTGTGAACATAAAAATAATTTGTGTGTAAATATGTGATTTGGAAATGTAAAACACCATCCACAAATGCATTTAAAAGATTTGCAAACTCACAAATAAATGTGCAAGTGTAAAACGGATCTGCAAATATGCTAAATATGTTCACAAATAAAAAAAAGATCTGTGAATATCTCTTTAACATTGACAACTTTCGATCAGGCATTTGTGAATCCATTTTGTATTTGCGACCAAAAATGCGCTTGCGGATCTCAATCTCTGCTCGTGGATCTCACATTTCTGCTTGTGGATCGTCTTTTTACACACACGGAATTTTGAGACATATTTTCCACCAGTCTCGGCTAAAATCTACTCGTGTCACTCGGTGATTTTCGGAAACCATGTGATGGCCTGCTGATGACGACATTTCCGCATGATTTCAAAGTAAGAGCATGATGGTTTGTTTAATGCTCTGTTTTTTTTTATAATGAACAGCGGAACGTTAGATGCATTCTTTCTATCCAATAAACAAACACAAACTAACTGTATCACTATTAACATGATGATGGTGATGGTGATAAAGAAATGCGGAAATGTCGTCATCAGCAGGCCATCAAATTAGGCTTACTAATAAGACAACTGAGATCTGAAGCTACAAAGGAATCTGCTGCCAAAGTGCAATAAAAAAGACAAAATTAATAGAATCAAACCCTTTTTTGTAGCATTTTAGTAGAGTATAAAAAGAAATGTCTTTAAAATAGGATGCAAGCAAAACTAGTTTCTTAACCTGAATTGATAATAGACTATTATCAATTTAAACAGAACAGATCTTAATGTTTGCATTCTTATACCATTTTGTACAATAATTATAATGAATACGTTCAAACAAACTAAAACTTACAGCTGATTAATAACGGTATCTAACTTGAGTTTTTATTATATAAAAAACCTGTTGAAATGCTAGTTATTTTTACTGTCCCCCAAAAGCGCGTCGGCAGCCTCCAGGAAAGCTTCTTTCACAACTTCGCCGTCTTTGAAAGACTTCATGTGTTTCGCAAGAACGTGACTGACACGATAAGATGCTATGGTAGCAGCCGTGCTCTGACACGATGAGATGCTCTAGCAGTAGCCTTGCTCTTGTTGTTGGGCCTGGTGAAAATGGACTGCTGTGCATTTAGCTGTCCTTTCAGGCCCCTCCCCTGTTGGGAGCGTAGGGCAGAATTAGGAGGGAATACCGTCTCGTAGCGTTTGTGCACTGTTTTGAAATGCCGCTCCTAAATTACCCTTCTTCGATAAAGCCACGCTCGCATTAAAAATAGAACAACAACATTCTGTTTTATCGTTAATGTCCTGTAACATAATCTTCCTCTGCCAGAATAATGCACTTGAACGCATCAAAGCTTTGTGATTGGCCGGCGTGACCCCATGTGTCGGGGAGTGGCTGGTGGGCAGTGGGCACTATTTCGCTGACTTTGCCCGTGTCAACAGGAGTGACAGTCCGCACACACACAAGACCGCAATTACGGCAGAAGCAAAAAAGCACAAAATATATAATTTTCACTCCGAGTGGGAGGATGATTATTTTTGTATGCGATCGACTGGGAATCTCCTCGCGATCGACCGGTCGATCACGATCGACTGGTTTGGCACCCCTGATCTAAAGCAATATTGGTAAATGATTTAATATCAGATTATAATATTGATATATGCTGTCTCACTGAAACTTGGTTGAGACATGAAGAATATGTCAGCATAAATGAGGCCACTCCACCCAGCCATATCAATACTCATATTGCCCGAGGCGTGTGCCGAGGAGGTGGAGTTGCAGCAATCTTTGACTCAAGTTTACTCCTCAATACTAAACCAAAATTAAATGATACCTCCTTTGAAAGTCTTGTTTTTAGTCTTACGCATCCGACCTGGAAAACTTTGCAGCCAATCTTATTTGTTACAGTGTACCGTGCACCAGGTCCTTATTCAGAATTCTTATCAGAATTCTCTGAGTTTTTATCAACTTTGTTATTTAAAACTGATAAAGTAATTATCGTAGGTGACTTTAATATTCATGTTGACGATGATAAAAATAGCCTTACTGTTGCATTTAACTCTATATTAGATTCTGTTGGTTTTCGTCAGAGTGTAAATAAACCAACCCACTGCTATAATCACACTCTCGACCTTGTTCTGACTTATGGTATTGAAATTGAGCAACGATTAGTCGAACCGCATAATCCTGCTTTATCCGACCATTTCTTAGTAACTTTTGAAGTACTGTTACTAGACTACAAAGCATTAGTCAAAAGCTCCTGCTGCAGAAACCTATCTTTTAGTGCTATAGCCACATTTAAGGAAGAGATTCCACCAATACTTAACTCGATAGCATGTCTGCATGTAAGGGAGGAAACTTATACAAAATGTACACCACCCCAAATTGATCATGTTGTTGATAGTGCTACAGATGCGCTGCGAATAAAATTAGACTCTGTTGCTCCTTTGAAAAAGAAGAAAATAAAACAACATAGACTGGCATAATGCCGAAACACGCAAAATAAAGCAAAAGTCGAGACAACTCGAAAGGATATGGCGTTCCACTTAACTTGAAGAATCTCGTTTAATTTGGCATATTACTCTCAATGAATATAAGAAAGCACTTCGTAAAGCAAGAGCAGCCTACTACTCTTCATTAATAGATGAGAATAAGAATAATGCAAGATTTCTTTTCAGCACTGTAGCCAGGCTGACAGAGAGCCATAGCTCGATTGAGCCTTCTATTCCCATAGCACTCAGTAGTAATGATTTGATGTGCTTTTTTAACGATAAAATTATTACTCTTAGAAACAAAATTAATGACATTTGACCAGTATAGTGTTATCAACAGCTCCCGGAAACATAAGTTCTAATATTACACTAGATAGTAAACTAGAATGCTTTTCAGCCATAAACCTTGAACAATTCAATTCAATGATTCTCTCTTCTAAACCATCAACGTGTATCTTAGCCCCGATTCCAACTAAGCTGTTAAAGGAAGTTTTTCCATTAATTAGCACTTCTTTATTAAACATTATGAATATGTCTTTATTATCAGGCTATGTTCCACAATCATTCAAAGTAGCAGTGATAAAACCGCTTCTTAAAAAGCACAACCTCGATCCAGAGGTTCTAGCCAACTATAGACCTATTTCTAATCTTCCGTTCCTCTCAAAGATTCTTGAGAAAGCAGTCGCTAAACAGTTGTGTGATTACTTAAAAAACAATTATTTATTTGAAGACTTTCAGTCTGGCTTTAGAACACATCATAGCACAGAGACAGCTCTGGTTAAAGTCACAAATGACCTTCTAATAGCCTCAGACAAAGGACTTGTCTCTATTCTTGTCTTGCTCGATCTCAGTGCTGCATTTGATACTATCGACCATGATATCCTATTGCAGAGTGTGTCGTCGTACGTGCATGTATCTCTTGTGCACTTTGACTGTCAGCTAAACACCTTCCACCATCAAGGACTATAGACTTGAGATGTCGTTTAATCGCTTTTAATCATGAAGAAAGGGTGAAACTAGGAAATAAACACAATACAAGAAGTACATAAATATGCGGAAGAATATTTACACACATTATACATTGAATCAACCCAAAGAACATACACATACGTGGCTGTAGCACAAAATGATGGCTCTAGCTAACGGTAGTTCTACAGAGGAGTTTACAACACACATTCACTACCATCTCAAAACTAGTCTCTATAAACATATTCATTGGAAATGAAAGAACACTACGTTTATATCAATTGTACGTACCAATAATGCGACCAAAGGCAAGGAATATCAAGGATTAGGGCAGATTGTGGTCACCAAAAAAACATGTGGCTGTCCTATTCCCATGCAGCTTCCTTATGCACTAGGTCACATGGTACATATTTTACACATTACGACTACCGCCAGCAGGGGGAGACAAATCCAACAAATGAACAACAATGTCCTGATGAGGACAGAACACAGAGACTAGAGCACTTAGTTGGCATAAAGGGAACTGCTTTAGGCTGGTTGAGGTCCTATCTATCTGAACGCTCTCAGTTTGTGTGTGTCAACGATGAATCTTCCATGCAAACCAAAGTTAGCCATGGAGTGCCACAGGGCTCAGTGCTTGGATCTATTTTGTTCACACTATATATGCTTCCGTTCTGCTTCCGTTCTGTACATTTTCATTGTTATGCGGATGACACTCAACTATATTTATCAATCAAGCCTGATGAAATTAATCATCTAAGTAAAATTCAAGACTGCCTCAAGGACTTAAAAACGTGGATGACTTTAAGCTTTTTGATGTTAAACACGGCCAAAACTGAAGTTATTGTACTCGGCCCAAAGACTCTACGAAACAAATTATCTAAAGATATACTAACTATGGATGGCATTAATGTGGCCTCCAGTGAGACTGTAAGGAATCTTGGTGTTATATTTGATCAGGATTTATCCTTTAACGGCCACATAAAATCAATTTCCATCTACGTAACATTGCAAAAAATCAGGAATATCTTGCCTCAAAACGATGCAGAGAAACTAGTCCATGCATTTGTTACTTCAAGGCTGGATTATTGTAACTCTTTATTATCAGGGTGTATCAAGAAGTCAGTCAAGTCGCTTCAGCTAATTCAAAATGCTGCAGCACGTGTACTAACCAGAGTTAGGAAAAGGGACCACATTACTCCTGCCTTACACTGGCTCCCTATAGAACACAGAATAGAATTTAAAGTTATTCTTCTCGGCTAGGTGCATTCACACCTAATAGTCCGTTTTCAGTTGCGCACCAGATGACAGTTTGTTACATTGTTTCATTTTTCAGAAGGTCCGGTTTGCGTTCACACGGCACAACTCAAACGGACTATAAACTTTAAACACAAGTCATGTGCACGGAAATGCTGTTCAACCATTGGTCAGACATTAAGGGGGTAAAAACGCAAATCCCGGCAATTTCTACCGAAGCCTCCGCCATGGAGCATCGGCACTTTCGGCATGCAGGTTATTCTCATGCTGCTGTTAATCTGGAGATCAACAGACTAGCGGCCCGCGCATATGATTATATAATCAGACAACGTCCGTTAAAAAACGGACAAGTCAAATCAAGCAATCTGGTTGGTTCTTAGCCGTGATATACTGAGCGTATACCACGGGTAGAATTGTAAGTTACTTTTCACAACAAGTCAGTATCCCTCCGCGTCAGAGAAAAACAGTATACAGTTGGGCTGAACAAGAAAGCAGCGGAGACGTAACGAGGCAGAAACCCTCCTTTTTACGCAGCGGTCCAGACATAGACATCAAACGGCAAAACATATTCAGTGTGCAGTTCCTTTGGCATTAGGGCAGGGATATCTAGACACTTTCCAAGGTTTGACATAATGAATTGTGCTACTTTTAAAGCAAGCAACGATGTTTTCAAATCTGTAATCAAAGAGGTCCGCAAAAACACTATCGGCCAATCAGATTGCTTGATTTGACTTGTCAGTTTTATAAATATATTTACATTTCTTCCGTTACGAAACAAATTTACAAAGCATAAGATCGAAACATTTAAGATTAACTTCGACCTCCGGGGGGCTCTTACTATGGAGGAGTGGATTGAGTGCCTGTCTCCAGAAAAAAAAAGCACCTAAACGACGACATGCAGAGCTACGTGAAGAGCAGGTAGACCAACTGGAAAAGTACCACCATTCAAAAGCTTTCTGATGCGGGTCTTGAAACAAAGCAGAGAAATTATGACCGTTAGTGGCCACAGGTGCGAAAGCTCTCTCCAGAGCTACTGGAAGCCGAATCTCGGGGACCGGAGAAAGTGGAGTGCAATATTCTCACCACGCCAAGCAACAGCCAAGAACAACCTCAACCTATACAAGTAACCTCGTTGTTTAGTTCATTTCAGTGGTCTCGGACTGCGTTCACACCGACCCAAATGAACCGCACCAAGCGGCTAAACGCACCGGGGTTCGATTCAACCGGACTATACAAGGCAGGTGTGAACCAAGCAGCAAACTCTGGGGATGAGTTTCCCCGGGCGCTGTAAAATGGCAGCCCACTGCTCCTAACACTAGGATGGGTCAAATGCAGAGAAACAATTTCCCCACGGGGATTAATAAAGTATATCAAAATAAAAAAAAATCATAAAAGAGCCGGGACGCCAATAGTGCCACACACTGCAGTTCATCTAGTGGCCAGTAGGAGCAGGCTGCAGAAGGGAGCAATTTCCATAGACCCCCATTTTAAAATTCCCAACTTTACAGCAGAAATAAACATGTTTACATCGTGGTTCAAAAAACCATATTCTCTGTATAGTTAGATTCCCCCTTCATGACTACTGTGTGGGGGGTGAATTTTTTCTCAACTCATCTGTTTAATTAATATTAAGCCTTAAAGCTTTTGCATAAATTAGGGCGTGGTCACTTTGATGGACATGTACATGCCTCACAGTCAGCTAACAGCAACTTGTCCACTCTGCTAGGCTACCACCATAGAGGCTACAACGTTAGTTAGTTGTAGTTACTGTACTTGACCCTTTAGCCGTGTTCGTGGTGATTATGCCTTTTAGGGAATATTGTTACAAATACCAGACAATTAAAATGTTGTGCTGTGCGCTTGAATGTACTAACAGAACTTTCAAGAAGTCTACAATTATAATATTATACATGTTAACCCCGTTCGCAGATGTTTGTGTGCTTGGTAGCTTAGCTTGCTACTTATTAGCCAGCTAAGGACGTAACCCTTTATACATACATATACATTTTAGTTTATGATTCAGCCTTGGGTAAGACTTTTATAGTCTATGGCTATGACTCCCATAATGCTAAACGGGAGCAAATGTTAATAGGGGACCCAATTATCCCAGTGGTGGCCGCCGGAGCTAACGGAGCCGCAGGGGGCTAGCTCCGGGACGCCGGCTGGAGCTAGCCCCCTGCGGCTCCGTTAGGTCCGGGCGGTGGAGTCCGTCTTTTCTCAACGTGTGAATGACAAGCATTAAGAATAACAAAATATAGCTAATTCTCTTGCAAATTGTCTCATTTGATTATGAATGTAACGTTTATATAGGGGAACTACACTGTTAGCAGTAACTTGGTATGCATGTATTTCATGTTAGCTTAGCTTCTTAGCCTGAGCTAGCTCTGTTTACTTCCAGTTCGGAGGCAGCAGGTCCCGCCTCAGCTCCGCCTCTTTGCCCTTATTTGGAGCAGGCGGGATTAGACTCTGACGTCACTGTCGAGCCGTGCTAAACGGCTCGACAGTTCCTGCCCCCACCCTCCTGTGCGTCCAGTGTGCTCCGATTGGTCAGCTCTGCCACTCTGTTCTGATTAGTCAACCACCAGAAAAGCTCTGCCCCTGTTGACATCTGCGGTAAAGTGGTTTAGCGGGTACTTAGCAACATAGCAATACTAGATTTGAGAATCGATAGATAGATAGAGAGTTATATAGATAAATAGATAGCTTACATATAGCATACAATGGCGTATAGAGCATACAATTTCGAACCTCCGTTCGATCCTAGAATAGACCAAATCGCGAGTCTTGCCTCGCCGTTCACTAGAGCAGACCAAACAGTGTCATTGTGGTACGTTTGTATCTAGTATATGTCTTACATTTCAGATGTCATCAGATGTACCTACAACTGTTGTTATTTAGGTGCCGTTGTGGAAACTGCGCTTTGATGCCAAGTGACGGAGAAAACGTGTGCTGCAATAGCATAAGAAAGGTAGCCTAGCTTAGTTACATTATGTCGGCAGCTAGCTGAAAACACCAACAGTAGCACACATATACCAAGATATACAGCATACATATTTTTCAAGTCAATAGACTATTATATGCACTTTTATTACTTCCTTAGTAATTGAATGTTTATTTTGTAAACCTTTCCCATAGTTGGTTTAATTGCTAAACGTGTTTTGTAACACATCTTACCTTCATAGGTTGTAACATGCATGCTGCAAGTTCCAGAACCCATTAACTGCATGGTTGACCACCCAGGACTAGAGCCTAACTGCTTGAACCCATACACCCTGCAGAATCTCCACAATATTTATAAATACAGTTTCGGACCTTTGACAAATACAACGGAAGAAGAGTAAGTTATTGTTACCTGTAATAAACTACTACCGTTTGATGAAAAATCAAATCATGGTTTGCTATATATGAATGATATGTTATAGGAGCAAATAATTCAGGAAAGAAAGGCTACTAAGTATTTCCATCAAACTTTATTTTTACAAATGTACAAAATGTGTGAATGTATATTTATACACTGTACATCATCCATTCCTCTCCTGATAGGCGTTTTCGATATCTTGCGTATCGCAGCTTTGTAAGCTGGTGCTGGGGATATTTAGGGCGAGGCATCAGAGTGGTGATTTCGTCGTGTGTTGTGCTCCGGATCCGCCAGGAGTTTCCAGATCTGGCAGGACAATATGTAGGATTTCAACCTCCTTTGGGGGGAAACGGGAGAAACGGCTGACAATCATTTCCTCCTTGGGGGGCCTGTCAAATTGAGTTGAAAGGTCCTCTGGGACGTGGATTCGTTTCAGCTCGTCCACAAAGGGTGTAGGGTCCAGAAAGACTTTGTGAAACACAAGCCTTGTCAGCTCATCCACATAGACTGAAAAAGAAAGCATTGTATAAATAATTTGTTATCGTTATTCACATTTTGTATTTAATGTAATACTTTTATTGTTCATTGTATCTTTAATCATTTGAAATGTAAGTTCTGTTAATAATAATAAAAACAAATATTTCACAACTTACTGTATGTAGGGCCGTTCTTAATAGGCTTGACCGTACACTCCCCTCTTTGATTTTGGATAAGCCAATTTGAAGACAAGTTTTCCTGCAGCAGTTGTCGCTTGGTCAGGCCCAGCATTCTCATTGTGATGCATTGCTGCTAGACACAACCTATAGAATAGCAAAATAAAACGAGACTTTGTGTTATGACAGAATAAAACCCTCATGCCACTAAACAGTGACCGTGTTATAAGATGCTACAGAATAAAGTATACAGTGTATTACCTGCACAACATTCCAATGAAGGGGAAAACCACATTTTTTGGGGTAAAACGCAGAATTAAGTTGTGGAAGGACTCCAGGGATGAGGTCTGGTAGTGATGGCTTTGCTTTAGCACATCTTTGAGAACTCTCTTGTTGGTGAGTATCGTTATAAGACATTAGGTAAATCACCAGCACATTAGAACATTACAACAATAATTTGCCATAACAACAATGTTATATTTACATTCTATATTGTTGATCTTATGAAGGAAGTGAAATATTGAACTTACCACCTTTTAGGTAAGGTTTATTTGCATCGCTTGCGGCTCCTACAGGATGTGTGCACTTGGGGAACAGGGGGTCATTATGCACGTGAACATTTTGTAGGTGGTTGACCAGTGACGTCCACCTTGCCACCTTCTCCGGCGCCGAGGTTGTGCTCGTCGCACTCCAGTAGACATGTTTTTTTATGCTGCGCAGCCACCTCTTCAACTTCGTGTCACAGTCCTTGTTCTGTGTAAGTTTCAGAAGTTTCTTGGACAAACCTGATAAAAAAAAGCACATTCACAAGTTAATATTCAAGCCATAGTGTGGAAATGACATGCTGTGATGGACAACATTCAAGGGTGTGGTGGAAATTCCACACTTCATATATCATCAACCATAACATACATATGATAATTGCCTGTCAGTGCGACACCCTTCTGTCTGAAAACATTTCATAGCCAGGAAACCTCCATACATATTCATATCACTGTAAATTCCCATTCTAAAGAGTACTCACATTATCCTAGGATTAGTGAGTGAAATGTAATTTACAATGAGAAAAGGTACTGTGATCAAGTGGTCTGGCAGGCCAAATTGTAGGAGATATAATGAATGTCATGTCTGCTGCTGATTAGAAGCTCAGGATAAATTGCATAGTAAAACAAAGGAATATCTTAACAAAGGACAGTGCCTCTGATTTGGTATTCTTCCATTACAACATATAGGGATAAATACCTTTTTCAAAGTGCCACACATCATAGAATTGTTCGATGTTGCGTTCCCTCAGGTACTTCTGGATCTGCGGATGACGGTCAGTCACAATGTACTCAACCGCCAAATCCTTTGACTCCAGATGATCTAGGCATCTTTTGAGTCCCTCCTTTTCCATGTGGTAACTACCACCTACTTCATTGCTCTGTTGGGGAATAACAAATAGGGCATAAATACACAGAAGCATGCATCAACAGCCAGCAAGCCTAAAATGATAGCACCCAGAAAGAGAATCACACCTGAACAAGCTGGATGTCCAGAATGGTGTTGCTTCCCAGGTTCATGAGTGTGTAGCTCCCGAATTTAGCCGAGTGTCCTGAAGAAAATATAATACAGGAGGTTTCAAGGCTTTTCAACAGAACTTCAATGGATAAGTAGATGAATTGTAATATACACCAGTAATTCTGGCGCTAGACTGTCTTATCTGTTTCTGCTTACCTGGAGAGTCTGCTCTCATATCTCCTGCAACTGCGACCTTTCCCCCCTGTTGTTGTAGATTATCGAAATTCTGCTGCTGATCAGTGTTCCACTTGTGGATAATAGCAGGCTCCAGGTAACTCTTAGCATGCCTCCTGAAGGTCCCATACCCGATGAACTCCAGCTGCATGGCTCTGCATATCTATGAAGAAATAGAAAAAAAGGAAACGTTTTTGAAAAAGTCCACTGCTGTCATTTTTCATATGCTATAGATGTTAGAGATGGTAAAATACCTTTCGTAGTTGGAAGAAGGAACCCCCAGTGAAGTATGTAGCAGCGGATAATTGTAAGTTGCCAACCGGGGTACTTCCGATGATGGGCTGGCTCTCCCATATTCTGAAGTAACTGCAGTTTGAACAACGCTGTGTGAACGCCACATAGGTTCCCACTTTTCTTGTTTGGACATCACAGTCTGTCTTACACACCGGACATTTTTCAAACAGCTGTCTGAGGCAGCTTTCAAAAACGATGTACTTTACGGAAGGTACAGAGACCCAGGTCGTCGCACGCATCTCTGCTTGTCTAGCTGACATCTCTCAGTGGATGTCTGCTCACCACCTCAAGCTCAACCTTGACAAGACTGAACTGCTTTTCCTTCCGGGAAAAGATTGTCCCACTCTTGACCTGACAATCAACATCGGCACCTCTGTTGTTTCCCCGACTCAGACTGCAAGGAATCTGGGAGTAATCCTAGATAACAACCTGTCCTTCACTGCAAACATCGCTGCTACAACCCGTTGCTGCAGATATACGCTGTACAACATCAGGAAGATTCGTCCCCAGCTGACCCAGAAAGCCACCCAAGTTCTGGTCCAGGCTCTCGTCATCTCACGCCTAGACTACTGCAACTCCCTCCTGGCTGGTCTAGCTGCATGTGCCATCCGACCTCTGCAGCTCATCCAGAATGCAGCGGCTCGTCTGGTCTTCAACCTTCCAACATTTTACCACACCACTCCGCTCCTCCGCTCCCTTCACTGGCTCCCGGTGACTGCTAGAATCCACTTCAAGACACTGGTACTTGCATACCATGCTGCGAATGGATCTGGCCCTTCCTACATCCAGGACATGGTTAAACTGTACACCCCAGCGCGTGCACTACGCTCTGCATCAGCCAAACGACTTGCTGCACCCTCGCTGCAAGGGGGACCCAAGTTCCCATCAGCAAAAACATGTGGGTTTGCTATCCTGGCTCCAAAATGGTGGAATGAGCTCCCCATTGACACCAGGACAGCAGAAAGCCTGCACATCTTCCGGCGCAGACTGAAAACTCATCTCTTTCGACTCCACTTCGAGCGATAGAATTACTAACAAGGCACTTATATACTAATAAAGGACTGGCTTATCTATAGCCAGTTGAGTAGCACTTGAAATGTTTGGCTCTATGATACCTGATGTACTTATATGATTCTGTTTTCTTCAAGGTTGTGTCTTCCTGGTCGAATGTACTTATTGTAAGTCGCTTTGGATAAAAGCGTCAGCTAAATGCAATGTAATGTCACGGTGCGTGGATTGTGCCTGCAGTCTAATGTAAAAAAAATTAACAATAAGTTTTAGATTTCAACTCTGAAAAACAGTAATAGTAATGTGTACCAAATGTACCAAACCTACGATACGTCGCATTCTTCTACAGTATCATCAGGGTGGTAACTCGAACCCAGAGTCTCCTCAAATTCTGTCGACGTCTCTGCTTGTTCCTCCTCCAACTCCAGTCGAGGGGTCCCAATCCTGGGCCCTTTATTGGTGTTGAGGACAAGGGGATTTCTGTGTAGGTGGAAGTTTTAGTGCCAACACTTTTGAAAGACACCGTGGCCTGGATGCCTGTTAATAAAAAGGGAAAAGTGCATAAATACTATGTACATTAGATAAGACACTAACACATTGTAAAAGGCCAACAACTTGTGTACATCTGACAGATTAATTCATGAAAAATGTACAAACTACAAACAGCACTGTATTTCTTGTAGTCAACATAACAGTATTTCTGTGATATACAATAATATCAAATAAGGTTTTATTTATAGAGCACATTTAAAAACGATTTTTGGTCGAGCCCAAGTGCTGTACATGTAATAAAAGCACAATTAAGGTAATGTATCTGTGATTTGTCAGTGTTATAGTCTACCTTTGCTTCTCACGTGTGCCGATTTCAGTGTTCCCCAGGCCAACTGTGTAGCAACAGAAATGGCGGACACTTTACATTCCACTGTCTGTGTTCCCACAGACCGTGTCTCAACCCTCTGAGTTCCCACACAAACAGTCTGTGGACGGTCTGTTTGACATCCGACTGTACTGGAGCGGTGGGTAATGTGTTCCTGCTGTGATGTACTCTAAGAAAGATACACATAGTATTCATACAATTAATTTTGTATCCGAGGAAAACAGTCAATTTCATAAAAGCAACACTTTTACTATTACAATGTTCTACAGATAGTCTGCTACCTTTTCCCATGTAGCGTAATATTTCAGACTCTTTGTAGCTCAGTAGCATAGCTGCTAGGACCGCCAACTTAAATGTAATTATGTTTGGCGACTGACCGTATGTTAAATCAGCGTATAAATCAGAGTATACTGTCTATGAGTATTTCGTGTGTGTTTGCAGACAAAATTATCCAGCTATGATTATCTATCAGTAATCAACACAGTTAGCTTGCCAGCTAATATGCTAACCTAATATGCAGTTTAACAGCTAGTCTAGGCTTAGCAAGAACATCTTACAATTGCAATATTATACAGTTAGTCTGCTACGTTCGGTCATTCATTGTAGCTGGCATGAAAACAATGTTTTTCATAACATCTCTAGGTTAGAGCTTCTAGCTTAGCTTATTAATGGTAGCTCGGTAGAATACACGAACGGCAACTGTGAGTTGCTGTGAGTATTTCGTGTGTGTTTGCAGACATTCTCCTGCTATGAGATACATGTAAGGCCATGTGCTAACATCGGTGTTGAGGTCTGGGAGTGCTCGTTAGCCCTCGTGTTTACCTCGGTAGCATAGCATTAGCATAGCATAGCATTTACACAGTCGTGGTAGATACATTGTTTGTTTTAAACAGAATAAATACACAAACCACAATGAATACTTACAGGTTATGTACTCGAATCTCCCGCTGGTCCAAACAAAGTAGGAACAGCATCGTCCTCCAATAACAGCTTTGCAAGTCCGAAGCTAAACATTGTTAAGTTTTTAAAGCTTTGGTCCATGAAATGCCGCGCACACACAACAGTACCGGCTGGTAAATCAACTTCGTCGTGGTTCTGCCTTCGGTACTGCAAACATTGTGGATTTCTCCACACAAGACAGGCAACAGACCCTCCACGACATGACTGGATAGAGCAAGAAGAAGATGGACCTTTATTAATCCCCCGAGGGGGAAATTCAGTTTCCACTCTGTCGTACACACACATGCGTTTTTTTACAGGTCATACAGTACACACCTTTTAGAATATACAAATACACACGCAGTTATATGCACACATGCACATGCAGTTGAGAGGTCAGAGCGGAGGCAGCCAGTCTAGCCGGCGCCAGTGAGCAGTTGGGGGTTAGGTGCCTTGCTCAAGGGCACTTCGGCAGTGGCCCAGGAGGTGAACTGGCCCCTCTCCAGTACCAGTCCACACTTTGAAAAGAAGCAGGTTTTACAACACTTAATATGGTCGGCTGGCAGAGGAAGTGACGTCACGCGGTGCAGCGACGTCACGCAGGGCAGGAAGTAAACAATGGAAACTGAGAAATCTCCAACGAGGCGAGGTCTTTTCTGTGTTAGAGTTTTACTCCCTACAGGGTGTACTTTGAGGGGTTTTGACTTTGCAGACTGTTTACATGCATGGACACCTTCATAACACACAAGGAGACGGGTAATAACCGGAAAAGCATGCAATGGGCCCTTTAAATAAACCTTTGGTGTCTATCTACGCCGGGATCCTGAGTCGTGGCTGATCCTGTTGCTGTGGTCCTGAGTCCTGGATCGCGAGCCCTGGACCTTGAGTTATGGCTGTTTCTGCTGCTGTGGTCCTGTATCATAAGTCCTGGATGGATATCCTCGTGGAGTAATCTTCTTCTTATACTGTAGACACATGCATTTCCAACAAAATTGTCAGATATAATACTCAATGCATTCTTAATGGGACTCATTGCTGCAGTTGGTAACCATAGTGTTGCTGGGAAGATTGACACCTTTGATCTCTGGGCTCACACAGGTGTTATGATTATTTGTTATGATTAGGTGCTCAGTCAGCACAGAAACAAACACTGACAAACAGACTGGACTTTAACAGCCTATTCTTTTCTGTCTGATGGAGACTTCATACTGACTTCAACATGTTCCACATATTTTATACATTATTGGTGACGTATGGTTTTAGTCGAAAAGTTTGCAGTCAAAATATTCTGCTGCTTTCCCAAGCCTTTTTACCTTATTTTCTCATCTTAATACACATTCATTCACTACTACTTACATCTGATATGTAATTCCTTCAGCCTACTTTCAGCTACAGAAACCATTCAACTATTTCAGGATATTGAGGCTATACATGTTGTTGTTTATACCTTTTGTAAACCATTTCTTTTAAATATTAAGCTTCTTCACTATTTTTCCTACTCTTCCAGTTTAACATTTCACTTTCAAGTGTTCAACAAAGTCATTGCAATGCATTTGAGCTGTAACGATTTTGATTCAAGTCATTTCACTTTTCTGCATTTCTCCACTAAGTTCAGCAACACACTTACTTGGTTTTTGTAGCTAAAAGCAGCTACAGAGACCATTCAACTGATAAAACATTCAGCTTTTTCTGCATTTTCAGCTAAATTCAGCCATAAATGTTCACAGTTTACAGCATTCACAAGCATTTTCTGCAGGAAATGCATTTTCTAGTTTGATAAATAAATTGCAAACAGACTGATGCTTTATCTGCACCTCTCTTTGTGTGCAGCACTACTACTCTGTGCGGATCTTCCCTGGCCAGGAGCCCAGCAGTGTGTGGGTGGGCTGGGTCACCTCTGACTTCCACCAGCACGACCCGGGCTTTGAGCTGCACAAAGTCCGGACTGTCACTGTTACCCTGGGAGATGAAAAGGGCAAAGTTCATGAGAGGTTAGTCAAGTTGCACCCTACCCATATCCTAGAGTAAATTCATTTGTATAACTTATGTTGATATTATTTCAGTGATTGATACACATTTAACCTGATATGATCAACAGTAACTGTTTCATGGTGTGTTCCTCAGTATAAAGTAACTGTTACATGGTGTGTTCCTCAGTATAAAGCGCAGTAACTGTTACAGTACGTGGTGTGTTCCTCAGTATAAAGTAACTGTTACATGGTGTGTTCCTAGGTATAAAGCGCAGTAACTGTTACATGGTGTGTTCCTCAGTATAAAGCGCAGTAACTGTTACATGGTGTGGGCTGGAGAGAGCAGCAGTCCTGGTCAGGGGAGGAACAACAACGGCTTAGAGATCGGCTGTCTGGTAGACACAACAAACGGACTGCTGACATTTACAGCCAACGGCAAAGACCTCAGCACATACTACCAGGTAAATATTTACTTTGTTGTTACCGGTTAATAAGTGGTCCTTCTCTAACTGCTGCCGCCTTTTATTCTCCTTTCCGGATTAGTGTGAATGCTGTTTAGAGCATTCCACTATAGTTCTTCAAATCTTTATTCTTCTTATTTCAACCAATACTTTGCCGTCGAATAACTTCAGCATACTTTCAGCTACAGAAACCATTCAAATATCAAACTATTCAGCCTTTTCAGCACATGATGGGACACTTTCAACTTTTTCAAAATATGTTATACTTTTTGAAATATTCGGCTTTTTAAACTATTTTTTTAAGATGGAACTCAATGGGTGGAACCTTCAAATCCTCTTTTACCTACACCTTGCGCCAAATGCTACTCCTTCCACATACTTTCAGCTAGAGACTTCATTCCAACTTTAAAATGATCACAAGACCTCATGGAAGAAAAACCAAGAAGTGAGGATACCCGGCCCGGAGGAAGCCCGGGGTCCCCTTCTGAAGCCAGGCCCAGAAGGAGGACTCGTCGGCAAGCCTCTGGTGGCCGGGCTTGCCACGGAGCCCGGCCGGGCACAGCCCGAAAAGGCAACGTGGGCAACACCTCCGCTTCTCCGTCCCGCGGGCCCACCACCTACAGGAAACAGCGATGGGGTCGGGTGCGCTGCCAGAAGGGTGGCAGTGAAAGCAGAGGGTCTCGACGGACCAGACCCGGGTGACAGAAGCTGGCTTTGGGGACGTGGAACGTCACCTCTCTGAGGGGGAAGGAGCCGGAGCTTGTGCGGGAGGTGGAGCGTTACCAGTTGGATCTGGTTGGGCTCACCTCTACGCACAGCGTCGGCTCTGGAACCTTACTTCTGGATAGGGGTTGGACTCTATTCTTCTCCGGAGTTGCTCAAGGTGTGAGGCGCCGGGCGGGTGTGGGGATACTCACAAGTCCCCGGTTGGGTGCTTCGTTGTTGGAGTTTACCCCAGTGGACGAGAGGGTCGCCTCCCTACGCCTGTGGGTTATGGGGGGGGGGGAACTCTGACTGTTGTGTGTGCTTATGGACCAAACAGCAGTTCAGAGTATACGGCCTTCTTGGAGACCCTGGAAAGAGTCCTGTATGGGGCTCCTGAAGGGGACTATTTAATCTTGCTGGGAGACTTCAACGCACATGTGGGCAATGATGGAGACACTTGGAGGGGCGTGATTGGGAGGAACGGCCCGCTGATCTGAACCGGAGTGGTGGTTTGTTACTGGACTTCTATGCTATTCATGGATTGGCCATAACAAACACCATGTTCGAACATAAGGATGCTCATAAGTGTACGTGGTACCAGAGCACCCTAGGCAGAAGGTCCATGATCGATTTCGTTATCGTATCATCGGACCTGAGGCCGTATGTTTTGGACACTCGGGTAAAGAGAGGGGCGGAGTTGTCAACTGATCACCATCTGGTGGTGAGTTGGGTCGAGTAACGGGGGAAGCCTCTGGATAAACCTGGTAAGCCCAAACGTGTAGTTCGGGTGAACTGGGAACATCTGGAGGAGGCCCAAGTTCAGGAGGCCTTCAACTCACACCTCCGGCGGAGCTTTTCGGGCATTCCTGTGGAGGTTGGGGACATTGAACCAGAGTGGTCGGTGTTCAAAGCCTCTATTGCCGAAGCTGCAGCGGGGAGCTGTGGTCTCAAGGTCTTAGATGCCTCAAGGGGCGGTAACCCTCGAACCGCCTGGTGCACACCGGTGGTCAGGGAAGCTGTCCGACTGAAGAAGGAGGCCTTCAGGGATTTGTTATCCCGGGGGACTCCCGAGGCAGTTGCAAGGTACCGACAGGCCCGAAGGGCAGCAGCCTCAGCCGTGGCCGAAGCAAAGCAGCGGGTGTGGGAGAAGTTCGGAGAAAACATGGAAAAGGACTTTCTGTCCGACACCTCAGGAGGGGGAAGCAGGGGACCATCCAAGCTGTGTACAGTAAGGATGGGACGTTGTTGACCTCAACTGATGGAGTGTTAGGGCGTTGGAAGGAACACTTTGAGGAACTCCTGAACCCAACAACTCCGCCCTCTATGTTAGAAGCAGAGCTGGAGTATGACGGGGGATCAACAACAATCTCCCGGGGGGAGGTCACTGAGGTCGTCAAACAACTCCACAGTGGCAAAGCCCCGGGGGTGGAAGAGATCCGCCAAGAAATGCTGAAGGCTCTGGGTGTTGAGGGACTGTCATGGTTGACACGTCTCATCAACGTTGCATGGAAGTCGGAAACAGTCCCGAAGGAGTGGCAGACCGGGGTGGTGGTTCCCCTTTTCAAAAAGGGGGATCAGAGGGTGTGTGCCAATTACAGAGGCATCACACTACTCAGCCTCCCGGGAAAGTTTACTCTAAGGTACTCGAAAGGAGGGTCAGGCCGATTGTCGAACCTCAGATTGAGGAGGAACAATGCGGATTCCGTCCTGGTCGTGGAACGACGGATCAGCTTTTTACTCTCGCAAGGATCCTGGAGGGGGCCTGGGAGTACGCTTATCCGGTCTACATGTGTTTTGTAGACTTGGAGAAGGCGTATGACCGAGCTCCCAGGGAGTTACTGTGGGAGGTGCTGTGGGAGTATGTGGTGAGGGGGTCTCTACTCAGGGCCATCCAATCTCTGTACTCCCAAAGCGAGAGCTGTGTCCGGCTCCTCGGCAGTAATTCGGACCCATTTCCGGTGAGGGTTGGCCTCCGCCAGGGCTGTGCTTTGTCACGAATCCTGTTTGTAATATACATGGATCGGATTTCGAGGCGTAGTCGTGGGGGAGGCGGTCTGCAGTTCGGTGGACTAAGGATTGCACCACTGCTTTTTGCAGATGATGTGGTTTTAATGGCTTCATTGGTCTGCGACCTTCAGCACTCACTGGATTGGTTCGCAACCGAGTGTTAAGCGGCTGGGATGAGGATCAGCACCTCCAAATCTGAGGCCATGGTTCTCAGCAGGAAACCGATGGACTGTCCACTCCAAGTAGGGAATGACTCCTTACCTCAAGTGAAGGAGTTCAAGTATCTCGGGGTCTTGTTCTCGAGTGAGGGAACAATGGAGCGTGAGATAGGCCGGAGAATCGGAGCAGCGGGAGCGGTACTGCAGTCGCTTTACCGTACTGCAGTCGCTTTACCGTACCGTTGTGACGAAAAGGGAGCTGAGCCAGAAGGCAAAGCTCTCTCTCTACCGGGCCATTTTCGTACCCTCACCTATGGTCATGAAGGATGGGTCATGACCGAAAGAACGAGATCGCGGATACAAGCGGCCGAGATGGGTTTTCTCCGCAGGGTGGCTGGTGTCTCCCTTAGGGATAAGGTGAGAAGTTCAGTCATCCGGGAGGGACTCGGAGTTGAACCGCTCCTCCTTCGCGTCGAAAGGAGCCAGTTGAGGTGGTTCGGACACCTAGTTAGGATGTCACCTGGGCGCCTGTTCCAGGCACGTCCAGCTGGGAAGAGACCAAGGGGTAGACCTAGGACCAGGCGGAGGGATTATATCTCTTCGCTAGCCCGGGAGCGCCTTGGGATCCCCCCAGTCAGAGCTGGTTGATGTGGCCAGGGAAAAGAATGTTTGGGGCTTTCTGCTGGAACGGCTACCCCCGCGACCCGACCACGGATAAGCGGGAGAAGATGGATGGATGGACAAGACCTTCAGCTATAAAACTTGTTCTTCAGATTCTTTATATCTTTTACAGTTTTTGACTTATCAACGTTTTAGTTTTGGTACATTTTCAGGCCGTTTTCGATTTTATAATGGGTGTCTATGGGAGGGACTCTTCAGGGCTAGAGTGCGTGACATCATCACTTAGAGCAGGGGTATTCAACAAAAATTCAACGAGGTCCAGTTCGAGAAAATCTCCCCATGCAAAGGTCCGGAAAATCAAAATGTCGAACTTGCTTTATGAATTAGTGTGATATATATTGAAGTAGCTGTAGCTTTATCAACGTCTGCATGTAATCAACAACTGACTGCCAATCAAATAAAGAAAGGACAATTCATAAACAACAATATTTATTGTCAATTAACATAGAATTATACAGATATACAGTAAATACTGTGGATATGTGTAATGTTCCTCTCTGGCTGCATTTAAAAATAAAATAGAGAAAATAAATCAAATAGCTTTTGAAAATGTGTGCATCTTAAAAGTGCTTAATTTTAGATACATAACATAAAGTGTAGCAGCAGCTTGAGTTTCTCTTTTTCTTTGTTAACCGTTTTACATCATGACTTAACAGTTTCAGACGATTATAGAACAATATCAGTCTTTACACATCATAACAATTGAACACTTTTAAAGTTTCTCTTTCTTTCCCTCTTATATTGCAGTCCCTCACTCATTTTTTTTTAATTCAGTGCGAGAATTGAGCTGGAGCTTGTCCTGCCAGGAGTTTAAATCTGGGCTGAAATGGTGTTAGGGCCATTCTCATACACATGCAGGTGCTCATTGGTTAGCCTCGGTTAGCCTGCCCTGGAACCATATTTAGTTTTAATGTTGATCCTGGTGGACTGATCATATTGGGCTCTGAGACTGCTTATTTTTTGTGACCTCAGTTCTGACTTGAGAGGGAATGTTTGGTCAAACACTTTGTGTTTTGTCTCATAGTGGCGTTTTGGCACTTTTAATGAGCGCCACGGTCTCTGAACAAATTCAAATCATTTCACTTTTCTGCATTTCTCCCCTAAGTTCAGCAACACACTTACTTGGTTTTTGTAGCTAAAAGCAGCTACAGAGACCATTCAACTAATAAAACATTCAGCTTTTTCTGCATTTTCAGCTAAATTCAGCAACAAATGTACACGGTTTACAGCATTAGCACGCATTTTCTGCAGGAAATGCATTTTCTAGTATAACTTGGTTTGTGGACTGCAAAAAAGGATTGGCTAATTGTGCTTCAGTTTGATGCAACCAGCTTACCGGTAGTTATCCTCATTCTCAGGTGGAGCCCAGCACTAAGCTGTTCCCAGCAGTCTTTGCCAAGGCCACCAGCCCCAATGTCTTCCAGTTTGAACTGGGCCGTATTAAGGTGAGAATGACACACACATACACACATACAGCTTCATTATTAAAAAAATATATATAATTATAACATATTATAAGTTTAGGGGGTTGCTTTTAACCTCAGTGACAACTTGCTGCATCATCATAAATGCCCTGTAGTGATACAGGTGGAGAGATTTAAAGGAATTTTGGAAAAATAAATAAAATAATGAGTTCTTATTAGATCCAAATATTCCAAATGCTGTTGTAACGTCCTTTTGGTTTGAAGAAAATAAATACTATACATATAACATATAAGCAGATTATTCAGACTTCATATGAAAGACAACTCTCAGTTGACATAACATACTGTAGGGTGAATTTGAATCTGTCCACGTTAAACTCTTTGATTGTGTTACGTTGAACCTTGATGAGTGTATCGTGTCTGTTTGTCAGAATGTGATGCCTCTGTCAGCTGGTCTGTTTAAGAGTGAGAGGAAGAACCCAGTTCCTCAGTGTCCTCCACGACTGCATGTCCAGTTTCTCACTCCTGTGTTATGGAGTCGAGTTCCCAACCAATTCCTCAAGGTACAGTAACAATCCTACCTATTTATAGTAAGTTGTTTGTTTTGTTTTGGCTAACACGAAAAAGAAAAATCTAGACACATAGCTTTTGTCAGAATGTGTTATCCACTAATTGTGCAATGTTTAGAAGAAGATATGTAAAGGGTGACAGCTCTGAACAGAAACAAGTGGGACAGCTTCCATTTTCCATTAATCTTACTTTGCAGCGTGACACCCTGGTAGAAGTGTTTCTGGAACTGTGAATGAGAATCAATAATACTTTATTTATTCCCACAGCAGGGAAACGGGAATCGTTACAGCATCGGGACAAAAGGCAAATAAATTGAGCAGATAATAAATGTTAAATCAGAAACACATCAAATAAAGATCAAATAAGTAAATATCCAAGGTATAAACATAAGTAGCAGCTTTATAAGCCTTAGTGAACATATAACAAGTGTTGAACTAGCAGTCAATAATAACATTATTACATTGTGAAAGTAGATATACCTGGGGCGTATACTACGAAGCAGGATTTTCGCTTAGCCGGCTAACTTCAGGGAAAACTCGGGGTTTCCGGTCCTACAAAGCTGGTTCTCTTTTTAGCAGGCTAGATCTCCATGGTAACTTATGCTGTGCGGCTAACCCGGTCGGGTCCAGGGGAGTATACTACGAAGCAGGATTTTCGTTTAGCAAGATAACTTCTGGGATTTCCGGTACTACGAAGCTGGTTCACTTTTTAGCGGGCTAGATCTCCATGGTGACTTATGCTGGAACCTAGTCTGTGCTCCGAAGCAGGATAGGTTCCAGGATAAGAGATCAACTCAGCGAAAGCACCACGCCTGCTGACCAATCAGAGCTCAGTGTGCGGAGGAAATACAGTTTAGACCAATTTCTGGCGGTTCTAGACCAATTTGACTGGGGGGGCCACTGGGGGGCCAGTTATTTTCTGAGGGGGGCACAATAAATGCAGGACGAAAAAGAGAACTAGACAGTATGAAGTAATTGCGCATAAGAAAACAATGCAATACAGTTATTGGTATTTGTTTCAGTACACTTATTTATTTTAGATATATCTTATAGTTATTACTGTTAGCTTCAGCTTAAGTTATAGTACCATTTTTGCACTAACACCATATCATATTTATATAAAAATAAAGGCAATGAACAGTTACATTTCTACTTTACATCTACAATTACACGGATACAATAGTTTAAATCACCTTCAATTATCGTGGTAGTCTCTCGAAACGTAGGTTTCAATCAGTCTTTCTTGGATGCAACAGCCTCTGATGCACCGCTCTAATGGGTCCGACTAGAATGACGAATAACGTTAGTTCCGCCTATTCCGTCATTCAATAAATCGTGTAATAAATCATACATTTTTTTCACTTTTTTCACTTTTCATTTTTAGGGGGGCCACAGGGGGGTCAGAGGTCAGTGTTAGGGGGCACTGGGCCCCCCTAGAACCGCCCCTGCCTGCTCAAGATTAGATTCAACTTTATTGTTATTGCACATATTACAGGTACTGAGACAACGAAATGCAGTTTAGCTTCTAACCAGGTGCAACAAGCAGTAAAGTGAAAAGTAATGTACACAATAGACAGAATAAAATATAGAATGAATTGAATGATGAATAAACAGTGAGGGGTATGAATACACTAGATATCAGCCTGTGAGCAGTATGAACAGTGTGTATGAAGACACTAGATACACACAGCAGCCTGTGAGCAGTATGAACAGTGTGTATGAAGACACTAGATATCAGCCTGTGAGCAGTATGAACAGTGTGTATGAATACACTAGATATCAGCCTGTGAGCAGTATGAACAGTGTGTATGAATACACTAGATATCAGCCTGTGAGCAGTATGAACAGTGTGTATGAAGACACTAGATACACACAGCAGCCTGTGAGCAGTATGAACAGTGTGTATGAATACACTAGATATCAGCCTGTGAGCAGTATGAACAGTGTGTATGAAGACACTAGATATCAGCCTGTGAGCAGTATGAACAGTGTGTATGAATACACTAGATATCAGCCTGTGAGCAGTATGAACAGTGTGTATGAATACACTAGATATCAGCCTGTGAGCAGTATGAACAGTGTGTATGAAGACACTAGATACACACAGCAGCCTGTGAGCAGTATGAACAGTGTGTATGAATACACTAGATATCAGCCTGTGAGCAGTATGAACAGTGTGTATGAAGACACTAGATACACACAGCAGCCTGTGAGCAGTATGAACAGTGTGTATGAATACACTAGATATCAGCCTGTGAGCAGTATGAACAGTGTGTATGAAGACACTAGATACACACAGCAGCCTGTGAGCAGTATGAACAGTGTGTATGAATATGCTAAGATATATAAAGTATGAAAACGGTAAGCAGTGCAAGTATAGTATAAAATATATAGATATTAATTTCATGATGATAAACATTGTTGAACAATGATGAAAATGTGAATGGATGTGGCGATGTAAAACTGACACAAAACAACAACAAACTTTTGCCGAGCCAATTGGAGAGCTTCATCAGCAGCACGGGGTAAAACCCACCAATGAGCGCTCAGCTCGAGATACCAGCGAGTCGTTTCCCATCAAGCATTTCGCTTCCGCAGCCCGAGGAGAGGAACTGCGCCGCCTCGCTCTCAAGGCTGCGGGCGTCTTTGTCCCGCGAGATTTCAACGTCTCATGTCGGCGAGCCTCCAGAGCAAGTGAGACAAAATGACTAACCATCATGCAACGCACTAGCAAGACGTTGATCGCAACTGCGCAGGTCTGCGTCGGTCTCGCTTGTCTCAAACAAGCCTACTATGTAATACTAGATACCCACTACAACAAATTCCTATATTACCGTGATTTATTTGTAATACACTTTTCGAAATGATGCCGAATTAACGACATACTGTTAGTAAAAACAAGACGGCAGGCAAATCAATTAAAAAAAAGAAGCTTTTTTTCTGAATGGAGATTAGATCGATCGGTCTAGGCTAATCTACGGTTTTAGCTGCTCTATCCTCACTTACAACAACATCATACACACATAAATAAAGCTGCGACTGTATTCACCATACCATAGAGAGTCTTTGTTTTGTACATTTATAACTTTTCTCCAGTTTCTGAACAGATATGAGGAGCTGTGAGCTCTGTGTGCTAACAGCTAACGGCTGCTGTTTGGTTTTCTAATTCAACGTCAGTGAAGAGAGGCGCAAATTCGTGTCTATCTGCATCTTTGCATTGACTGTACATGTAATCGCGACGCGTTAGAAAAATCCCTTGCGTTTTTTAACGTAGCTTTAATGACTATCCCTGGTTGGAAACAGGATAACTAATTGCCTCACAGATATTTTCAAATGTACTGTGCAAGCCCTAGTGACTTCTTATCTTGCTGTATGTAAATTATATTCATCGCCTCAAATTAGCTGCTGGGTTAGTTGTGTAACTGTTCCACAATGTACTGTGGATAGGCAGTATGCAGTGCCACACAGTGGGTAAAAAGCAACATTTCTCTTCCAGGTGTCAGCATCCAGAGTGAATGACAGACACGGCTGGCTGGTCCAGTGTAGCAAACCTATGCAGTTCATGTCCCTGCATATACCTGAGGAGAACAAGTAGATTACCCTACATATTCACCAATACACACATACACACACATATTCATCCCCCTACTGTCTCATTTGTCATGCACTCTCTCTGTTCAGGTCGGTGGATATCCTGGAGCTGTCCGAGCAGAGGGATCTATTAAAGTTTCACTACCATACCCTCAGACTGTACTCGGCCATCTGTGCTCTGGGAAACAACAGGGTGGCACACGCCCTCTGCTCCCACGTAGATGAGGCACAGCTCCTGCAGGCTATAGAGAATAAGTACATGCCAGGTAAAACACACAGCCAATGAAAGAATAACTGCATGCAAGGTATTAAAGCCTGTCCCTGAGAAATGTGATTTGGCCCTACCCCCGACCCAGTATCCAGCTATCAGCCCATCTTCTCTGGAGTCTCTGCCTGGTACCCTGAGAGCAGTGTCATTGCATTGTTTGGGAGCATGCACTGCGCTGCATACTGATACAATCTCTAGAAAACGGAAGCAGTCAGTCGTTCCATTTTGTTAAGAAGTGTCCTGTGCTGCAGGCAATTTTTTCCCCTAATTTGGACACTACCCGTTTGTATATAGGTCTGTCCACTGGGTAAGCAGCATGGGACTGATCTGGGGGGGCATCTTGTGGAGGTCAGTGTTGGCATTACCTCCTACGTCTAACAGCCTAATAATCTGTGTCACTCTCACCTTCACTCCAGTATCTTTTCTGGCATTGACCTGGTAAATAACATCCAATAAGAATTTACACAACGTGACACGTTTTACTCCCAGTGCTCAGCCCTGCTAACAAACTAATCGAAAAACTTTGTAGGCTCATTTTAGCTGGAGAGTATAATAGCAGAGAGTCACTACAAGAGGAGAGAAAAACAGCTCTCCTTATGTGGACACTCAAAGCAAAGGGTTGAAAATCAGTTAAATCTGTCTGACAACAACAGACATGGTGTCATTGGCTTCTGTAGTTGACGGTGTAACTCACTGATGTCTTTTTTAAATATCTTTTGGACATCAATGTGACTCAGATGAAGAAGATTTATCTGGATTTGATGTACATATAATACTTTTTAATAAGTACATGGATTGCTGTTTAGCTTTTCAAATGTGTCTCTAAGTAGAAAATGGGGTACCAAATACAGTACCATTTTAAGAAATGGCTATGTACACCTGTTTGGAGAATACGTAATAAATATAAATTTCATTTGGCATTATCAGGTAAAGATTGTAGTCTGATCGTTAATATAAATGTAAATAGTATGCTTTATAATTTTTTAGGGATTAATGTTTTTAGTTGAATGTAATAATGATCTTTCTGCGGGTCTCTCACTCCCAGGTTTGCTCCGTGCGGGTTACTATGACCTGCTCATCGACATCCACCTGAGCAGCTACACCACGGCGCGCCTCATGATGAACAATGAGTACATCGTTCCAATGACAGACGAAACCAAGAGCATCACCCTGTTTCCAGACGAGAAGAAGAAGCACGGCCTGCCAGGCATCGGCCTCAGCACCTCCCTGAGACCCAGAATGCACTTCTCCTCCCCAAGCTTTGTGTGTGGGACCGGACCATCACATTGTACCTACGGAAACACCGGATCAGGAGACTGTTTCCAGTATAGCCCTGAATTCCCTTTAGACATATTGAAAATTAAAACTATTGAGATGCTAACAGAGGCCGTGCGGGAAGGAAGCATGCACGTACGGGATCCAATCGGAGGCACCACTGAGTTCCTCTTTGTCCCGCTCATCAAGCTCTTCTACACCCTGCTCATCATGGGGGTTTTTCAAAGTGAAGATCTGAAGAACATCCTCAGACTGATTGAACCAGCTGTGTTCTCTGAAAGACGGGAAGGGCAGGAGGACATGGAGCTGGAGGTGGTGAAGGAGGGGGAAGGAGAGGATGGAGGGAGGAGCATGCCAAAAGAAGGACTGCTACAGATGAAGCTACCAGAGCCTGTAAAACTCCAGGTGATTCTCACGTAACCCTCTCACTTTGTAAATGAGCTATCATTTTATTAATGTAACATGCTGGTGGTATATTTACAGACATAGTGCTTTTTTTTTTGTGCCTCTTTTACCTAACTTGGAATAAATAACAAGTTGTAGGTTTTGTATTGAAAAATTGTCCGTGCTTTAAGTTCGGGTAGCATATCAATCAATATTCTCTTCCGCTTTGGGCAATGTCAAATCAAAAACTCTTTTAAATATTCAAGAACTGCAACAACACCAAAGCTTGATGAAAAGACACTTAGTGTATCCTACAAATGTGTTACAGCTTATTTTTATATTAAATCCGCAGATGTGCCATGTGCTGCAGTACCTGTGTGACTGCCAGGTGCGTCATCGTATCGAGGCGGTGGTGGCTTTCTCTGATGACTTTGTGGCCTGTCTCCAAGACAACCAGAGGTTCCGCTACAATGAGGTGATGCTGGCACTCAACATGTCTGCAGCCCTCACTGCCAAGAAGACCAAAGAGTTCAGATCTCCTCCTCAGGAACAGGTAGGAGCACCATAGAAGAAGAGAGAGAGTGTGCTGGAGGACAGAACAGTTCAAAAGAACAGTTAGTTTGTAGATTATACTGGAGAAGATATAGTGTGATTATTAATGAGGAACAGCAGAAAGTTGACCAAATGAAAGCTGAGACTTTAGATACATTACATTACATTACATTACATTGCATTTAGCTGACGCTTTTATCCAAAGCGACTTACAATAAGTACATACGACCAGGAAGACACAACCCTGAAGAAAACAGAATCATATAAGTACATCAGGTATCATAGAGCCAAACATTTCAAGTGCTACTCAACTAGCTATAGATAAGCCAGTCCTTTATTAGTATATAAGTGCCTTGTTAGTAATTCTATCGCTCGAAGTGGAGTCGAAAGAGATGAGTTTTCAGTCTGCGCCGGAAGGTGTGTAAGCTTTCTGCCGTCCTGATGTCAATGGGGAGCTCATTCCACCATTTTGGAGCCAGGATAGCAAACCCACGTGTTTTTGCTGATGGGAACTTAGGTCCCGCTCGCAGCGAGGGTGCAGCGAGTCGTTTGGCTGATTTTGGCTGAGTGCACGCGCTGGGGTGTACAGTTTAACCATGTCCTGGATGTAGGAAGGGCCAGATCCATTCGCAGCATGGTACGCAAGTACCATTGTCTTGAAGTGGATGATAGCAGTTACCGGGAGCCAGTGGAGGGAGCGGAGGAGCAGAGTGGTGTGGGAAAATTTTGGAAGGTTGAAGACCAGACGAGCCGCTGCATTCTGGATGAGCTGCAGAGGTCGGATGGCACATGCAGGTAGACCAGCCAGGAGGGAGTTGCAGTAGTCTAGGCGTGAGGTGACGAGAGCCTGGACCAGAACTTGGGTGGCTTTCTGGGTCAGCTGGGGACGAATCTTCCTGATGTTGTACAGCGTATATCTGCAGCAACGGGTTGTAGCAGCGATGTTTGCAGTGAAGGACAGGTTGTTATCTAGGATTACTCCCAGATTCCTTGCAGTCTGAGTCGGGGAAACAACAGAGGTGCCGATGTTGATTGTCAGGTCAAGAGTGGGACAATCTTTTCCCGGAAGGAAAAACAGTTCAGTCTTGTCAAGGTTGAGCTTGAGGTGATGAGCAGACATCCACTGAGAGATGTCAGCTAGACAAGCAGAGATGCGTGCGACGACCTGGGTCTCTGAGCGGGGAAAGGACAGAATTAATTGGGTGTCGTCAGCATAGCAGTGGTATGAAAAACCATGCGGGCTAATGACTGATCCGAGCGAGTTTGTGTACAGGGAGAAGAGGAGGGGACCAAGAACAGAGCCCTGAGGGACCCCTGTAGTTAATTGACAAGGGTCGGACTCGGACCCTCCCCAAGTTACCCTGTAGGTATGGTCTTTGAGGTATGAGGTGAGGAGGGAAAGTGCAGAGCCTGAATCTCCATGTTCTTGGATACACTTTGAGCAAAGGAATTAAGATCAGGAATGTTTTCTGCTGTTTTCCTAAATACCTTATTTAGCTGAATCCTCTTAAATGAATAATTCAGATGTAATGAAGTTGGATTGTATTACACTATTTAAAGTGACCTACTGACTTTTGACTGACAACAAAAACCTGGGAGAACATACTGAAGAGAACATACTGGTCTACCACGGTTTGTTTAGTTTATAAATTACACTTTGAGGACATTTGGATTATCTGACTAGAAATAATGAAGATCCAGGAGAACAGCATCTGACATCTTACAAACTGAAGGTTTTATTTGAAAAGCTTGGCCCTAAGAAAACATGAGATGAACAATAAAATATATCTGCCTGGTGTAACCTAGCAGTGACCTAAGACCTACTTAAATTATTCCTAAAATAAGATACATTTAAAAAAAAAAAAGAGCAAGGGTTATGTATATGTAATTTTAGGAATATTTTAATACATTAAAAAATGACATTACAAACACAATTTAGGGCGGCATTAGCTCTTCTGTAGGGACTTGGCTTGGGAGTTAAGGGTTCGCCCGTTCAAGTTTGGTCAGACCAAAAAAAAACAAATCCCCAAGTCAACTTCTCCCTCTTCTCTCTGACACACCTCCATAATAAACATGTGTTTGGGCATGTATGTATTCAGACCTAATGTGTTTAGGTGGATTTATAAACGGTCTCCATCTAAATACAAACTAAATAATTTGAGCAGCGGTAGACCAGCAACTCAACTGTATTTTTCAATGGAGTCTATTGGCTTTAAAGAGAGCATATATAGATATAGTGGTATCAGTTCCTAGTTTAAAATGACTCTCTGACTGCGAGGTAAAGCTGTGAAAAGATTCTAAATATAGCTTTGGTGGGTCTTTCCTCCAGGTGGCTAAATACACCTTTCTGCTGCCCCCGTCCACAGCTGCTCAGGGGTTAGCTTGTGTGCTGGTATTCCTGTCTGCTTCTCAGAACTGGTAGTTGTTGTATTTATCAAACATTTCTTGTATCATAGTCACACCTGCATGTGTTTCTGCAGATCAACATGCTTCTGAACTTCAAGGATGAGAAGCAGGAGTGTCCCTGTCCTGAATACATCAGAGAACAGCTGCTGGACTTTCATGAAGACCTGATGAGACACTGTGGTAACCTCTCAGCTTCACCTTTTCATTTCATTTCATTTCAAACCTTTATTTATCCAGATTGGTCCCATTGAGATCAAACCTGCAGCAATTAGGTTCCACATGAAACATAAAACATAAAACAATAGAGGATATCATACAACATATTTACAAGCTACATCTACATACTTATCAACATGTACAAATACCCATAGTTTCAAAGAGAATTTCACTTAGACTTGCTTTAAAAACAATTAACATTCAGATCAA
The DNA here is from genome assembly GCA_902827135.1 of Harpagifer antarcticus. NCBI lineage: Eukaryota > Metazoa > Chordata > Actinopteri > Perciformes > Harpagiferidae > Harpagifer > Harpagifer antarcticus. The sequence goes on along the minus strand of CADEHL010000417.1, from coordinate 970,884 downwards.
CTAGAATGTCCAGGGAGCCACAGAGATCAATAAGGATAATAACTGATTCTCCCATGTTCTCAGGTAAAGAATTGGATGACGAGACAGGGATAAATGCTGAAAGTGACTTCACCATCCGGGGTCGGCTCATGTCGTTGGTGGAGAAAGTGGCCTACCTGAAGAAGAAGATGGCCAACCTGCCAGAGGAGAAAAAAGAAAGCAAACCCAGTGAGTCCACTGCACAACTGAAACACACACAGCAGCAAAAAAGGAGAATAAATCATATTTTCTGATATGGCCCAACAGTTTCCCTAACAGCGCCTTACTCTGTCTGCAGGTACACTACAGCAGCTGATCTCAGACACCATGGTCCGCTGGGCTCAGGAGTCGGTGATCGAGGATCCAGAGCTGGTCAGAGCCATGTTTGTCCTGCTGCACCGGCAGTATGATGGTATCGGAGGACAGGTAGGTTTGTGCCAGTGGGTGTTCTTCTAAAAGGGAAGCTAAACCAGACCCTGGTATTACTGTAATATTAAAGAATGTCAGATGTGGGGCAACTTGGGGCTTACTGTTTAAGTACATTGTTGTCCTTTTTTTTCTTCTTTAGTTGTCTTATAAATACAACATGTAGAAATATCTGATTTAATCATAAGATCAGCCTCATACTATAACGCCAACAGATTAACATACAAATACATCAACTGCAATCTATTTGTTTTATATAAGTAATATTTATATTTCATCGGAAAACATTGATCACCTTTAAAAATGTGGCTTTGACTTATAACTTGTGTAGCATTGTAGAATGTCTATTGTAATAATCAATGACTTGGTGTGGATATACAGCTTAATTTGCAAGTTAACTCCAGTGGGACAGATACAAATCAATTAGATGTCATAGAAACTAAATCTTGCTTTTTTTACCTTTATACAACATCTACAAACAAAGTTGGCATTCATTTAATAACATGACAAATAATGATACCGTAGGAAAACATTGAAGAAATGTCCTCAGCAAGTATGTCACGTTCACAGGTACAGATCAGAACCCAATAGCACGACTCGGATACAACCAGTGTATAGCAATGTTCAGTTTATTCAGGTCAGGGACAGGCAGGGTCAAAACCAGGAAATCCGTCAGACAGGCAACCAAAACCAGACAGGGAGCAGGCAGGAACTCGAGATCCGTAAACAGGCAGGCAGGGATCAAAAACCGGGCAGGACAAAAATCTAGGTTCGAGCACAACACTCACTGGAGAGCTTGGCGGAAACGACAAGACAATCTGGCGAAGGACAAGTGATAGTATAAATACTGTGGAGTGATGAGGGAATGAGTAACAGGTGAGGGGAAGGGCTGAGGAGACCAGGTGAGGGAAGTGAGCTGATTACAAGGGCCTGGAGGAAGGCGGGCTCTGAAATGACAGGAGAGTTTAGATGAGCCACCAAACAAACAATAATATTAGTCTCTAACTTGTGACAAGTATGTGTAACACTAACATAAGAGAGTTCAAATTATTGCATGTCAATGAAAGAAAATTCTTTCTATTCAATAGTTGCTCTTCTATACAGCAGTGCTCAGTTAATTAGAGGATATTTGTTAACCTTAGACATGTTTAAAATATATGACTCTGTCCTTATCTGTGTAGGTGCGGGCGCTCCCTAAGACCTACACCATAAACTCAGTGTCCATCGAGGACACTATCAACCTGTTGGCAGCTCTGGGGCAGATCAGATCTCTGCTGAGTGTCCGTATGGGCAGAGAGGAGGAGAAACTGATGATCAGAGGGCTGGGGTGAGGACAAGCTGCTCAACACTCCTTCTGATTCTCATGAAAATACAACATGAATGTTTTTAAAGTTAGAGTTAAGATTTTCCCTCATTTGTTTCCCTGGTCCCAAATTATTTTTCCAAGTGATTTTTTTGGTGAGATGCCTGAAATCAGATCTGTGGTTAACACAAGCTGAAGAGATTTTCAAGTTTTCTTCAACAATATGAAATACGTCAGTAAATACACCACGGGTGAATTTCCAAAGCCTTACTAACAATTGTCCACAATATGAAATAATCACACAGAACATAAGTGGCATTAAGCTTAGCTGTGGAGAAAAAATCGTGTACATATCGTAAACGTGTGTTTGCCAAAGATCTTATTTTCTTCAATAGACCAAAATGGATTAGAAAAATCACACTGCTTTTTCTTTAGGGATCCCTTGTGATGCTAACTTGCGCGTTAGCCTACAAGAATACGTCATCACACCATAATATTCAGATTATAAACCTGTTCAGAGCCCTAATGATGAAAAACTCCACTAAACTCTTCCCCTGCTCCTCTTCCTCTGCAGTGACATCATGAACAACAAGGTGTTCTACCAGCACCCTAACCTGATGAGAGCTCTGGGGATGCACGAGACCGTCATGGAGGTCATGGTCAACGTGCTCAGCGGAGGAGACTCCAAGGTATGAAGTGTGTCTGGATCACCACATTTTTATCTTTAGGCCTTCTTTAAATGTCAAACGTCATTCTTTTAATTAAAGTGTTAATCTGTATCTGATTGAGCATTTAAATGGATTCTCAAAATGATTACAACATTTTATGGAGCATATCAGAATCAGCCTGATTGCCAAATAGGATAAGACATAAAAGGGTTAAGCTTTAATGTGTAATGGTGCATATATACACAGTAAGAGGAATTATGTGGAACAAATATAGAACTATTACTAAAACTATTCATTTTATTATAAAATTAAAAAATACAATAAATGTTAATGTTGTAATCATGTTTTTTAAAGAAGTAGCATTGATCGGAAATCTGCAACATATACAGAGTAATGTGAATGGTTCCTCAATATTGCAGTAGGAATTTGGTCTGACGCAAATCTGTCTTTTTGCAGGAAATCACCTTTCCTAAAATGGTGGCCAACTGTTGTCGTTTCCTCTGTTACTTCTGTCGCATCAGCCGGCAGAACCAGAAGGCCATGTTTGATCACCTCAGCTACCTGCTGGAGAACAGCAGCGTAGGCCTCGGTGAGGATGTGCTTCTGTGATGTCATACTGAATCACAGTGTGTGCATATAACCACCTAACGCACAACACACATGCAGACCATGTATAAATACATCTTTAACTGAGACAAATGTTTTCAGATTCACAACAGGCATGTCCAGTAAAACCGATTTAACTTAGACAGACTGCAGAATTCGATATAGTTAGGTTTTCTGTAGATCTTACATATTTCAATACACCAATCTGGTCTGCAGAATATTTTAAATGTAGCACAAACATTATTACTAATATACACATTTGGACTCTGACAACTGCTTCCACTCCCGCTTCTCCCCAAGCCAGTTACTGCCTTCCAATTGATCATTTATTGCCCTGCAATATGCCTCCTTATCTGTTTCACCTCTTCTTACACAGGATATATAAATATTTATATATATATATACTGAGTTGTTTTGCATACTAACAGTACATCTTTTAATACAGAAATACTGTACATGGTTGTCTTTCATGTATTAATCTAATCATTCACATATTGACAATATCATACAAGAACATATTTTCTACTTTGTGACTTATGCAGTGCAGTGTATATTTTTCATACTGCAAACAGTATGTGACACATGCAAGTCACATTCAAAATATACTTGAAAGTGTTGATTCTCACTCCTTCCATACTGCGATTCTCCCAGCTTGTTCATGTGTGCACAAAGAGAAGCTGCATGCTGTTTTCTGGCAAGGTTATGGACACTTTGTGAGACCTCATTTGTTTTTACAGCTTATTGTCTCACAGACAACATTGGCTGTGTGAATAGTGCTGTGTATCCCACAGTGCTGTATCCAGGAACAGACACTCCTATGTTGTTTTATTGCTAATAGACTCTGTATACTCTTAGTTGTATTTATATTTATGTTACATTTTCCTTCACTTCCCTTCTGTGATCTCCCTTCTCTTCCCCTCCCCTCTCCTTGTCTTTTCCTCCCTCCTCAGCCTCTCCTTCCATGCGAGGGTCGACTCCTCTGGATGTGGCTGCAGCATCAGTCATGGATAATAATGAACTGGCCCTGGCTTTGAGAGAGCCAGACCTGGAGAAGGTGAGGAGGTTTGCACACACTCACACATGTATATACATACACACAAGCTTCTTATTTCAGAAGACACTCGAGTGTTATTATCCAACTGTAAAAAAAAGTCCCACCCCAAATCTCAGATGAAACAAATACAAGTAAAGAAACTCAGAAAGATTATCATGACTACTTTTTACCTGTTTCATTTCAGACTTAGAAAATGGATCATCTGGTTTATTTTTCTCTCACTTGCCTTTAAGGGCTTCCATAGCGTTCCCTGTCACCTAACATATGTCTTTATGTGACATGTTTTATAAAAGCACTGTCTGTGCAGTAAATAAACTACTAATCTGATAAAGAAAATAAATTAAATGTATTTTAAATTCAGAGACGGTTAATTTGTAAACCCTGTCTCCCTGTGCAGGTGGTGCAGTACCTGGCCGGCTGTGGGCTGCAGAGCTGCTTGATGCTGGTGCGTAACGGATACCCTGACATCGGATGGAACCCTGTGGAGGGGGAACGCTACCTAGACTTCCTCCGCTTCGCTGTCTTCTGTAACGGTGAGTTTTCTACCCAGAAGTCCCTTTTCTTATCGAAGACTATATTAGCAGTCAAGTGTAAGCAGCAAGAAACTGTTGTACCTCTTCGTCCCTGCATGCGTGTGTGTACTGTATGTAGGATGTTTGGCACAAAGTATGTTGTCATGAACACCTCTCCTGTTCTGCTGCCAGGTGAAAGTGTGGAGGAGAATGCCAATGTTGTGGTGAGGCTTCTGATTCGCCGACCAGAATGTTTTGGTCCCGCCCTTCGAGGAGAAGGAGGTGATGGGTTGTTGGCAGCGATGGAGGAAGCCATCAAGATATCTCAGGATCTCTCCAGAGATGGTCCCTCTCCTACATCTGAGAGCAGCAAGTCGCTGTAAGACAACATGGATTCATTTGCTCTTATAGTATCAGATAATGAGATTTTAGGAAAAAAACATACTATATTACCCTGTGGCTTGTTATTTTTTTATAATTCCTTTACTAGAAGTATTTTACAGTTCAATAGATCTGTGCTAGGGTAAATTTCATCAGGATATCTGTCCCAACCCAGAGATATATATTGTGTGAGTGTGTGTGTGTGTGTGTGTGTGTGTGTGTGTGTGTGTGTGTGTAGCAGTGACATGCTGGAGGAAGAGGAAGATGATACAATCCACATGGGGAATGCCATCATGACCTTCTATGCTGCTCTCATTGACCTGCTGGGCCGCTGTGCTCCAGAGATGCATGTGAGTGACAATAAACACACACACAAACTCACACACACAGACTCATACAGTAGATGCTCACACACATGTTCCCATTTTGTATCAGTTAATCCATGCTGGTAAAGGTGAAGCAATCCGTATCAGAGCCATCCTGAGGTCTCTGATTCCCATCGAGGACCTGGTGGGAGTCATCAGTATTCCATTTTCGATGCCCAACCTGGCTAAAGGTAAGCAAACCAAACCCAGCTTGACTGTATCTGACATGCCCAACATCCTGATTTAAAATGTTTTCTAGGATAAAAATATGCAATCACAAATAAAAAGGAGTGATTAAGTTGATCTTAAATCTTGACTTCAGTCTTGTTTGTGTATGTGATTGTGTGTTTGTTTATGTGTGTGTCTCTGCCGGAACAGATGGGCATGTGGTGGAGCCAGACATGTCGGCTGGTTTCTGTCCGGACCATAAAGCAGCCATGGTCCTGTTCCTGGACAGAGTCTATGGTATAGAGGATCAAAACTTCCTGCTGCACCTGCTGGAGGTCTGCTTCTTACCAGACCTGAGAGCTGCTGCCTCTCTGGACACTGTGAGTGTGGAGTGTTGTGTTTAACACCTAAGTGTAGGGTGGCATTCAATTAGTAACACATCGCTCCTCTTTTATCCCACTGTCATTAGAACTGGGCTTCAGACTGGCTCTTGGAAAAATAGGACATTTCCTGGTGGTCTGATGGTCGGACTGACCTGGCCTTTTTTTTGTGGCCTGCTTTCAACTTAACCAATGGCAAGAGATGGCAATAGAACAGAAATGAGTTGACGGGCCTCTCAGAATACATTCAACAGGCCTTCAAAATATTTACACCTACACCAATGAATAATCAGGATATATAATCATGATCTATATTGTAATCAAAAATAATCGTGACTATCAATCTGTCCATAAACGTGCCAGATAATGTATTCAGTGAGAACACATTAGTTGCTTTTCATGTTTCTTTAGCCGGAGTGTAAGGAAATTGTGATACAAATGTAAAAAGTCATGGAAACGTTTGGATATCTTAACTGTTCTTTTGATAAGCTGAATGCTCGAAGAGAAGATTATCCTTTCAACATTTGAACTGAGTGTCTTATTATCTTTTTGAAAGTGTAAGCTTGTTAATTTGTGTGTCTATCCTTGAACGTCTGTATGTGCTGTGATTTGGGTATTACAAGGATGAACACATTGTGAGCCTCTCCGATCACACAGGGTTCAAAGAGGGACGGAAAGAGCAGGGTTTGGGTTGAACACAGGCGTTTATTAGCACCGAAACCAAGTACACAACACGGGTTGCAAAACGTTGCCCGTGTGGGAACCTTCACAGGTCCTTTGGCGACCTTCCAGGATCCAGCCTACTTCAAGACCGACCAGAACCAGGTTACCACATGCTTTTATTCAGTGACTGATTACCTGATTCCGATCAGCTGTCTGGCCTCCAGCCGAGCCCCTCCCTTCACTCCAGCAGCCGGCGCCAAACTCCAGGCATAAATGATTGTCTCAGTCCGCCACTGCTTATAATGCATATTTAGTCCTTGATCACACACTAATATATTATTTTCTCCATCTTTCCCCTCTTCTCATGTCTCTGTTTTTGTGTCAGGTTGCTCTCAGTGCCACAGACATGGCCTTGGCCCTCAACAGGTATCTGTGCACAGCCGTGTTGCCCCTCCTCACTAAATGTGCTCCTCTGTTTGCGGGAACGGAGCCGTTCGCCTCGCTCATCGACTCCCTCCTCCACACCGTCTACCGACTGTCCAAAGGCTGCTGCCTCACCAAGGCCCAGAGGGACGCCATTGAGGAGTGTCTGCTGGCTGCCTGCGGGTAAGAACTAACACAGAGTAACTAACTCTTACGGCTACTTAAACAAATGATAGATAACTAGTATATGTTGTCCTAATAATGTGCAGAAAGCTGAGGCCTTCGATGATGCAGCATCTGCTGAGGAGGCTGGTGTTTGATGTTCCTCTGCTCAAGGAACACACCAAGATGCCTCTGAAGGTAAGACACACATTGCAGGTCTATCGCTGCTCCATTTACATTTCAAAGTGTTGAAGGTTACCTGAGCTCAGACCTTCACAAAAAGCCAGAGAAGATTCTCCACTCCAACATGAACTTGTGATGACGGTAGTATAAAGGAAAAGTGTATTTGATATTTTTTGACAACCACTCACAAAACATATTTGTATTCCCATATAATTGATGGGATTTATATATCAATCAACAACACAATCATTTGGTTTTCCTTTGCTCCAGCATCTCTTATTTCAGATGTATTAAAACATTTGACTTGAGTGAATTTGTGCCATCTTCTGCACTGTTTAATTGAACATGGTAGCATACGGTTAATACAAGTCCTCTTGACTTCACCCAGCTGTTGACCAATCACTACGAGCGTTGTTGGAAGTATTACTGCCTGGTGGGGGGCTGGGGCAGCTTCGGAGCGGCATCAGATGAAGAGCTCCACCTCTCCAGGAAACTCTTCTGGGGAATTTTTGATGCTCTGTCTCTCAAGGTGAGGCTCTAGATTAGGCCTATTGCTTACTAGATGAGTCTCCAACACAAAGCAGAGGAAACCCTGCTGACATCCCTATGACATCATCAGGGTCATATTTCAAACCTGACAACAATCATTCAGCTATACAGATGACATTACAACATTAAACAGCTTTTTAAACAGCAGACATTTATAAATGCCAGAAACTCTAAACCAAATCTAGTATGTGTATTAGTATGAGAACTTTCTTGCTGTCTTTTGATCATTGACAGTAGTTGTAGTGCCTTCAAGTTATTTAGCTACATTTTTCATTTTTGAAAAAGCCCCTTTTTCATCTATACAAAAGTAGACAATGCTCATATCTTGCACACATGTGATTTCATATAGCTGACACTTTTATCCAGAGGGACCTAAAATAAATTCAATAATCTAACCATGAGCATATACATTTAGAACAGCATACTGTAAATGTACATGGAATAATATATGCTTGACATCAACAGACAGGCTGGTCGTGTTGTCTGTGAGTGTGTTTAAAGCAGCAAACTGTGTTACATGTATTGACACAGCGGTATGACCAGGAGCTGTTTAAGCTGGCGCTGCCGTGTCTCAGTGCGGTGGCTGGAGCTCTCCCCCCCGACTACATGGAGTCTAACTACATGGCCATGATGGAGAAACAGTCGTCCATGGACTCAGAGGGAAACTTCACCCCACAGCCTGCTGACACCACCAGGTATAACACACATTTATTAACTTCATTTTCTTACGTTTTCTCTGAGCATATCCACTCGTTTCAAATAAATAAGGTCCCAAATATTATGTTTTTTTGTCAAAAAAGTAATAAAAGGAACCAATAATTTAATATTATACTTTTCCTGACTTTGCTTGCAGGTGACCCCATATATTTGAATTTGTTGTCCTTTGTTTTCTGTCTTCCTCAGTGTGACTGTCCCAGAGAAACTTGACTATTTTATAACCAGATATGCAGAGCACAACCATGAGAAGTGGTGTATAGAAAGGGTAAGGAGCAGACAAAACAATAACTAATTATATAGTAGACCTGTCACAAAGTTGCAATAAACCTACTGACATCTCCGAAATGATAATATAAACATCTAATGCATTTTAAAATGTCTCTTATGTATCTCCTAGTTTTCCAATGGCTGGTCATATGCGGAACAGATATGTGAAATCTCCAAGAGCCACCCTTTACTGAAACCTTACAAAGGCATTTCTGATAAGGTGGGTACAGTCTGCTTTTATGTTCTCATTGTTTTTCAAAACTGATGCATTTTGTTTTACACAGGTAGCATTGTGCTCAGCAGAGTCACAACACAGTATCACTGGATGTGAGCTGTCCCACAAAAGCCTGCACAACTCAGAGAAGCTCTCAAGTTCAGTGTCAGCTCATGTTCCTTATGCTGGTCTATCATCTGTAACTATCCTAGCATGAGTCTGGATACCCAGAATATTTTGGTGTAAACTTGTCAGATTTAGGCCACTGTTCGAAAGAGCAAGCCGATACCCTACCATAACTGTAGTGCCACTGACACAAGCCTTACCTTCAGACAAGCTATCTTGCACATATTACAACCTGTAGTAGTGCTATGGTTACATGTTTACATGAGTGGGTCGCTGTTTTGTTTATTTCATGCACATCCACATGTGATACAATGTTGACGAATGGAAAGCTAACATGAATGCAAATAATGCAGATTTTAAACATTGGCACATCAAAAGTTTAATGGGGAATCATTTACATGCAACACATTTATTAGAGCTGAAGGATACGCCCTTTTTGGTGAGTAACACCTATTAACATCTAATGTTAACCAAAACACCAAATTAAATCCTTAACTGATGCCTTAACCGCTAATGTAACATTTCTTATTTACCCTTCACAGACTGCAATGGCATACATTTGAGGTTTTTTTTCAGACTTGCAGATAAGTGAGAAGTATGTCTTACTCCAGAGGGAGCAACTGCATGCGTTTAAAAATATCCTTAAACAAATATTTTATGAATACATGCGAGGAATGACTGTATAATTCACACTTTGCACTCACCTTTAGGTTGATAGCTTGCAGTATGTTGTGGTTTATTGCAATTTTGCGGGTGAAAAGATCTTTAGAGGCATGATTCGCTGCTAGCTCTGGGGCCTCATTTTATAAAGGGATATTGTACGCCAGTTTTACGCAATGTTTGCGATTTATAAAATACTAACTTGACGGGAAAACGTGCGGTCCTCCACGCAAACTCTAACCCATGCGTACGCACTAAGCACAAACACGGGAGAGACGAGAAACTGCGACACCGCGTTGGCAGAAGGAAGAATGGAGAGAAATATGTGGAAATAATACCAAACAAAATGTTACCTCTCATTTATCATATATGAAGAATTCATTTTCAAACATTGATTAAAGCTGATCTTAAAATGATTAAACAAACACCTGTTTGAGACTCCTCAGTGCTCACACACACATAACTTGGAGAAATAAATAAATACGGATATGTTATTTAAAACCACCTTGAATATGTTGTGTTAATGTTATGAACTGTTTTCTCATAAATGATGCGGTTTTGCGTTTCTAGGTTTTACGAGCATGGTTTTATATACTACCATGTTTAAACATGTTTTATGCCGTTTGCTAAGACTTGATAAGTCGCTCGTAAAACACAGGAGGTATGGAAACTAAGAACACCATATGTGGTCAAATGTACAGCTAATATAACACAAAACATTAGTTGTATTTCCTTTAACTGGTGGATATAGAGTTGCTGCGGGGGGGGTGCACAGGCTGCAGTGGAGACGCTGCGCACAGCTGATCGACAGCTGGGACACAAACCACCAAATACGAAAACATAATTCAGACCCAGTCGTCATGACTCCACTCCGGAGGGATTCCCCGATCATTTCTTAGAGTTTCTCATCGAGGGGGGGGGGGGGGGGGGGGGGGGGGTCCCCAGGTACAGACACACTGCCTGAGGAAGGCTATGTGTATTGTTTTTGTCATGAACCTTTTTCGGACCACTTATTTATTTATTTTGGTGACGATCCGACCTCCATGCTGCTGCTCTGGTTCAAACTGCATCCACCAAACAATATGATTTATCTCGACCTCCCCAAAACAACCAAAATCTGACACGGTGTGAGATGTCTTTTTTAGCTGTTCTGTCGTCATTTCCTGTGATCTTCTTCATAAAGTCAGTCAAAATGAATGAATGAATGGGCGTTTCTTTGACTATTTATAGGCAGATATGGGCGTTAGGTGAAGCCCGTAAAAGCTGCACCGCATTTCGAGTCGGTTGTGATTTAGAAAGTGAAACCGGCGTAGGAAGTGCTGTACGCACTTTCCTCGCCGGTACGCAATGTTTTGTGAATCGGAAAATGTCGGAACATTTCTGTAGCTATTTTTTGGATTTCTACTACGTAAGCAACCTTCCCACGTCAATCCTACGCACAGCGTTATAAATGAGGCCCCTGGTCTTAAGTGTGGTTGTAATCTTGCAGGATAAAGAGGCGTACTGCTGTTCAGTCAGAGAGTCTCTGAAGACCATGCTGTCGTGGGGCTGGAGCATCGACAGGATCAGAGAAGGAGACCCTGCCAGCCTGCACAATAAGTCCAGGAGGATATCACAGGCCAGCCAGGTAAACACACACACACACACACACACACACACACACACACACACACACACACACACACACACACACACACACACACACACACACACACACACACACACACACACACACACACACACACACACACACACACACACACACACACACACACACACACACACACACACACACACACACACACACACACAATACATATCTCTAGGTTGGGACAGATATCATGATGACATTTACACTAGCACAGATCTATTGAACTGTAAAATACTTCTAGTAAAGGAATTGTAAAAAAATAACAAGCCACAGGGTAATATAGTATGAAAAAGGGACATCAATATAATGTGTCTTCCACAGCTGTCTTTTGAAGGAGCTCCAGCTTTCAGCCCCAGGCCCATCGATATGAGCAATGTGACACTGTCCAGAGACATGCAGGTAGGTTACTGTCACACAACAAGAGAACTCTTTATGATCATAAAAAGAGAAACGTGTGAAATCTGTGAGCACTGGGCTGATCAGAACTGAGGAATAGTATGCAGAGTGCTGACGTCTGTATAGAAACTCTCAGATATTGTGGTTGGATAGTTTCAGAAATATGTTTAGCGTAACAGAGTCATGTGTTTAACATTGTGTTTCTCCAGGCTATGGCAGAGCTGCTTGCAGAGAATTATCATAATATCTGGGCCAGGAAAAAGAAAATGGAGCTGGAAGCCAAAGGTGGATATAACACAACACCAACTCAATACATTTAACAAACCTTTTATTTTCTGCCATCACCACCCACGTTATCTTATTCCTGAAAACACAACAAATAATAAAAAACAGTTTGAATCTCTGAGCTAAACCTCCCTCTCATGGCTACTGTAGTTTACTAAACAGTAGGGATGTAACGATATATCGAATATTGCGATATCGCGGAAAATACATTTCTCAATACCGTTGTGAGACTGACAAAATCTACCGCGATTTAAAAAAAAAAAAATGTATTTAACTTTATTTAACCAGATGGTCCCATTGAGATCATCGATCTCTTTTTCAAGGGAGATCTGTCCAACATGGCAGCAAGTAGGTTACAACATGAACATAAAACAACAGAACACAAAAGGACATCGTATTTACAGGGCTACATGTACATACCTAGAGACATTGACAAGTACTAACAGTATATTTATATCTCGCCCTGTCAATAGCTTCACCTTCTTGGCAAACACTGTATTGTTTTTGAAGTGGTGGAGAGACAATGCACAGTTTTACCCACTGCTGTTACCCATGGCCAAAGCATATCTCTCTGTCCCAGCAACATCAGTACCAAGCAAGAGAGTTTTTTCCACAGCAGGGGATTTTGTAAACGCCCAAACATCCCAGCTTCTACCTGGAAATGTGGACATGTTCATATTCCTACAAGATAACCTTGATGATGTTGAGTGAGTGAGTGAGTTAGTGAGTGAGTGAGTGAGTGAGTTAGAGTTGAGTTACTTGAAAAACTAAAGTGAAACTTGATTTATTCTATTGCAGGGTCTGATTATTATATTGTTGACACTTTAAAATACTACTATCCTACTAAAATGCTGTACAAATCAGATTTATTATTTAATAAAGAAAAACAAATTCACATTTTTTTTCTTTATTTGTCAATATCGCGATCAATATCGTACCGTGGACTTTTTATCTCGATATTATCGTACCGTGAGTTTTTGGTATCGTTATATCCCTACTAAACAGTGAAAAAGGTGCTCAGACAAACAGTCCTCTTCGTGTCAGCCTGTGACCCTGATTCTCCATCCTGCTGTGTTGCTGTTGTCTCCAGGTGGAGGAAACCATCCTCTGCTGGTTCCCTACGACACACTGACTGCCAAAGAGAAATCCAAAGATAGAGAAAAAGCACAAGACATCCTCAAGTTCCTGCAGATCAATGGATACACTGCTTCCAGGTAGGAGACAGGCTCTGCTCCTCACACGCCGGCTGTAGGAACTCTGAAGAGCTTTTGTGTTTTCATTAAGCCTGATTGGCTTGGATACTAATGTAAGCACCCTAACAGTGTGTATCTCTATCTCTTCCCAGAGGGGTGAAGTCACAGGAGCTTGACACTCCAGCGATAGAGAAGCGGTTCGCCTACACCTTCCTCCAGCAGCTCATCATATACGTAGACCAGGCACACCAACACATGATGGACTTCGGTGAGACTTTTCTGTCTCTGTGAAAAATTAAACAAATGACAGAATACTGAATAAATGTAATGCAATGTTCAAGTCATGTACAGAATAAAACTTGTTCTTGTAGCTCAACAATTTCAGAAAATGTGTAGATGAATGTCACCATCCTAATGTATAATGTAATATAATCCCTATTGCCTCTGATTGTGTTCTACTCATCATTTAGATGTGGGAACAAGACCAAAGGGAGAGAAGATTCCTCATGAACAACAGATAAAGTTCTTTGGAAAGGTCAGAAGTCAACATTTTTATTTTATTTATCCCCTGGTTGTTTGGGTGTGATTACTTTTTTGAGGAAAAATGCCTGATAACAACATGCTTTTAAATGTTCCAAATAAATGATATTTTCCATCTGTAGTCATCACGCCAGCAGTAACAGATCATCTTAACATACATTAGTCATTAGTTCTTATTAACTGATAAATAACATTACAAAAACAGCGTGGCAGTATAAGACATTCAATGAAGTGAGGTATGACTGTTATGTCCTGAATATCCTGTAGGCATTCCTAATACAGCGTATATCTTTAATTGTTTTGTCTTAGATTACATTTTTATTAAAATGTGAACACAGTTGGTTCCCTCTCAATGGCTGTAAGCTTGTGTGAAATACAGCAGGGTTTCCCACACATAGACTTTACTTGGGCGGGCCGCCCAGGTAAATTAACGGCCGCCAAAGTATATTTTTGTATTCGTCCGCGAGCACGACGCCATCTACGATCGATTAACTAGTGGACAATGATCCCTCGCTCTACGCCTCCTGTACCTGTTTGCTCTGCTATCGCGTGAAGGGTCTGCTAACAAGCGACCAACAGAAAGGGAGACCTTACGAGAAACAGAGGAGTCACATGTTGTTGCACATCAGTCATGCGCAAATGCGGCGCAATTCTGCGCTCCGCAGTAACCCCGCTGCGAGGCTCCGGCGAACTAACAGAACTAACAGTTCACGAGCGTGCTCCCCCCCCGGCTACCACCACAAGGCAAGGCAAGTTTATTTATCTAGCACCTTTCAACACAAGGCAATTGAAGGTGCTTTACAAAAATGAAAGACATTCAGACAAAGGCATTTAAAAACAGTAAAAGATAATAAAAGAAACATTAAAAGAAAAAATACATGAATAAAAGTACATGAATAAAAAGTTACAGTGCAGTTTAAGATATGAATAGTTCACACAGAAGTTCCACTTTACTGATGAACACAACGGCTCAGTTTCAATTAAAAGCAGCGACAAAAAGAAAAGTCTTCAGCCTGGATTTAAAAGTAGTCAGAGTTGCAGCGGACCTGCAGGTTTCTGGGAGTTGGTTCCAGATGGAGCATAATAACTGAACGCTGCTTCTCCATGTTTAGTTCTGACTCTGGGGACAGAAAGCTGACCAGTCCCTGAAGACCTGAGAGATCTGGATGGTTCATAATTTAGCAGGAGGTCAGAAATGTATTTTGGGCCTAAACCATTCAGTGCTTTATAAACCAGCAGCAGTATTTTGAAATCTATTCTTTGACACACAGGAAGCCAGTGTAAAGACTTCAGAACAGGAGTGATGTGATCCACTTTCTTAGTGTTAGTGAGGACTCGAGCAGCAGCGTTCTGAATCAGCTGCAGCTTTCTAATAGATTTTTTAGTGAGACCTGCAAAGACACCATTGCAGTAGTCGAGTCTACTGAAGATAAAAGCATGGACAAGTTTTTCCAAATCCTGCTGTGTCATTAGTCTTTTAACCCTAGAAATGTTCTTTAGGTGATAGTAGGCTGATTTAGTAACTGTTTTAATGTGACTGTTGAAACTCAGGTCAGAGTCCATGACTACACCTAGATTTCTGGCTTTATCTGTTGTTTTGAACATTGCAGGCAGAAGCTCAGCGCTAACTTTTATACGTTCTGCCTTGGCTCCAAAAACCATTTCCTCAGTTTTATCTTTGTTTAATTGGAGAAAGTTCTGACACATCCAGTCATTGATTTGTTCAATGCACTTACTCAGTGTTTTAACTGGAGAATAGTCTCCTGGTGAAATGGTTATGTAAATGTGTGTGTCATCTGCATAGCTATGGTAACTTATTTTGTTGTTTTTCATTATCTGAGCCAGTGGTAGCATGTAGATGTTAAAGAGAAGATGCCTCAAGATGGAGCCTTGAGGAACCCCAAATGTCATATTTGTCAACTCAGATGTGTATTTACCTATAGAAACAAAGTTGTTTCTGTCCTTTAAGTAGGATTCAAACCAATTTAGAACTGTTTCCGAAAGTCCCACCCAGTTTTCTAGTCAGTCTAGTAATATGCTCTGGTCAACAGTGTCAAACGCAGCACTGAGATCTAATAATACTAACACTGAAGTTCTGCCACTGTCTGTGTTTAAGTGGATGTCATTGAAGACCTTTACAAGAGCAGTCTCAGTGCTCTGGTTTGGATGAAAGCCTGGCTGGAACACATCTAAACAGTTATTTAAATGCAAGAAATTACTCAACTGTTGAAAGATTACTTTTTCAATGATTTTGCCTAGAAATGGGAGGTTTGATATGGGCCTGTAATTGTTCATTACTGAAGCATCTAGATTATTCTTTTTTAAGAGCGGTTTAATGACTGCAGTTTTCAGGGCCTGTGGAAAAACACCTGAGTGAAGAGATGTGTTTACTATATGAAGTAGATCTGAGGCCATGCAACGAAAAACATCTTTGAAAAACCCTGTTGGAATAATATCAAGGCAGCAGGAGGAGGATTTCAGAAGTTGAATAATGTCCTCTAGGTCTTTATCATTAATCTGATGGAATTGTGTCATGGTGTTTGAATTGATTTTAAGTGGACACAGGGACAACACATTTGATGTACCTGATGCAGAGGCACTGACTGCTTGTCTGATTTTCTGAATTTTGTCAGTGAAGAAGGAGGCAAAATCATTACATGCCCTGGTGGATAGAAATTCAGAGGCTAATGACACTGGGGGTTAGTTAGTCTGTCGACGGTAGCAAACAAGGCACGTGCGTTGTTTTTGTTTTTGGTAATGATGTCAGAGAAGAACGATTGTCGGCCAAATTTCAATTCCAAATTATAAAGGCCAAGTCTCTCTTTATAGATTTCAAAGTGCACCTGGAGATTTGTTTTTCGCCACCTACGTTCAGCTTTTCGACACTCTTTTTTCTCTGTTCTCACGGTCATGGCCTTTCTCCATGGAGATATTTTCTTGCCAGACACTTCCTTTACCTTAGTTGGAGCAATGGCATCTATAACAATTTTAATTTTTGAATTAAAATGATCGACTAGCTCATTTACTGAGATGTTAGCAGGGGCAAGTGTGGAAGAAAAATTCTGAGTAAACATTTCCCTAGTATTTTCAGTTAAATATCGCTTTGTGGTTACCTCTTTTTGAACATTTTTGTGAACAGAAATAGAGCTCTCAAAGAAAACACAGGAATGATCAGAGAGCGCAACATCAGTCACCACAACCTCAGAGATATTCAGACCCTTTGAGATAATTAAGTCCAGAGTGTGCCCCTTATTGTGCGTGGGCTCCGTCACATGCTGAGTCTGTCACAGTTCTGTCTAAGTTTGGGTGTTTTCACTGTTCTCTGTCATGTTTTCCTCCTGTCGTTAGTGTCCCTGTGTGTTCTCCTCCCTCCTCACCTGTGTCTCGTTTAGCTAATTGTGTTCACCTGTGGCTCTTGTGTTTTTCTCCTCCCTCCTCACCTGTGTCTCGTTTACCGATTGTGTTCACCTGTGTCTGGTAATTAGCCCTCCCTGTATTTAGTCTTGTCTCGTGCTGTGTTCAGTGTCGGTGCTTCTTTTGTTGGTGACGGACTCCACCGGTGAGTGTTCTGTGTTTTTCTGTATTCGTTCCATTTTAGCCTTGAAATAAAGGTTTATCAAAGTTATCTGCGCTTGGGTCCTGCTTCCTTCACTCAACCGTGACAGAAAGCACCGACCAGAGATGGACCCAGCAGATGACCCATTTGAGTTGGAATTACAGCATTTTTCATTTGCTTTGGCTTGCTGCTATGACTGGTGGAGGGGAGCGTCCAGTGTTCGGCAGAAGGAGGCCGCTCTGGTAGAGGCGCACCGGTTGGCTATGGAGAAACCGGACTTGGTGAAGTTCTTACCTGACTGGATGTTGAACTTCATCTGGGCGTGTGATTTCCAGCCTGCGGACTATAAACGTCTCGGTGTGTTCCGTCTGGAGTCAACCAGTGCTTCCGCCCCAGTTCCTGCTCCTGTCCAAGAGGCGTTTTCTGGAACTCGGCTGGCTTTTGGAGGTCCACGGAGCCTTCAGGCGGCTTCTAGGAGAAGGAGTCGCAAGTCCAGGCTAGCAATCCGAGCCCCAAGAGTCATAGTTCCGGCCCCAGTACAGGCCTCAGCAGCCATGGTTCCAGCCCCAGTTCTGGCCCCAGCAGCCATCATTCCGGCCCCAGTTCTGGCCCCAGCAGCCATCATTCCGGCCCCAGTTCTGGCCCCAGCAGCCATGGTTCCAGACCTAGTTCTGGCCCCAGCAGCCATGGTTCCAGCCTTAGCTCTGGCCCCAGCTGTCCTAGTCCCTTCTCTAGTCCCTTCTCCAGTCCCACCTCTAGTCACTTCTCAAGTCCCTCCTCGAGTCACTTCTCTAGTCCCTTCCCTCATCCCATCTCAAGTTCCCTCTCGAGTCTTTTCTCAAGTCCCCTCTCAGGTCCCCTCTCGAGTTCCCTCTCGAGTCTTTTCTCGAGTCCCCTCTCAAGTCAACTCCCCAGTGTCCTCTCGAGTCACCTCCCAAGTCAACTCTCCAGTGTCCTCTCGAGTCACCTCTCAAGTTTCCCCTCAGGTCTCCTCTCGAGTTCCCTCTCAAGTCCCCTCTCTAGTCCCCTCTCGAGTTCCCTCTCGAGTCACCTCTCAAGTTTCCCCTCAGGTCTCCTCTCGAGTTCCCTCTCAAGTCCCCTCTCAGGTCCCCTCTCAAGTCCCCTCTCGAGTTACCTCTCGAGTTCCTTCTCGAGTCCACTCTCCAGTTTCCTCTCAAGTTCCCTCTCAAGCCCTCTCTCGAGTCCCCACTCAAGCCCCTACTCATGTCCAGTTGGAGGTCCCGCAGACTAGTCTTCTGCCGGGGGTCCTGCCAACCCCATGTCCCGTCCAGTTGGAGGTCCCGCAGACTAGCCCTCTGCCGGGGGTCCTGCCAACCCCATGTCTTGTCCAGTTGGAGGTCCCGCAGACTAGCCCTCTGCCGGGGGTCCTGCCAACCCCATGTCCTGTCCAGTTGGAGGTCCCGCAGACTAGCCCTCTGCCGGGGGTCCTGCCAACCCCATGTCTTGTCCCGTTGGAGGCCCCGCCGACTACTCTCCTGCCGGGGTTCCTGCCAACCCTTTGTCCGGTCTCGTTGGAGGCCCCGCCGACTACTCTCCTGCCGGGGGTCCTGCCAACCCTATGTCCTGTTCCGTTGGAGGCCCCGCCGACTACTCTCCTGCCGGGGGTCCTGCCAACCCTGTGTCCTGTCCCGTTGGAGGCCCCGCCGACTACTCTCCTGCCGGGGGTCCTGCCAACCCTATGTCCTGTTCCGTTGGAGGCCCCGCCGACTACTCTCCTGCCGGGGGTCCTGCCAACCCTGTGTCCTGTCCCGTTGGAGGCCCCGCCGACTACTCTCCTGCCGGGGGTCCTGCCAACCCTGTGTCCTGTCCCGTTGGAGGCCCCGCCGACTACTCTCCTGCCGGGGGTCCTGCCAACCCTATGTCCTGTCCCGTTGGAGGCCCCGCCGACTACTCTCCTGCCGGGGGTCCTGCCAACCCCATGTCCTGTCCCGTTGGAGGCCCCGCCGACTACTCTCCTGCCGGGGTTCCTGCCAACCCCATGTCCTGTCCCGTTGGAGGTCCCGCCGACTACTCTCCTGCCGGGGGTCCTGCCAACCCTATGTCCTGTTCCGTTGGAGGTCCCGCCGTCTACTCACCTGCCGGGGGTACTGCCAACCCTGTGTCCTGTGCCGTTGGAGGTCCCGCCGTCTACTCTCCTGCCGGGGGTACTGCCAACCTTTTGTCCTGTCTCGTCGGAGGTCCCGCCAACCGCTCTCCTGCTGGGGGTCCTGCCAACTCCTGGTCCTCTTCCGTGGGGGATCCTGCCGAAGCCTGTCCCGCCGGCTCCGGTTTCCTGTCCGGCCGACACCGGGTCCTGCCCGGCCTCCGGAGCTGTCTGGTCTTCGCCCCTCGATCCCGACCCTCTGTGAGCCGCGGTCTTCGTCCGCGGGCCCGGCCTCCTGACTCTTCCTGCCGCTGCCCTCGTCCTCGAGCCCGGCCCCCTGACTCTTCCTGCCGCTGCCTTCGCCCTCATGCTCGGCCCCCTGAGTTCGCCCGCTGTGGCCTACGCCCCACCATGGACTCTGCCTTGCCCCCGGGCCGTCCGCCCGAGACCCCCACCATGGACTCTGCCTTGCCCCCAGGCCGTCCGCCCGAGTCCCCCTTCTCGGCTTCTGCCGTGCCCCCGGGCCGTCCGCCCGAGATCCCTTCCTGGTCCCCTACTGGGCTCCTGGGCGGTCAGCTTAGTCCCGTCCTCCGGACCCCCTCCACCCACCCTGGTGGCCTAGGGATACGTCCCTCCTCCGGACCCCCTCCACCCACCCTGCTGGATTTTTTTTGGATTTTTGTGTTGGGGTTTAGGGACGTCTGGAATCCGTCCCTTGAGGGGGGGGTTCTGTCACAGTTCTGTCTAAGTTTGGGTGTTTTCACTGTTCTCTGTCATGTTTTCCTCCTGTCGTTAGTGTCCCTGTGTGTTCTCCTCCCTCCTCACCTGTGTCTCGTTTAGCTAATTGTGTTCACCTGTGGCTCTTGTGTTTTTCTCCTCCCTCCTCACCTGTGTCTCGTTTACCGATTGTGTTCACCTGTGTCTGGTAATTAGCCCTCCCTGTATTTAGTCTTGTCTCGTGCTGTGTTCAGTGTCGGTGCTTCTTTTGTTGGTGACGGACTCCACCGGTGAGTGTTCTGTGTTTTTCTGTATTCGTTCCATTTTAGCCTTGAAATAAAGGTTTATCAAAGTTATCTGCGCTTGGGTCCTGCTTCCTTCACTCAACCGTGACAGAGTCAGTCCATAGCTATCAAGAACACAAAACAGTTCTTTAGCCCCTCTGTCCTGGGGGTTGTCAACATGGATGTTAAAATCACCAACAATGACTAGACGGTCAAAGTCAATACACACTATAGACAGCAGTTCAGTAAAGTCATCAAAAAAGCTTGCACAGTATTTGGGTGGTCTATAGATATTTAGGAACAGAGCTCGAGAGGAGCATTTCAGCTGAAGGGCTACATATATATATATATAAGAAGCAAAGTTCCCATAAGATGTCTTCCTGCATTGAAGGGAATCATTGAACAGAATAGCAACTCCACCCCCTTTCTTATGCATTCTTTCCTGACTCATAAAACTAAAGTTGGGAGGGGTTGATTCGATAAGAACAGCTGCACTGTTCATTTGTTCAATCCATGTTTCCGTTAAAAACATAAAATCGAGATTGTGCTCAGTGATAAAATCATTGATTAAAAATGTTTTTCCTGCCAAAGACCTGACATTTAATAAAGCTAGTTTAAGTTTTTTGAATACACTATCAGTCAGATTTTTTGTAACAAGCTGTGGCTGACATGGAATCGCTTCTAAATTTGATAAACTCACACAAACATTTGAGCACTTCCTGTGTCTAAGCTGATTCACCGCTCTTAATCTATTACCTATCAACACAGATATCGGCAAAGCTACAGGCAGTCAGGGCCCCGGTATTGGTGTCTATATACGCTGGGATCCGGAGTCATGGATGATCCTGCGGTCCTGTGTCCTGCATCGCGAGCCCTGGATCTTGAGTCGTGGCTGTGGTCCTGGATCATAGGTCCTGGATGGATATCTTTCATCTTCCTATTACAGTATACACACATGCATTTCCAAACATTTGGACTACCTATGTTGCAAATGTATTATCTTTTCAATTTACACACGGCATCTATTGCACGTCTGTCCGTCCTGAGAGGGATCCCTCCTCTGTTGCTCTCCCTGAGGTTTCTCCCATTTTTCCCTTTAAACTGTGGGTTTTCTTCGGAAGTTTTTCCTTGTACGATGTGAGGGTCTAAGGACAGAGGGTGTCGTATTGTCATACTGATATTCTGTACAAACTGTGAAGTCCACTGAGACAAATGTAACATTTGTGATATTGGGCTATATAAATAAACATTGATTGATTGATTGATTGATGGAAATAGTTTAGAGTGCCATACGCCCTTGAGCCTGGACCCAGCATATATCAGTCAGTGTTTGCGTTTTTTACACACACATCCTTATCAGGCTTCGGAGACAGCAGTCTTGAAGGGGGGGGAGGACGTTTTGGTCCGGATGATTGTGGTAGGCATGGTGACGGGGGTGTTGGTGCGCGTCCAGGGGGAGGAGGTGGTTGACGTAGGCACGGTGGGCGTCGTTGAGGAGCGGGGGTAAAGGAAGGACATGCTGACAGTATAGCCTTAGTTTGGTTATTGAACTCCAAGAAGGAATTGGTGCCAACCCTCTGTATCTCCTTCATGTGTTCAGCGATCTCCAGGAGGGTGGGCGAGGGTGAGCGGAGAGTAGAGAGAGCTGTGGGGTGAAGGAAGAGTATCCTCAGAGGTGATAGGGGAGTGAAGGGCGGTGGAGACTCCTCCATTTGTCTCCCATAATCAAGACATTCCTCAGGCGGGTGCAGTGATAGATTTTCAAGGTTTTCTGAGCGATGTGTTGTGTCTTTCTCTTGTTTTGATTCCTCTTGTTGCTTGTCCTTGGCAGAGGGAACAGATTGATGACGCAGGCAGTTGAATATGTTAGAGATAAACAATCTCACTCCAGACTTGTTCAGGCAAACTCCATTTGCCTTAAAAAGATGTCTGCGGTCCCAGAAAAAGTTAAAGTTGTCAATAAAATTGACGGAATGGTCAGTACAGACAGTTGAAAGCCAGGTGTTCAGTGCAAATAATCTGCTGAATCTCTCCACTCCTCTTCTTACTGGCGGTATAGGGCCACTGATGAACACCTCTGCATTTAGAGAGCTGACAGTTTCCAACACAAATTTAAAGTATTTTTTCAGCACTTCTGACTGTTGTTTCACAACATCATTTGTTCCAATGTGCAGTACCACATTCTTCACAGTCGGATGTTCAGCCCCAATATGCAGGATCTTCTCAGCCAAGTCAGAGACCATATCCTTGGGAAAACAGAGTACTTTGGTGTTGGTGACCGTTCTCTGCGGTCCTGCCTTGGGTCTCGTCATGCTGCTTCCCTGATGGCTTCCACAGGATTGTAGCTGACATCCTCGTGGATTCATCTTCTTATTACAGACACATGCATTTCCAAACATTTCGTCTACCTATGTTGTAAATGTATTATCTTTTCGATTTACACACGGCATCTATTGCACGTCTGTCCGTCCTGGGAGAGGGATCCCTCCTCTGTTGCTCTCCCCGAGGTTTCTCCCATTTTTTTCCCCTTAAACTGTGGGTTTTCTCTGGAAGTTTTTCCTTGTACGATGTGAGGGTCTAAGGATAGAGGGTGTCGTTTTTCCTCATACTGATATTCTGAACAACAAACTACTGTAGGCTATTTTTATTTTATGTACAGCACTTTGGCTGGACCAAAAATCGTTTATAAATGTACTATATAAATAAAACTTGATTTGATTTGTTCTTACTACACAGACCTTTTACATCTCTTACAGCAGAGTCACCCACAATCAGAGTTTCAGGCCCAGTCGTTAGCTTTCCCTCTAGCCTTTTACTTTTGGAGTAGCTATTGGTCCTTACCCTGCTGTGTGAAGAGGACAGGTTATCCAGGTCATCAGAAAGAGATCTCCGGCTCTCGGTCAGCGGAGCGTATCTGTTCTGGATTGGCACACTCGGTGGTTTAGGAGGATTGTTTTTAGTTCTCCCTTTAGCAGCTGTCCACTGCGGTTTCCTAGTATGAATAGGGGTTGAAGAGGCGCTCTTCCTGGGTGATAACAATGCAGGCCAGCCGGTCGCATCACAGATTTCAGAGCGCTGGGCTCTGCCTGTTATCCGTCCTCCCAAATCCCATGGAAATGATTTACTCTTCGGCCTTGCACCCAGAGAGTTCGAGGGAGGACTACCACTTGTAGATTTATTACCCGGTACACAGCCCTCCTGTTCCTTGGAATCCTTGTAGCTGCTAACTAGCTTTGAGTTAGCATGCCTTTGTCCATTATTTTGCCACACTGGTAAAGTGGTGTCATTCCAACCTAGTCCATTCACTTCCACGTTAACTTCCAACCGTTGCATTTTCATTTCCAACACGGCCATCTTCTGTAGAAGTTTGTGGAAGTCATCTGTAGAGAACAGAGGCATTTTGCTGCTAACTAGCTTAAGCTAAATAGCATGCTGTACCAGGCTTTAGCTGTTGCTAGGCCACGCCACTGTAAGCCTGAGGTCATCGTAAACATTTTGAAATATGGCTGAAACCCTCCATCTATTTACGAAGAATAAGTGTCCCAGTGATAAGTTAATGTCCAGGAGCCGCTGCTTGAAGTTTTCAGAAAAAGAAAAATACAGCATAAAAAGAGGCAAGAGCAAGCAGAAACGCGTCTGCACAGTAAGAAGGCTGGGAGGAAGTTTCACAAGTATATTTCAGATCTGTGGGAAACACTGTACAGAGGTGGGAAGTAACTAAGTACATTTTCCCAAGTACTGTACTTAAGTACAATTTTGAGATAGTTGTACCTCAGGGTTTCCGCTAGGATTTTTTCTCGCTGGTCAAATGTCCGAACAGAATTTATTTTACCGGACACATTTGAAACTTACCGGTCATGTTTCAATAATAATAATAAGAATTGTGTGGCAGAGTTTCCGTTAGCAGGTAATCACCGGACTATGACCGGCTATGCTGATGTTTAAAACTCAGTTAATGGGAGTCGTTTTTATATTGCTTCAGTTTATAATCGTAACAGATCGAAAAATTCAGATTCATTTTTCAACAAATGATTCCACAAACAACAAACAACATCATTATTACATTCAAAGAAACTACTTGTAGTAGATGAACTACATTATTCAAAAGTTTACATTAACTTTGAATAATAACACGGGAGAAACGGATCCTCTCTCTCTCTCCCTCCCTCTCTCCTGACAGCCCGTCAGTTTCTCATGCAGCGCGCTAAACAGTGGGCGGGGCTTCAGGTCAGACTCAGCAGCTGATCTGATCTCTCTCTCGCGTCCGGTTACACTACACTCGCGTTTATGTCCATATCGATCAGACCCAGCTCTCCTGATCGGCCTATAGAGAGTGCCGATCAAACTATTAAGAGTGAATATCGGCCGATAATGATCAGGCGGCCAATCGATCGGAGCATCGGACATTTTGACCGACAGGTTTTGAATTTACCGGTTTTTATTCAATTTGACCAGCTAAAAACCGGTAAATACCGGCTAACGGAAACCCTGTTGTACCTTACTTGAGTATTTCCATTTTTTGCTATATTGTACTTCTACCCCACTACAATTCAGAGGTAAATGGTGTACTTTTCTTTTTTTTTTTTTAACATGTATTTAATACCTTTAGTTACTTCACAGATGTGGATGAATTATGTGAAATATAACCAAGTGTTAAATCAGACTTTAGTTCCACCTGGAGTAAATCCACAAGCTACCCTGCAGTATACAAAGTCATTCAAACTAGCTGCACCTTCACCAGCTTTGAGAACACTTTCATGATCAATCACTATTAAACATATCATAGATATTATTCTGAAATGGACCAATCTGCACAATGACTACTTTTACTGTGGCTACTTTCACTATATTTTGATGAGAATACTTTTCTACTTTCACTTGAGGAACATTTTGAATGCAAGACTTTTACTGTAACAGACTATTTCTACACTCTGGTACTTCTACTTTTACTCAAGTACAAGATCTGAGTACTTCTACTTTTACTCAAGCACAAGATCTGAGTACTTCTCCCACCTCTGGTGAAATATAAATAAATTGTTTTTGTTAATGACAGTGGTGCCACTTTATGGTCTGACCATGAGGCTTGTAAGTAGTAAATCAGCAGTATTTAGGTGCCCTTAAGCAAAGCCCTTAAACCCCCCCCCCCCCATCAATAAAAGCAACTTACAACTTGTTGATATTACAGCTTGAATATGAATGTGTTATATTGGTCAATATTGTGATTCCACTCACTGGGGGTACAATGCTGTGCTTATAATGTCCAAAAAAACGTTGTTTGTTGGATTTGCAAAAAAAACTATTTAGGGTGCTCGTTTGATTGACCCTTTTTTCTTATTTAAAAAAATGGAGATACTACATTTTCTGTGTATTTGTACTATTTCACCCTCAGGTCGTCTTGCCATTGGTGGATCAGTACTTTAAAAACCACAGGCTGTACTTCCTCTCCACAGCCATCCATCCAATCAGCAGCGGAGGCCACGCCTCCAACAAGGAGAAGGAGATGGTGACCAGGTGAGTGTGATACAACAATAAACCGACCAAAGTCAGTAATGCCAGTATTTCAGGGTGACACACTCACTCTTTTGTTTAATTGCTGAATAAGACCCAGACTGCATGTTGGACATTTCTAATGGACTTCATGTGAATGACATGTGTGTGCCTCTATATCTCCTTTTTATCTCTTCCTCTGCTTCCCTTACTTGGATCTTTTCAGTCTTTTCTGCAAACTAGGAGTTCTTGTCAGACATAGGATATCCTTATTTGGTAAGGACGTTCATGCTTAACGCTTCCTCCTCTGCTGTTGTTCTCAGTGATTATGAGTGAAGTACGAATGGTTTTATATAATGTTGAACCAGAGGTAATGCCTATAACACAGTTGTATCACTAAAAGAGAATTAAAGATTAAGAAAATCTCTCCATACAGTATTCTTTTTACAATGTGTGGTAGGACAAAAATATGTATATTCTCTATCTGTTCAAGGTCTAAGTAAAAGAACCGTAGTCTCAATAATTAATTAAATTCATTACTGGATGACCTATTGAAGCTCCTGAGACATAGCCACGCTGCATGTTAGCTGTTGTTATTTCAAAAGGTTTTAGACGAAAAACATACTGTGGGCTTGCATGGTCGTCAGGTCCTCTGAATGATTGATATAATGTACTATAGGTGTGTGTATATGTGTGTCATCATCCTCTGCACAGCAGCTGTGTGTGTTGTGTGGTGTGTATTGCAGTTTTTTGTACCATATCCAAGCATTCCACCATGCCATTCTACTCAGTAAAAAGATGTTCCACCTTTAAAGATAAAAATGTCTTACAACTGTAAACACATTTGGGCAAATAAAGATGTTTATTATTGATGTGTACCATTTCCAGTATACAATTATTCAAATTAATAAGCTTATACAATTTCTACATTTCTTGACTGTTGAAGATGTATCTCTTGGAGGAACATCTTTTTCCTTGAATATGATGCTCTGCTGTTATTTATTAAAGCACGTACATGACGGATTTGTTTCTTCAGATTTGTTTTCTATGGACAGACAGCTCTAAATGGGTTGAACATGGTTTGTTTACAGCTGTGTCTCAATTTGTATACTTCCAATAGAACATTTCAGTGTAGTACACTTTGTAGACTGTGTACTTGTTTGCGTAATATATGAATTTACGACAGGGCAGTGTTTTTTAAATGGAATTCAGCTGTTTCCGTAAATGACCAAAAGTGCATTTTGCATGATAGGTCCCCTTTAAGTTGCTTCTTTTTTATACAAAATTGCAAAACACTACTGCCAACATTTGAGCGCGATTGTCATGATAAATATCTGCAAGCCTGTTTGCTTACTGACAATTGTGTGTTCGTCGGCTGCTATTTTAACACACTTTTGGTCCCTATTTTTGTTTAACTATGGAACCAGAATGGTGGCCCTTGAAGATAATACGTTTCCAGTAATGCACACTCAACTTTTTGACAGATATGAGCACATCTAAACATCTGGGCACTCATATTGCATTATCTTCTGCTATTCTTGTCAGTGCACTCAAAATAGAAAATGTAAGTACAGCAGAATTGCGACACAGCTGTAGTGTGCTGCAGTGCTTCACTCATCACATCCCTGACAGATAGGAACCTCACACTGTACACAGTTTCCTGTTTATAATGTCATTCTGTCCACTTCTCAGGAAACAATGCCACCTCCATAGTCAACTGCCTGCAGATACTGGGACAAAGCCTGGACGCCAGGTAAAGGGAATGGAGGTCCCCATGAGGGGAATCATTCATTTTAGGGTGAAGACTTGGTTAGGTTGTGGAAGAGGAGCCCTGCGTGGTGCACTGGCTCTCGGTAAATAGGCGTTTAAAAAAACGCCATGAACATAGCCCTACTAAGAGCTTATAAAAACCCTTTTAAAAGCGTTATAAAAGCTCTGTGAGGACAAGACCTTTTTTTAAAAGTTCAGGATGGGGCTGGACCACGGAACGGCGGCAGAGCATGTTAAAAAGCAGATCTCCCCAACCCAGGGTCTCTGGAGGGGGGCGTGTATGTGTGGATTTGTGCAGGTGTGTATGCGTGTGTGTGTGTGTGTGTGCGTGTATGGAGCTCGTCCCAATGGAATCAGTAAAATACCTTAAATGAGAAGGGGATCTAAAATGGTTAAAAGTGATTCTAGTTCTGTTAGTTAAAGCAATGCATAAAATACAAGTGAAAGTGCAAGTATTAAAACACAAGTGCAATAATAAAATAAGTAGAATTAAAACAATCTCCCCAATAATCAAAATTAATTAATTGATTATTAATCATTTTAAAAGTAAAAGGAGTGCTATAATTAAACTAATAATAATAAAAAGAGGGAAGGGGGGCACACCGGGTTAGTAAAATCGTATAAAATGAACTGTCACTGGAAATTAGAGGTCACCTGTCACCATCTTGTGGTGACAGGGGAGAGGCACGGGCACATATCTGGTTAGTTTAATACAACCAATGCTGATAGTCTTTTCCCTTGTTGGGGTAATGAGGAAAGGTTTCCGGGTTTAGGTTTGGGGGGGAGGAAGGGAGATGTTAGGGTTAGGATGGGGGGAAGAGCAGCGTTAGCCTGAAGGCAGGGAAGAGTGAAGGTTAGGATATATGGGAAGGGAATAGCTGTTAGGAGGAGAGGTTTTTAGGTTGGGGAGGAAAAAAAGGTTAGGATTAGGTAAGAAGGTGGTTAGGGTTAGGATAGGGAAAAGGAATGGGTTAAGTTGGAGGGATTTGAAATTTGAAAAGTATAGGGTTAGGTGAGAGGGGAAGGAAAGGTAGTTGTGGGGGGGGGGGGGGGTAAATGAGATGAAGGGGGGGGGGGGGCAGTCAGGGCCAACATTTACTGGAATGGCAGGTGCTGAAGGAGGGGGGGGGGGGGCGGTCCACTAATGGGTTGCGGGCGGTCTGTAGGTCCCGGGGTGATGGGGTTCCCGTCGGAGTAGAAAGCTAGTGGCTTTAAATTAACTCTGAGAAATGTTGTGGGTCTTGCCGGGGTGGAATATAATGGGCTAGGGAGGGGGAACAGTGAGGTAACGCCTAATGGTGGCCAGATAGGCTGGGGGGAACCTGGGGAATTGTGATGGGGGAGATTTAACTCTGAGAGCCCAAACAAATCAAGGGAATAGAGGGATTCTGGGGTCCAGTTGGAGGGGGAGGAGCAGCTGGAGACAGAAGTGTGGCTAATGGCTAGGCTCGTGACTCTACCACATTTAGCAGGTCCTGCCAGGGTAGGATGGCGTTGGCTAAGGGGGGGGACAGGTACAGTTAAAGGGGGGCACCCAGATCCAGGGGGGGTCGGTACACTGATTGGTGGAGGGGCCCGTGTTAGGGGATAGATGCAACTAAGGGAGGGCAGGTAAGTACCAAAATTGGCGGGGGGGGGGGGGGTCCGTGTCCCATGAAGGGGGCTAGGGTTAAGGTTAGTGGGCCGGGGAGGGAGTGATAAAGGAGGAAGAGAGGGGATAGTGGTTGAAGGTAAAGTAAGGGTGTTGGGAAGACTAGAGGGAGTCGTCGAGAGGTTTGAGGTCTCTGTGGCAGTCGTAGGGGTGGAAAAGAGGTAGGGTTGGTGATGGCAAGAGGAAGGGTAGGTGGGTGGGGGTCTGAGGGGTTTAACAGGGAGTGCCAGGCAGAAATGGATGAGGGGGTGAGCTTGTTATGGTATTGTTTACGAGCCCAATTAATGGCCCGGTTAAAAGCATCCCTCTTAAAAAGGACCAAGCTCGAACTGAGGTCCTTGAGGAGGTCAGTGTAATGAGTCCTAAGGATATCCAAATTACACTGCATTCAAATTGTTGTGTTTTCTTCCACCAGGTTTAAAATGTTACTGTTGGGGGCTGCTGGTTTGATGAAGGAGGTTCAAATCTGTACTTTCCTTGCCATACCGGGGGGTGGAGATCCCCGGTGAGCTGCCTCGTCGAGGATCTCCACATGGTGGATGGCCTGGAGGAGTTTAAAATATGTTTTGGTTAAAACAATGTCCAGAGGGATCCCAGGTGCCTCATTGGGGGCCCTAGGCAGGAGAGGTGGTATAAGTCGGGGGGAGGGGAAGCTAGAACACGGTTAGAAGAACGCAGCCATAAGGTAGGTCGGTTGGGGGAGGGGAGGGGAAAAGAGAGCAAGGGGTAAATAGGGGAATAAATAAAAAGGGCAATGCTAAAATACACTAAGATAAAAGAATAAAACCATAAAGGTGAAATATCCTAAAATGCAAGGATATACAACCGTAGAGGTTTACAGTAATATATTTATTTTTAACAAAAAGGGGAAAGCAGTTGAAATAAGGCAGGCACAATAAAGACAGTTTAAAAACAAACAATTTCAAAAACCTTGTTAAAATGATATGGCGTTTAGAATTGGTCCGTGATGTCCTGTGTGCTGACCCTTAGCTTGAGGGTACTCACAGTCAACTCCAAGCCAGAAAAGAGGCTATCCAACTAATCCCGTTGGCCGCAAGGCTAGCTTGATAGCTGGGGGAAACTTGACAGTAGCCAAGGCGTCCTTTAGTTTCCTGCGGTCAGAGTGGTTGCAGAGGAAGCCCGGCAGGGCCGCGACGTCCGTGATGCAAGAGCCAGAAGGGAGGCTAACCACATGGACCGGTTATCCGAAGGGTATAGCTTACCAGCTAGGGGAGTTCTGGTGGTTGCCAAATCGTCCTGAAGTTCAGTAGGTGAGAGGAGGAATTCCGGCAGGCCTGCGACGTCTTTTAGAGTTCTGGAGGGTTTCTCAGGCTAACAGGAGGCTATACATGTGGGCTAACTAAGTTGGACTCAAAATGTTTGTTTACAAAAAACATGTGCCAACAAGCAAGGTTTAAAAAAACGTCTTATGGTTAAGGTTAGGATATGTCTCCAGGAAATAGGGTTTAGGATTAGGGTCAATGTAATGTCCCCTGAAGTGATGTATACATGATGGGTGTGTGTGTGTCCTTTGTCGTTATACTTACAGTGTAACTGGTCTATTTCGTATATGGCTTCGCCCTCTAAGGCTATCGCTATTGGGTAATCCCCCTGCGCACCCACGCAGCACTGAAACACTTGTAGTCCACGCCCACCCGCAAGGTGGGCCCCACCCTCGGGCTCCCTTCCGGTATAAATAGATAGGAGGCCCGACAATCTGCTCCCCTCTTTTCTTCAGCACCCCGTTACTGAAGCACAAGAAACACTTCAGTTGCAGAGTAAACATGAGTAACAATTGTGTGAGAGATTGTCCCTCATGTGGCTCTGGGTTCATAATGAGTTATGACCAGCACACAGTATGCGAATCCTGCCTGGGGTCAGCGCACGCGTACGCGGCTCTAAACCAGCAGGTAGCATGCACACACTGTGCCCGTCCCCTGCCCAGCCTGGACGATTGGCCCGTCCAGGCTTACGAGCCCGCGGACGGAGGCCTCGTGTCCCTGGGGCCCGCCTCCCTCCATGGTTCACCGTTCAGTTCTCCGAACGGGGGAGTCAGAGCAGGGTGCCAGCTTTGCGGCCGAACATGCTTTCCTCCTTTTCCGTCACCACAGCGCTACCGGCGATATGTGGCATCCTAGGGGAACTGCCGGAGATCATACGCAAGGCGGCAGCCTGCAGAGATCTCCCCGTTCCCCTAGCTCAGGAGAGGTGTGCTCCGGACGACATGACCAGAGTTTTTCCGCGGGTGCAGACGGTCAGGAGAATCTGGCCACGCTTCCTGGCCATCAGGAGGTTCCAGGAGGGGGCGGCGGCGAACCCGATGACCCTGAAGGCTCCGGTGGCCACATTTGTTCCCCTCACCAAGGTGGAGGGGTTCACAGATGCTGGTTTCCCAGCCGCCCCTTCTCTGGAGCCGAGCCTGACGGCGTTTTTTGGGGTAAGACAGGCCAACATAATCGCAGGACGGCGCCCTACGTTGAGCGCCCCCAGAGACCAGTATGTCGCCCGCCAGGCCGACCGGGCGCACCAGTGTGCCATTCAGGCGGCGGCGAATAACATCGCGCTGCTCTCCAACTCGGTGGTGACGCTGGTAGAGCGGTCCACCACCTTGGCCGCTGACGAGGCAGAGGAAATCAACAAGGCGGCCAGCACGGCACTCACTCTGTGCGGACCCAGCTGTACTAACCCAGCGGGGCTCGCTGCAGAAGCCATCAGTTAATAACCTGCAGAGCTCGCGGTATTCCTCTGTCCCAGATATGCCTCCTACACACGGTCATAATCAAACAGGTGCTGGAATGTGTTCACCAGGATGACTGGTTCACTTCCACCTGAAGGATGCATACTTCCACGTCCCCATCATCCCAAAACACAGGAAATTCCTGCGTTTCTCATTTCAGGGAATATCAGACCAGACAATCGTCTGCGGTTCGGATATTTCCTGGCTCCTCGCATTTTTGTGTAGAGAAGGCTGGAGCCACTAGACAGAGGAGGGATGAGTGTGGTTTTCTCTGGACGACCTGCTATTTGCTGGCTCGCTCCAGGGAGGAAGTTGCTTTAAGCATGAGTGCGCGGCTCTCGCAGCAGCGAGTGGAGGAACTGACAGCTCTCCTCCGGCGTGTCACAACCCGCACAGCGTTGGCATCAGCTGGTCACGTGGTGATCCCCCTGGGTCTCCCCCACAGGTGGAGTCTCCAGAGGTGGTTCATTCGCTGCAGAAGCCTGCTGTTTTTAACCTATTGGTTTATAAACTGCAGAGCTCGCGGCATTCCTCTGTCCCAGATATGCCTCCTACACATGGTCATAATAAATCCACGAGCACCGTTATAATGCCTCCTGTGGACAGCATGCACACCCCTCTCATCCCCTGGGCGTGTATGCCCTCATGATGAGAGACGGAGTGAAATGCAGCATGTGGAGACTCCCTCGCAGCCCTTTCGCCTCACGGGCGGCAAGGGCGATGACGTGGCTCGTCACCATGACGACCATTACGGCACATCACAGAGAAGCCTCTCCCCCCCGCAGTTCCATGGGATACAAGAAACACTCCTGTCATCCCAGGAACAGTGTCTTGCGCTCCATTCAGCGCTGCAGGAACTCCTGTTGAAAAAGGCATTTTTTCAAAAGGGAGGAAAATCAGGGTTTTTAGTCCGGCTATTTTCTAAATCCCGGAAAAGAACGGGGGATTGAGACCCATCCTTGATCGGTCAGTATCAGTACGTGTCAGTACATGCTGACAATCAAACAGGTGCTGGCATGTGTTCACCAGGACGACTGGTTCACTTCCATAAACCTGAAGCACGGGCGTGTCACATTCCGCAGCGTGCCAGCCCTCTCCGTGATACAGCTGCTCAGCATGATGTCAGCTGGTCACGTGGTGATCCCCCTGGGTCTCCCCCACAGGTGGAGTCTCCAGAGGTGGTTCATTCGCTGCAGAAGCCTGCTTTTTTTTAACCTATTGGTTTATAAACTGCAGAGCTCGCGGCATTCCTCTGTCCCAGATATGCCTCCTACACATGGTCATAATAAATCCACGAGCACCGTTATAATGCCTCCTGTGGACAGCATGCACACCCCTCTCATCCCCTGGGCGTGTATGCCCTCATGATGAGAGACGGAGTGAAATGCAGCATGTGGAGACTCCCTCGCAGCCCTTTCGCCTCACGGGCGGCAAGGGCGATGACGTGGCTCGTCACCATGACGACCATTACGGCACATCACAGAGAAGCCTCTCCCCCCCCGCAGTTCCATGGGATACAAGAAACACTCCTGTCATCCAGGAACAGTGTCTTGCGCTCCATTCAGCGCTGCAGGAACTCCTGTTGAAAAAGGCATTTTTTCAAAGGGAGGAAAATCAGGGTTTTTAGTCCGGCTATTTTCTAAATCCCGGAAAAGAACGGGGGATTGAGACCCATCCTTGATCGGTCAGTATCAGTACGTGTCAGTACATGCTGACAATCAAACAGGTGCTGGCATGTGTTCACCAGGACGACTGGTTCACTTCCATAAACCTGAAGCACGGGCGTGTCACATTCCGCAGCGTGCCAGCCCTCTCCGTGATACAGCTGCTCAGCATGATGTCAGCTGGTCACGTGGGGATCCCCCTGGGTTCTCCCCCACAGGAGGAGACTCCAGAGGTGGTTTCATTCGCCCGCGCATCGACCCCGTGCGTCAGAGGTAAATGTGCTGGAGCTGTTCTCCGGTTTGGGAAGTATTCCAGCACTTCGCCCCGTTGCGGTACAATCAACATGTGTTGATTTGCACAGACACAGGCCACGGCTATGGAAGCAGCCTACCTCAATCGCCAGGGAGGAGTACGATCTGCGCAGCTTCTGAACGCAGCCAGGCGGCTGCTGTTCTGGGCGCGCACACACGATGCTCTCCATCAGAGCAATGTATATTCCCGGCGAATTGAACCGTGGGGCTCGCCAGAGCGCAGCAAGCCGTTGTATGCGAGGAGTATGGTGACTCAGACCTGTGTCACGCACACTGGCGCCTCAGTGGGATGTGGCTTTGGTGTTAGGTGCACCTAAAGCAAAGCCCCATTTGAACCTGATCAGGTTCCCCTAAACTGTTTTCAGCCAAAGTAGTACTGCTTTTGGCTCTATCAGAGAAAAGGGTGAGTGATTTGTCTGCTCTCTCTGTGGCTCCGTCATGCCTCCGGATCCAAGCAGTTCAGATGTGTTACGCCCTAACCCGGCTTCATGCCTAAAGTCATCACAAACTCTTTTAGGTCAAGAGTGATCACCTGGCTGGCTTATTCCCGCCTCTTACAGGTCGGAGGAAGAAGCCACGTCTCATCTCCTCTGTCCTGTGCGCGCGCTGTCTTGCTATGTGGCGCGCACGGCGGCCTGGTGCCGTTCTCAGCGCCTGTTTGTGCACTATAGAGAGCGCTCGATCGGGCAACCTCTGTCTGCACAACGGCTGTCACACTGGCTGTGTGAGGCTGTGTCGCAGGCATAGGTCTCCTCTGCGGTGGAGCCCCCGAAGAACATCAAGGCGCACTCCACCAGAGGAATTTCCTCCTCCACGGCTTTGCACGGAGGAATGTCAGTGGAAGATATTTGCACTGCTGCATCTTGGTCTTCCCCCTGTTCATTTATTCATTTTTATTTGAGAGATGTCTCCCATTCCTCTCTGACACACTCGGTACGGAGTGTCTTGTCAGAGTGAGTGACGTCAGGGATCCAGCTGTGCGCCTCTCTCCTGCCTGTCTGCACACAGAGAGCTGCTGTTCCCCCTCTTTTTGTCACTGGGCAAAGTGTGACCTTCGTCTCTACTTTCTTACAGTGGCAGGTATGTATTGTTCCCAGCCTTCGTCCCCTCATGGGGAATATTCATGTTATGCTATATTCCAGGGACGGCATGCGCCATTACGCAATAGGCATGGGTTATTATCTGAGCAGGTGTGTCTGTGCTTCTAGTGCCGGGCTGACCCAGTGGGGCGCAGACTACATCATGCTTCGCCCTTAACCCAATAGCGATAGCCTTAGAGGGCGAAGCCATATACGAAATAGAACTGAAGTTACCTCCTGTAACCCCAGCTTCTATGAGTATTGGCGCAGCCCTCTAAGTGCTGGGCCCCACTGGCTCCGTGAGGGAGCAGATTGTCGGGCCTCCTTCCTATTTATACCGGAAGGGAGCCCGAGGGTGAGGCCCACCTTGCAAGTGTTTCAGTGCTGCGCGGGTGCGCAGGGGGATTACCCAATAGCGATAGCCTTAGAGGGCTGCGCTAATACTCATAGAAGCTGGAGTTACAGTAGGTAACTTCAGTTTTTAGTTGTTTATATTTAGTGTTTGTTTATTTTTTGTAATGCCTTGTTTTAAAACGCTGCTTTTTTTTTGTCATGGAGCACACCGAAAAAGAAAAGAGGAATATCAGAAATAAGAACAAAGATCTTCTTCTCCACAGACTTTAAAACCTATCTCTCCCCATATATTAGGACAGTGATGAAGACTGGTCTTGAGTCAGTGAAGGCAGCGCTGCGGTTGTTCTTTGAAAGTGCAGCAGAGGATCTGGAGAAGACTCAGGAGAACCTGAAGCTGGGCCAGTTCACTCACAGCAGGGAGCAGCCGCGGGGGGTCACTCAGATCATCAACTACACCACCTTCGCCCTGCTGCCCGTCCTCTCCTCCCTGTTTGAACACATCGGACAGAACATGTTCGGAGAAGACCTCATATGTGCGTACTCGCTTGTGGTACTCTAACCTAACACTTGATGTTTTAGAATGTTTTTTCTTCTACAACAACAAATGCTTTGAAAACAAAAACATACAGTTAAAGGAACTGCATCTAAAAGGAAAAGATGGGATGGTTTTCCATGAAAAATAAGGACGAAACTTCACGAAGTGTAAAATGCAAACTTGTTTTTGTGGTTATCTCTCCTCTTCCAGTGGATGATGTCCAGGTTTCCTGCTACAGAATCCTCTACAGCCTCTACCTTTTAGGAACCAACAAAGCATCTATGTGGAGAGGTACTGTACAGTGTACCCTACAGTACACATGTATAGATTGTTCTTACACCCTCTGTTGGTATGTGACTTTAGTTGAGCATTTGAATTTCAAGGTGAAAGAAACACAAGTAAAAATTTCTTTATACTGAATGCTGATGGAGTTTTAATTAAGAACTCAACAAATTCTCTGATGGACTGCTGTTTGTAGCAAGCTCTTAATATGAATTTGTGTAGCAGTGAGAGATCATTTTAATTGCAAGCTACAATAACATCATTTAATAAAAACACAAAGTATCACTGCCAATTCACTGTTAATGTGCAACAACTCACCCATTGGTGACCTTCATAAATCACCAACTCACCCATTGGTGACCTTCATAAATCACCAACTCACCCATTGGTGACCTTCATAAATCACCAACTCACCCATTGGTGACCTTCATAAAACACCAACACACCCATTGGTGACCTTCATAAAACACCAACACACCCATTGGTGACCTTCATAAAACACACCTAAATGCACTTCATCTGATGTATGGTGTATTTGTATTCTGGGCCTTCCACACTGAATACAACATGTTTGCTTCTGGGAATTGTTTCTTTGGTAAATCAGTAAAATGCCCCTCAATTCATAGAAGTCAGCATGCTTCCTTTTGGCTCCTTTTCACTTTAAATAATGTCTGCCCAACTGTTTTAATACCAACATGAAGATGATTAATAGTACAGGAAGTAAGTAAAGTAAGGTACCATAGGAGTGACTACACCAATTTATTAATCAATGAGCATCGATATAAAAAAATAAAAAGTGCATAATAAAATGATAATGAATGCACATGTTAATCTCTCCGCTCCTGCAGACAGCGCCCAGCTTTGGGGAAGTGTCTAGCTGCCTTCTCAGCAGCCTTTCCTGTGGCGTTCCTCGAGCCTCACACCAACAAGTTCAACAGTTTCTCCATCTTCAACAGCAAAGGAGCTAAAGACAGAGCAGGTGCGTATGACTGGATTGTATTTCAATACAAATCCAATGGGGCAAAGTTATACCAAGATATACACGTCCTTGGGTAATTGCATCCTCTGAGAATGACATTCACTCTACATGCCACTGAGCTCATTGTATGTTGCTGTGTCTTACTTTTTGTTGCCGTTAGCTTTGTAAGGGAATCTCTGCTAACATTAGCGGACAAGCCTGCTCGATTCTACTTTCTGCATAAAAAAGAAAAAACCTCTTTTAAGTGCATACTCTTCACCCCTTCAGCTCTAGGTCTTCCCGGGCAGGTGGGGGAGGTTTGCCCTCTGATCCCAAACTTAGAGAAGTGTCTGGAGGAGATCATGGAGTTGGCAGAGTCTGGCATGAGATACACTCAGATGCCCCATGTCATGGAGGTGGGCTATATCGCTTACTAACTAACAGGCACATGAACCTTGTGTCTTCTCACAAAGAAATAGATTGTTAACCCTCTGTTCATCCAAGTAGTGCTTGCATCATGTTTGTAAATGTGTGGTTTCAATGTCTGACTGCCCATACGAAACGACACTAAGCATTAAGTGGTGATTGGAGAGCGATGTTTGGTCAGTTTAACATGTGTTTTTTTTTCTGTAGGTGGTGTTGCCGATGTTGTGCAGCTACATGTCTAACTGGTGGGAACATGGACCAGAGAACAACCCAGACAAAGCTGAAGCTGCTGCACCTCTGTGACCTCTGAACACATGAACACTCTGCTGGGAAACATTCTGAAGATCATCTACAACAACCTGGGAATAGATGAGGGGGCCTGGATGAAAGACTAGCTGGTAAACCTGGCAGCGTTTGTGTTTATGTCTCCGTCATGAAATTGCAAAAACTGAAGAATGAGGCTTAATTCAAATTCATGTGTTTTATGACAATCTCTGTCACTGCTTCAGTCTTCTCTCAGCCAATCATCAGCAAGGCCAAAGCCCAGCTGCTCAAGACCCACTTCCTGCCTCTGATGGAGAAACTCAAAAAAGTAAGTCTCATCACTGTTTAATGTGTTATAGATTTTGATGTACCTCATTAGACTAGATAGGCTCAAAGAACACATACACTAAGATCACAATATATTTAGTGTTGAAAATAAGAAAAAGCTGTTATTTATTTTTCCTGTAGAAAGCAGCGGTGGTGCTGATGGATGAGGAACAGAGCAAGGTGGAGGGAAGGGGGGAGATGTCAGAGACAGAGCTCCTCATCCTGGACCAGTTCACCGTACTGATCAGAGACCTGTATGCCTTTTACCCTCTCCTCATACGATTTGTTGACTACAACAGGTACAGAGTGCTGATTGGATCATTTTAGATCTTGTATCTTCTATTGTGTTACACCTTTACTCTGAAACAACAAATATTGTGACCTATTCGACTTTCACTGTGATGAATTGCAATAATGGGATACTTGCCTCTATGCTTGTTCTGTAAATGTGTGTGTCTAACAAGCATGTTGAGTGAGTTCACTTCCTCATTAAACATTTCTGGTTTTAGTATTTGAAACACACAGAATGTAATTTGTCACAATTGGTCCATCATTTTTTTTTTAATGATACCGTGACATGGGTGAGGTCATGGGAGTTGTTGTGTTTTTCTTATAAAATAGCCACAAGTAACATAAACTTAACTCTACATTATATTGAGCATGGTGACACAACAAACCTACTTCTTCCCCTATCATCCGAAACTGCAAAGCACTTACCCCGTAACACTACTCCCAAACAATCAGCTGCACTCAGCGACAACAGCTGTGCGTAGTCCGTCCCCAACAACGGACATCCATTCACCAAACGTTCCCAGGTCCAAAGCAACGAGCCCCCAGATGTTACAACCCGAGCTCCGGGGCTGCAACAAAAAGCAAACAATAAACAAAAATGAGGATGCGGCACCAGCAACAGATCCCTGAGGCTGGCCCGGAGAGAGTGCTCAGAGGAGTGAGAGAGGACGTACTGGCTTGGCTCCTCTTGGAGGCTTCCAGCAGGTGTAGCTCATCAGCAGGTGCAGCTCATCAGGCACTGGAACCTGCAATCACCCCACAAACACACACGAACAGACGGCACCCCACGTGGTGTGGAGGGGTCGTCACACTTGGTCACCAATAGATTAGTCAACTACCCATACGGCTTCTGTAGCTAACACTATGTGGCTAACTCAGTCCAACAATGCAATCAATAGTCATCACTCTCAGATGTATCATGATTCATGACAGACAATCAAATCAAATGCCCCCTTCATTTGTCACCTGAGGAGCCAAGTGTTTGTGTTCTTGTGCGTGATCATGAGAAAACAAACTGGGACTGTCTTATACAAAATAGCTCCATAGCAACTAAAGGGTCTACAACTTGTTGAACCTTTTAATTGTGCCATTATCTCTAAACTGCATAACTTTATGGACAGGGCTCGGTGGCTGAAAGAGTCCAACCCAGAGGCTGAGGAGCTGTTCCGCATGGTGGCAGAGGTTTTCATCTTCTGGGCCAAGTCTCATGTAAGAATCATAAAAAACATGTCTTTTTTTATGAGGTTCCTAATATCTTTTGATCTAATAACTCCATACAAAGGGCTGCTTATCCCCTTGAGAATGTGCAGTCCAGTCTGTAGCTTCATTCATCTATCACACGTAATGCTGAAGGTCACACATTGTCCCTGTGCACACAACCATACATCTCTCTACGAACCATTACACATTCAGTAGCAGTAATAACAGTAAGAGTCTACTGCCGAGCTAGCACCTCTGACAATGCAACATTCTGATGTTTGCTATTTACTGTATGATGTTTACATGTTCACTATCCTAGTTTAGCGTGTTTGCTGTTGAAATATGTGAATTAGCTCTAAACACAAAGTACAGCAATGGCTGATGGGAATGTCATTTGTTTAGCAAGTGTTAGGTCATAATCCAAAGTATTGGACTACTTAAACCTTTGACCTGATGGCAGTGCATCATTCAAAGGGAGAGAGTCACTGATTTAAATTCCTCCTAAGGGATGACAAACCCGTACCCTATTATCAGTAGATACTAAGACATTCACTAAAAACACATTTGTTTTGGTAGATGACACATATATAGATCACCAGAGTCAGTAAGCTTCACCATGAATGTCTGTAGAAAATATCATGGCAATCCATTTCAGTTTGGACCAAACTATATTTAGATTTGAATATTTTCTGTCTGCAGAACTTCAAGAGAGAAGAGCAGAACTTTGTGGTCCAGAATGAAATCAACAACATGTCGTTCCTCATCACTGACACCAAGTGTAAGATGTCAAAGGTATGGACAGATGGACAGAAGCAGGGAATCGAGATTCACATATCAGAAGTGTACTGCTTAACGTGTGTGTGTGTGGCAATGCCCATGTACACATAATGAAGAAAATAACACTCGTCATGTATGTGCATTAAATATTCTGATGTTTGACTTTGCCTCAGGGAATAGTTTCAGACCAGGAGAGGAAGAAGATGAAGAGGAAGGGACGATCGGTACCGATGCAGACCAGTCTCATCGTGGCCACTCTGAAGCGCCTGCTGCCTTGTGGGTCTGAACATTCTGCGCGCCCGGAGAACAAGAGCTGATCGCTCTGGCTAAGAACCGCTTCACACAGGTCAGTCAATACTCATCCACTAGATTATGAGAATTGCTGTTGTCTGATATGGTATTAGAGAAGAGGCAATATACATTTGACTTCATAATTGTATACATTTTCATCGACTATGGTCACTTTGAATTTTAAGTGCATTATTTGCCAACACAAATGAGTTAGTATAGGATTAAAATATAAACTAAACATAAATAAACAAATACTTACAATGAATTATTGGTAACATGTAACACTTCTGTCTCTACACAGTAGGTTCCACCCCATAATATCTGTTGGTGTGTTTGTATACACGTTTGCACCATCTTTGTTTAACACTTCAGAAATGTTTCCAATTTGTCTTAAAGTCTGAATATCTTTAGTTTGAAACTGCCTTTTTGTCTAAATGATCTTAAATTGTGAAACCAAATCACTGCGCACAGATTTATTTGCCTTAAGATATCATTACAATAGTTGTGTGTGTCAGTCGAGACCTTTAAAGGTCCCATGTCATGCTTCTCCGGTTCTGACCCGTCCCCTTGTGTGTTATGAAGGTTGTTCTGCATGTAAACGGTCTGCAGAGTCACAAACCCTCAAAGTACACCCTGTAGCGAGTAAAACTCTAACACAGAGAAGACCTGTCTGTGCTGCCCCAGAACGCCTCCTTGGAGATTTCTCTTTTTCTTCCTGGGTACAGTGACGTGCTAATACCCAAATGGGCCAATCCGTGGAGCCGTTACGTTACGTCCACGGAGCCGTTACGTTAAGTCCTTGGATTGGTCCAAATGGGCCAATCCGCGGACTTCCTCATCCTCACACACACACACTCAATCTTTTCTCAGCTGCAGCTCCGCCGATTTCTCCTACCTGAGACGGCGGGACGCGGCGAGGCTGTGAGTCGGTGTGTGCTACAAACTCCCAGCCAGGCTGCGGGGGTGTGTGTGTGTGTGTTCGGCTGTGTCTCGCTGTGTCTTGCTGTCTCGCAGACGGCCACTGGGCTCAGGGAGGGGGGGGGGCAGGAGCACCAACGAGCCGTTTAGGACCGAGAGTGGAATACACATGCTACTGTATACAGAGATGCTGTGAGAAACCAATGCGATTTTGGAAAATTGCACAATATAAATCTATTCTAGTCGACCCTCAACAATGGAATTATGATCAGTAGAATGGCCATGTCATGGGACCTTTAATGGTTCCCCTTTGTCTCACAATTGAGCGTGCATTTACTCTGTTCACAGAAAGATATACAGAGGATGAAGTTCGAGAGATCATCAAGAACAATCTGCATTTACAAGGAAAGGTGAGTAAACTCTGAACTTATAATTATCACAGTCCATGTATATTGAGAGGAAACAATCATGACTTAAGTCTTTATGGTCACACATGTAATACATGTCCTCATGTGTGTTGTACAGCTGGAGGACCCAGCGTATCCGCTGGCAGATGGCTCTGTACAGAGACCTCCCCAACCACTACGAGGACACCTCAGATCCTCAGAAGACTGTGGAGAGGGTCCTGGACATCGCTCATGTCCTCTTCCACCTAGACCAAGGTGTGTGTGTTGATGTATTCTACCTGAAAGTTAAAAACAAATGAGGAGAACGTGGCCTGCACTCAAATCTAATTATCAATCAAAGCAGTT
This sequence comes from Harpagifer antarcticus, assembly GCA_902827135.1. Taxonomy (NCBI): domain Eukaryota; kingdom Metazoa; phylum Chordata; class Actinopteri; order Perciformes; family Harpagiferidae; genus Harpagifer; species Harpagifer antarcticus. Next base: position 928,238 of record CADEHL010000417.1, on the reverse strand, counting down.
TTCCACAACTGCAAAAATATACAAAAGCATATTTGGTCATATTAATAATGTTGCAGAATACATGGAATGCATACAAATAACAAGTAAAATGAAACCCACTGAAAAATTATATTAATATTAAATCAGTACTTATATTTGCAGCATCCAGACACATGAATAAACACTGCAGCAGCATCAAAGAGGCTCCGTGCACTTGTTTTAAGTGCCCTCTCTCAAATCGATGCCTAGGTCTCTGAAGCTGTAAATAGACACACAAATAAACACACAACAGAAGTTCTTCATGAGACAGACTGTTTTAAAGAAAAAGACATTAACTAATGCACTTATGTAATAAGTTGTCCAGGCGTTGAACCAGAAGGTGAGCAGTACTGAGTGCTTCACTTTGTGTTCAGGTGGAACATCCTCAGCGCAGTAAGAAGGCCGTGTGGCATAAACTGCTGTCCAAACAGAGGAAGAGAGCTGTGGTGGCTTGCTTCAGGATGGCACCACTCTATAACCTGCCCAGGTGAGTTTGGCACCCAAACACAGCAACACACATACAGTATTTACTGAGTGTACTAATCTATCATAAGAAATGTATATTTGTATTCTTAACTTATCTCCTCCGAATTAGGCACCGGGCTGTCAACCTGTTCCTGCAGGGCTATGAGAAGTCCTGGATCGAGGCAGAGGAACACTACTTTGAAGATAAACTCATAGAGGACCTCGCTGTAAGTTCATTTAAATGCAAGCGTAAAACTGATGGAATCAAACTGTGTACTGCTGAAATTGCAGAAAATATTCAAAACACAGACATGGCTACCTTCCAGTTTTAGGTTTATTACATTACATTTAGCTGACGCTTTTATCCAAAGCGACTTACAATAAGTGCATTCGACCAAGAAGATACAAACTTGAAGAAAAAAGTATCATATAAGTACATCAGGTTTCATAGAGCTAAAACATTTCAAGTGCTACTCAACTGGCTTTAGGTAAGCCAGTCCTTTATTATTATATAAGTGCTTTGTTAGTCATTCTATCGCTCGAAGTGGAGTCGAAAGAGATGAGTTTTCAGTCTGCGCCGGAAGATGTGCAGGCTTTCTGCTGTCCTGATGTCAATGGGGAGCTCATTCCACCATTTTGGAGCCAGGATAGCAAACCCACGTTTTTGCTGTGGGAACTTGGGTCCCCCTCAGGCGGGTGCAGCGAGCTGTTTGGCTGATGCAGAGCGGAGTGCACGTGCTGGGGTGTACAGTTTAACCATGTCCTGGATGTAGGAAGGGCCAGATCCATTCGCAGCATGGTACGCAAGTACCAGTGTCTTGATGTGGATTCTAGCAGTTACCGGGAGCCAGTGAAGGGAGCGGAGGAGCGGAGTGGAAGGTTAGGAAGGTTGAAGACCAGATGAGCCGCTGCATTTGGATGAGCTGCAGAGGTCGGATGGCACATGCAGCTAGACCAGCCAGGAGGGAGTTGCAGTAGTCTAGGCGTGAGATGACAAGAGTCTGGACCAGAACCTGCGTGGCTTTCTGGGTCAGCTGGGGACGAATCTTCCTGATTTGGAAAGCGTGTATGTGCAGCAGCGGGTTGTAGCAGCGATGTTTGCAGTGAAGGACAGGTTGTTATCTAGGGTCACACCCAGATTCCTTGCAGTCTGAGTCGGGGAAACAACAGAGGTGCCGATGTTGATTGTTAGGTCAAGAGTTGGACAATCTTTTCCCGGAAGGAAAGCAGTTCAGTCTTGTCAAGGGTTGAGCTTGAGGTGGTGAGCAGACATCCACTGAGAGATGTCCGCTAGACAAGCAGAGATGATGTGACGACCTGGGTCTCTGAGCGGGTCAGGACAAGGACAGAATGAATTGGGTGTCGTCAGCGTTAGCAGTGGTATGAAAAACCATGCGGGCTTAATGACTGATCCAAGCGAGTTTGTGTACAAGGACGAAGAGGAGGGGGACCAAGAACAGAGCCTGAGGTGACCCCTGTAGTTAATTGACAAGGGTCGGACTCCGACCCCTCTCCAAGTAACCCTGTAGGTACGGTCTTCGAGGTCATGAGGTGATGAGGGAAAGTGCAGAGCCTTGAAACTCCAAGTTCTTGGAGAGTGCGAAGGGGATATGATGGTTCACCGGTGTCGAAGGCAGCAAGACAGGTCCAACAGGATGATGACAGAGGAGAGGGAGGCTGCTTTAGCCGTGTGCATGGTCCTCAGTGACAGCGAAGGAGGGCAGTTTCTGTGGAGGTGACCTGCTTGAAACCAGACTGGTGCGGATCCAGAAGGTTGTTCTAATGGAGATAACAGGAGAGTTGTTTAAAGACAGCGCGTTCAAGTGTTTTAGACAGGAACGGGAGGAGAGAGACAGGCCTGTAGTTTATAACATCAGACGGGTTGAGAGTGGGTTTCTTTAGGAGAGGGTTTACTCTTGCCTCCTTGAGACTGTTTGGAAAGTGACCAGAAGTTAGAGAAGTGTTGATGAAATGGGTGAGAAAGGTAGAATATCAGGAGCGATAGTCTGAAGGAGGTTTGAAGGGATAGGGTCCAGAGGACAGGTGGTAGGACGAGCAGAGGTAATGAGGGTAAGAACCTCACTTGGAGAGAGAGGGGAAAAGGAGGTTAGTTTGTGGGTGAAAGGAGGGTCTGGTGACCCAGCAGTGAGTAAAGGTGAGTCAGAAAAAGAAGAGCGAATATCATCAACCTTTTTTTCAAAGTGGAAAGTTTATCGTCTGCTACAATTTTACAAGAACTTAAATTCCACCTTACTCTATTCCATAATTATATGAACACTACTTAATCTAGTCTACTATCGTGTCTAGTTATTTCTAGTCATTTTTACCAGATTCATAAAATACCCACACTAATAAGAGAGTTGTACATGAAAAAAATGAATTATTTTCTTTCCACTATTATTTTCAGTGTATTTTATTGAGTCTTGTGTGACTGTGTTTTTTTTCAGAAACCAGGGGAGCAGGAGCTATCTGAAGAAGAGGAGGGGCAGAAACACATCGATCCTCTGCATCAGCTCATCCAGCTGTTCAGCAGGACGGCCCTCACAGAAAAGTGGTGGGTTTTGTAGATAAAGTTTATGTAAGATAAAAGGTTCTTCCTAAAGTAACTGCATCAACACAAGTTATAGTTTGTGTTTATACATCTAGTAAAAAGAACATTTATCCATCTGAAAGGTCAAACTAAACATGTACTGTTGTTTTAACTCTTATATCAAGTATTTTCATCTGTCTATCTGTAAATGTTAATAGTAGTAGTAGTTAATAATAATTGTTAAACCCTGTCCTGTTCTCGCTCTTGGTTGTTTCACATTGACAGGTTTTAGAGCTCCTGTGCAGGGAGGGGTCCAGTGGAATCTGAAATACCAGTGGACACCTAACCAGATACATTTGTAGTCAATGGCGCTTAAAAAAAAATTACACAGCACAAAAAATACCTTTTTCTCCATTCAGTATTATGCAGATACAAATGTTTTTCCTCATCCGGTACAATTGAAAAAAGACAACATGGGATCACTTCATGTAACTTAAATAAAAAAATGTTTTTAAGGCACTTAGGTAGTCGTTCATCTAGCACTAATGTGTGTGTGTGTGTGTGTGTGTGTGTGTGTGTGTGTGTTGTGTGTGTGTTGTGGGTGTGGTGTGGTGTGTGTGTGTGTGTTGTGACCATGTGTCTTGCAGTAAACTGGATGAGGATAATCTCTACATGGCCTATGCTGACATCATGGCAAAGGTATGACCTACTGATGTGAATAAACTGACTTATCAAAGTATGAAGATGGTGTTTCCTGACTCATTTGTATCATTCTTCACTCCTTTAGAGTTGCCATGATGAAGAAGATGAGGATGGAGAGGAGGTGAAGAGTTTTGAAGTAGGTGATCAGTCCCTCACTCTATCAGTCGCTCTCTCCCTGTGATCATCTTGTAAGTGTGCGCTGTGCTGTTCCTCATCAACAGGAGAAAGAGATGGAGAAGCAGAAGCTGCTGTATCAGCAGGCACGGCTACATGACAGAGGAGCCGCTGAGATGGTGCTCCAGACCATCAGCGCCAGCAAGGGTAGGTCCTCGGCCCACTATCACTACTTTAACACTACTTGTGTATTTGTGATTTATATCCACTGTGAGGGCCAGCTGACACAGCAAAAGAGTTGTATTAAAGGGGCCCTATTCTGCTACTAGGGGTTTTGTTTCCCTGTAGTGTGTTCTATAGGTGTTAGTGCATGTGAATGGTCTGCAAAGGCTAAAATCCATGTGTTCCCTCCAGGGGGAGTTTCTCTCTCACACCACCCTTGGACTCCTTTGTTTACTTCCCTAACATATTGATATCACTTTGTAAAACTGGAGCTTCTATTGGCTAGCGCTCCAAGACATTGTACGTGATATGCTAAAGCACTGGACCTCTCTTAGCAGTTGACCAACCACAATAGAGCCAGCTAACCAATCAGAGACTGGGCTCTGGTTTCAGACAGAGGGTGAAAAGAGGTGCTGCAGCACAGGCAGTATGAGGACAATAAAGAGCTTTTTGAACATTAAAGCATGGAGACATGTCCCAATAGAGACAATAAATACTAATATCGTCCTGTCCTCTTTAATCAAAAGTTGAGTTCGGATCTGCTCATGTGGGACGATATATGTTTTTTTAAAAAATGGTTATTGGGATCATTGCGAACAAAATCACATGACTTGAAAAAGCTGTCAAACTCTCTATTATTGAATTAATTGAGTCAGCTTTGAAACATACGCAAATTACCAAGTTTGAAAAAGTAATGTATGGGGTGTGGGGGGGGGGGGGTATGATTACCCTTATTAAAGATTGTACGTTTTTTACTGAAAAATAAAAAATAAAAAGACGTGTTCTATCTGTGATGCAATACAAATACTTTTTAACTAAATGTAAGGCACTGTAATTACATCATGTTAGAGCCATTTAATATTGAATGTTTTAAGCATGTTTTAATGAAAAGGGGGAAAAAAGGATTCAACCAGGAGCTGTGAAAGACCCTGCACTGTGGTGGATGAAGAACTAATGTCCTTTTTTTCTGGTGTGTGTTGTGTTCCTGTTCACCAGGTGAGATGGGGCCCATGGTGGCCTCCACTCTGAAGCTGGGCATAGCTATTCTCAACGGAGGAAACTCTACTGTACAGCAGGTACACACTGTTTCTGACAGGCAACATGCCATTCTGCTGTTGGATCACAGTGTCCACACTGTTCTGCCATAGTGTCTCCTGTCTGAAATACAACTCAATCATCGCATTTTCCTCTGTGGTTTTTCTCTTTCTCTTTGATAGAAAATGTTGGATTACCTGAAAGACAAAAAGGATGTTGGCTTCTTTCAGAGTCTGGCTGGTTTGATGCAGTCATGCAGGTTACTGTGAATCGCTCTTCCTCTTATTGAGAACAATGACTGACCATGTATTCATAGCACAGGAGGGTTGGTTCATGGGTTCAGACTGTGTGTGGACTGAATGCAGAATCAGACGTCTTTATTCGGCCCACTGCAAAATAGCAAAAATAATAATGTGTGGAATATCATATTAAATAAAAAGCATTTTTTAATGAAATAAAAATCAAATAAGTACACATCCAAGGTACAAGTAGCATCATTATAAAAGCTAGTCAACATGTAACATGTAGTAAACTAGCATCAGGTCAGGATATTTATAAAGTGTAAAAGTAGTATTATAGCAAGATTATTGGTCAAACAGCAGTCAAGTTTATTGAGCTAAAAGGAATATAGATAATAGATGAAACACTTGAGTTAATAATATATAATCTGTGTTCACTCCGATATTAAACTTAAGTGATGTTGAAATGTGTCATATCAGTTGATTAGATGCATCATCCAACAAATACAGAATAATATAATAAAATATATTGGGGGAGGGATGAAACCCTCTGTAATGGTCACACATGCAGAGCACACAGCACACACAGTGAAATATGTTCTCTGCTTTTAACCCAACCTAGCACCAGGAGTCTAGTACTAGGAGCAGTGGGCAGCTATTGCACAGCGCCCGGGGAGCTATGGGAGTGGGGGGGTGTCCGGTGCCTTGCTCAAGGGCATCACGGCAGGGCAGGAGGTGAACTGGGACCTCTCCATGTAGCAGTCCAAACTCCATATTTAGGTCTGGTCGGGGACTTGAACCGGCGACCCTACGGCTCACAGTCCAAGCCCCCACTGACTGAGCCACTGCCGGACGGCCCGAAGATGCTCCCCATGACCTTGCTTCAGTATCTAAGTTTCCAGTAGAAACTGTTGGTACTGCCCACTGGAGAGTGCAGACAGGAAGTACTAAAAGCTGATTTAGCATGCCTTTAATAGTTTATAACCGTGGCACTCATAGTGTAGCACACAGTGTACTTTTTACATAATGCCTTTTAATATGAGAGCAGCTTTCAAATGATACATTGGGCAAAGGTGAAATTGGGTGTTTACGTCCAGTTATTAACAGAACTATGCACAGCCACTGGTTTAGGGGAGAAGAAGGTCAGTGAATAGAGCACAGAACTAGAGTTGTATAACACATTTGTCTTTGTTTCAGTGTTCTGGATCTAAATGCATTTGAGAGGCAGAACAAAGCAGAAGGACTGGGGATGGTGACAGAGGAGGGATCAGGTGAGCTTCTCTCCAGGATGTTTACACATCTTTCATTTCATGTTGCAATGGTTATAGCAATATAATGATTTATTTTGAGATTGTGGCTTATGTTGATAATAAAATGTTTTCTTCACCAGGTATTTTAAGTTAAATGTAAGTTAATTCTTAAATACCACTTTAATTAGCCTAAGGATGTTTCATGTAAGCCTAGCTACACAGAACTGCTTGCTGAAACAATAAGCCTCATAAGGAATGCTAAAAGATAGCATAACCAATACATTTTTAAATCCTTGTTATATCATATAATTGTATTGCGTTGTTGTCATCACTTAATTTGAGCAATTGGTTCATTTATTAAAAGTGGTAATGCAGTTATACCTATTTTTTAAATGCATGATCAAGTATCATTTCCCAGTCACATGTATATGTGCTTATGATTTGCATGTTGCATTTTTCTGTCATGTTTCTGTATGTTCACAATCATACTTTAGATGGCAACTGACTCTTCAAGATTTGACTCTCAAATTCTCAAATACACTTCTCCCCTTTTTTCAACTATTATAAGTACTATATTGTAATACAGGCATAACCTACAAACAACACTCACTAACTACTGGATACAAGTAGGAAGCCTTGAGGAATTGTTTTTGCAATGAGTGCTCTTAAAATGACCACGATGTGTGTTTAAATGATCCTGACATAACCCTTGGTAAATGTAGGAGAGCATGATGTTACCATAGCAACATGAATGTTATCATAGCAACAATAAACCTCTCAGGAGGAAATCAGTTCATTGTTCGGAGCTCACTTGTGCCACTACAAAGTGTGAAACAAGAGAACAAGTCCAACCTGGTATCTCAGAAACATGAAGCCCAATCATTTCCAAACGTAAACCACAACGGCCTGTTTTTTCTGTCCGAACCCAAACCAATATTTACCATTGAGTTGTCCCACACTTTTCACGTCCCCGCCAAAACCCAATTTTCTTTTTTTAAGGCATAAACTTAAGACCCATAAATCTTGAAACGTACTTTATTTGTATAATTATTGCATCTATTACAGCAGAACAGAAATAGCACAAATTATGTTTTTTCTATTATAATTTCCTCAATATAATTACTAAGCCCTATTAACTTAACATTTTGACCATGCACTTTCACAATCAAATAAAAAAAGAAGAGGGAACAAACGTTTTTATCTTGGTGTTATATATTTTTATTTTGTTAAGACATTGTTAAGACATTTACTGAGCTTTACGGATTCCCTGTCAACACATACTTTTTTTCCAAGTTGACCAAACAACTGAATTTGGAGTTATTTAAATCTTTTCCCTATATGTAATCTTTTCTTTGTTTCTTACTTTGCTTCTCTCTTTCTTTCTTCCCCCTGTTTTTCCTTTTCTCATTTTGGTTTACTGCACTTTCTTCCCCTCCTCAGTCATCACTCATGAGCGTGGTAATTATGCCTTCTGCCATTTTCCTTGTGTGTTGGTTGGTCTCTCGCTCCCTCTTCCATCCTGTTGGTGGGTCAGATGTTGTGTCAGTTCTGTCCCGGTCTGTCCCGATACTTTTTAAAGTCTTTGTCAAATCATTCTCTTTGACATCAAGAAGACTGGTGATGAATATAATAAATGTCAAGTAGATTCAAACAATCCAGATCCCTCTCAGGATGTGTCACCGTCCATCTGACGCACATTTCTTTAATATTACTGATTAGTTCCATCCTTCACCCACTCTTGGGTCATGTAGTCACAGTCCTAGAGTCTGGTTGTTTGTTGTCCTCTTGATGGAGATAGATGGTTATCTGTGATGGCTGTCTTTGTCTGTGAAGTTTTAGATTACTAACCCATCTGTGTCCTCAGCCTTCTCTCTCTGTCATTTCCTGATCTCCCTTATATTAGGGCCTGCATACATACAGAAAGGCCCCAATCAGGCCAATATGACGTTCCTCTATAGTAAATGACAGCTCATCAGTGCACTCTGTTGTAGTGGCTGTGAATTCATGTTGTTAAATCTGTGAGCGCCTACAACGTAGATGCACTCTATCCGTCTGACAGCACCAATTATTTGCTCCCCGCTCACATTTCAATGGGACATTGATCACGATCAGCGCTTTGTTCACACCGGAAAAAGTCCCTGGGGTGGATTAGGCAAATGAAGCCGCTGACGTCACTTCTTCTTCTTCTGCTTTGGGTTTACTGGCAGGCTAACAAACCACTTCACGGCGTATACTGCCGCCCACAGTCCCCGGCCGGAAGTCCCCGGAGTTGGGGACAGGCCTTCAGTAGAAGCTGCTGGACTCCCCAGCAGCTTCTACTGAAGCCTTCAGAGTAAATCGCCAGAACGCCGACCACCCTCCTCATCTTCACCACTCCCATGTTTTATTTTGTGTTGCCATACGTTAGTCTCTCTGCGTGTCTGCGCTGGGCTAATGCTAATGCTAATAATGCTAATGCGAGGATAATAATAATGGCCGGCTTCACAAAACTTTTGGAAGTTTTACGGGGCGTGGTTTGCAATCCGCCCAGCCATCAGAAATATAGCTCTTTTCTCACAAAAGAGCCGCTCGAAAGTCCCTGCTCTCTGCTAGGGACTTTCGAGGGGGTAAAAAAGGTTCACATGAACTCATTTAGTACCGGCTCTTTTTTGGTGTGAACGCGACAAAAGAGTTCTCATGAACTAAGTTCGCAATGACCTTTGTGGGAAAAAGTACCGCAGTGCTGAATGCGCTATTGGCTTCATGAGTTGTCAAAGTGTAACAGAAACACGTTATATGAAGGGGCAGTTCATTTTACTATTGAGCTATTCAATTGTGTTGTCAATACACTTACTGTTACAGCTTGGTACGGTGGCCGACAAATGCTAACGCGCTTCAACGGCCCAAAGCATTTCCATTAGGAGAAGCACACTGCAGCTTCAAAAACAATTCAAATATAGAGACATCAATGTGCCACAACACATGCAGCTGAAGAACCACCCAGCCTTTGGAAAGCATTCACCAGCTGGACCAAACAAGCGCTGCGTAAACAAAACATTACAAATACAAAAAGCAGCACTTAAAAAACGCTTGCAAGAACACGACGGAAGCCGAGCCAACTGAATCAGAAGGAATCATCCGCTGAAATTGTTCAAATGAGTCGATAAAACTTTTAGGTATGTTTCCAACAGCAATGGCTGTTGACCAACATTATAATCCCCAACATGTCAACATGCACAGCTGTATGCATCACTTTTTAGTTTCCGTTGTGTTTTGAGTTTGTGCAGCTTTTTTTATTTGCAGCCGCTTTAGTAAGGCTGCCAAATGTTTTGGTAAAGATGTACCTGCATGCTGTTTTGGCACATACACAACAGTGTTAAAGAACATATCAGTATTTCATATAAAGGTTAGTCTTCGAATAACAAGTGAAATTGCCAGGCGGTGCGGCCCTGCTTGTTCTCACCTCTTCATCAGTTTAGTTTCTGTCCACCTCTCCTGCTCTGCTCTCTGTGTGTTCACTCTAACCGGGCACATGCTGCTGTAAGAGGAGGGGGGGGGGCTCTGCTCTCTGGTGTTTCACTCTAACCGGGCCATGCTGCTGTAAGAGGAGGGGGGGGGGGCTCTGCTCTCTGTGTGTTCACTCTAACCGGGCCATGCTGCTGTAAGAGGAGGGGGGGGGGGGGCTCTGCTCTCTGTGTGTTCACTCTAACCGGGCCATGCTGCTGTAAGAGGAGGGGGGGGGGGCTCTGCTCTCTGTGTGTTCACTCTAACCGGGCCATGCTGCTGTAAGAGGGGGGGGGGGGGGGGGCTCTGACTCTCTGTGTGTTCACTCTAACCGGGCCATGCTGCTGTAAGAGGAGGGGGGGGGGCGCTGCTCTCTGTGTGTTCACTTCTAACCGGGCCATTGCTGCCTGTAAGAGGAGGGGGGGGGGGGCTCTGCTCTCTGTGTGTTCACGTCTAAACCGGGCCATGCTGCTGTAAGAGGAGGGGGGGGGGGCTCTGCTCTCTGTGTGTTCACTCTAAAACCGGGCCATGCTGCTGTAAGAGGAGGGGGGGGGGGCTCTGCTCTCTGTGTGTTCACTCTAACCGGGCCATGCTGCTGTAAGAGGGGGGGGGGGGGGGCTCTGCTCTCTGTGTGTTCACTCTAACCGGGCCATGCTGCTGTTAGAGGAGGGGGGGGGGGCTCTGCTCTCTGTGTGTTCACTCTAACGGGCCATGCTGCTGTAAGAGGAGGGGGGGGGGGGGGCTCCTGCTCTCTGTGTGTTCACTCTAACCGGGCCATGCTGCTGTAAGAGGAGGGGGGGGGGGCTCTGCTCTCTGTGTGTTCACTCTAACCGGGCCATGCTGCTGTAAGAGGAGGGGGGGGGGGGGCTCTGCTCTCTGTGTGTTCACTCTAACCGGGCCATGCTGCTGTAAGAGGGGGGGGGGGGGCTCTGCTCTCTGTGTGTTCACTCTAACCGGGCCATGCTGCTGTAAGAGGAGGGGGGGGGGGCTCTGCTCTCTGTGTGTTCACTCTAACCTGGCCATGCTGCTGTAAGAGGGGGGGGGGGCTTCTGCTCTTGTGTGTTCACTTAACCGGGCCATGCTGCTGTAAGAGGGAGGGGGGGGGCTCTGTGCTCTGTGTGTTCACTCTGACTTTAACCTGGCCATGCTGCTGTAAGAGGGGAGGGGGGGGGGCTCTGCTCTCTGTGTTCACTCTGACTTAACCTGGCCATGCTGCTGTAAGAGGGGGGGGCGGGGGGCTCTGCTCTCTGGTGGTTCACTCTGACTTTTAACCTGCCATTGCTGCTGTAAGAGGGGGGGGGCGGGGGGCCTCTGCTCTCTGTGTGTTCAATCTGAACTTAAACCTGGCCATGCTGCTGTAGAGGGGGGGGGCGGGGGTGGGCTCTGCTCTCTGTGTGTTCACTCCTGACTTTAACCTGGCCATGCTTGCTGTTAAGAGGGGGGGGCGGGGGGGGGGCGTCTTGCTCTCTGTGTGTTCACTCTGACTTTAACCTGGCAATGCTGCTGTAAGAGGAGGGGGGGGGGGGGGGCTCTGCTCTCTGTGTGTGTTCACTCTGGACTTTAACCTGGCATGCTGCTGTAAGAGGAGGGGGGGGGGCTCTGCTCTCTGTGTGTTCACTCTGACTTTAACCTGGCCATGCTGCTGTAAGAGGAGGGGGGGGGGGGGGGGGCTCTGCTCTCTGTGTGTTCACTCTGACTTTAACCTGGCCATGCTGCTGTAAGAGGGGGGGGGCGGTGGTGGCTCTGCTCTCTGTGTGTTCACTCTGACTTTAACCTGGCCATGCTGCTGTAAGAGGGGGGGGGCGGGGGGGGCTTCTGCTTCTCTGTGTGTTCACTCTGGACTTTAACCTGGCCATGCTGCTGTAAGAGGGGGGGGCGGGGGGGGGCTCCTATTGCTCTGTGTGTTCACTCTGACTTTAACCTGGCCATGCTGCTGTAAGAGGAGGGGGGGGGGCTCTGCTCTCTGTTTGTTCACTCTGACTTTAACCTGGCCATGCTTCTGTAAGAGGAGAGGGGGGGGGGGGGCTCGGGGGGGGCTCCTCTATTCATCCTTCCTCCTTGCTTTAGGTTTACTGGCTGAGCTGTGGTCTGTAGTCAGTGTGTCCTTCATGACTGTTCTGCTTAAGTGGGGATATTTTATTTAATAACCGCCCTTCTTTTACGATTTGACTTATTTCGTTTCAGTATTGTATTTTGCATTCATGATTTTGTTGTTGTTGTACTCATGCATTAAACTGTGTACAGTTTACAACCTTATGTTTTAAATGGACTAGAAGAAATTGAATGCACTATTTATTGTACACCACATCTATAGCTTGCCATTTAATCCTATTTATAATCGCTATACCAAGAGCAGAGTGTGGCCTGGTACCTGGAGAGTTGCCAGTCTGCCTCCTGGGCACAGCCAGGTGCCCTTGAGCAAAGCACTGAACCACCACACTGTTTCAGAGCGCTGTATAGTAGCTGCCCACTGCTCCTTATACTAGGATGGGTTACATGCACAGTTTGAATTTCACTGTGTTATGTGTACATGTGTGACCATAGTTTAAATCCCTATTTACATTTCATCCATTCCATTAAAGGTGCAATGTGTAAATTATGCCAGAATAAACATTATTAAAGACATGCTGACTTTATGTTGAAGATGTCTACGTATTGTGTTGCAGAAGTGAAGTCAGCATGCTGACTGATTAGCCTGTAATACAGCTTGTTCAGCACTTCCCCACCCCTGTCTGTCCTCATAGCAGAGGAACAAGTAGAGCTGCCCGACTTGTAGATCAATGATCACTGCACTGATTGCTTGTTTGGATTCAATACAAAGTGTCCGGAAACGACTCACACCCCCACCTCAAATCAAATCAAATCAAATCAAGTTTTATTTATATAGCACATTTATAAACGATTTTTGGTCGAGCCAAAGTGCTGTACATATAATAAAAATAGCCTACAGTAGATACACTTTACAGCAAATACAACAGCACAGATTGTTCAGAATATCAGTATGAGAAAAACGACACCCTCTATCCTTAGACCCAGTGGCGGCCAGGCCCATAGGGGCGCTAGGGGCGCCGCCCCACCTCTTCACACATACAAAAAAAAATCTTAAAAAAAATCTTAAATTAAAACAAAAATATTTCGAAAAAAAATATTTAAAAAAAATATATATTTTTATTTTTAATGAACAAGGTAAATATCATACAATTGGTATCAGTAAAATGTATAATCTACAATAAAATCTCGTTTAAAATTGTGTTACGATGTCTAAAGTTACTGATAAGTCACATGTTTCCTGCCTGGCCTTGCCCATGGCATTAGTTTATCATTACCGGGCGGAGCCCCCGAGCCAAACAGCAGCAACCAGCACGTTGCAAAAGTCTCAATAGTAAACTGTGCCACCGAAACATAATTTCAGCCAATCAGCACCGTCAAATATTTTGGTCACGAGGGCGCTCACGTTGGCGCCCACGTTGCTTACGTGCGTTGACGTGAGTTGTTTTTTAGACTCGTGAGTGACCAAGGTGACGCAGTAGTTGGATGAGAATGGTGTGCAGGTGGAGACACCGGACCTCGGTCCGCACCCAATTCCGTGCAAGAGCTACTCTCCAATCCTTTCGAAAGGAGAAGTTTGGGAGATAAATTGATACTTAAAGACCTTGGACCGGACCAACCCGATTTGTATATATCACAGCAAGCTCGTGAAAAAGACAAAACGCTTCTCACATAGCTGGTACACCAGAAAGGCATGGCTAGCTGGATGCAACAGGTAAATGTCTGTCTTTGTTTCCCATGCTTGCTCTTCAAAACAGCCGGGGGACAGATATGATCTGTTCAGAAACTAGACAAAAGTTAAACAAGTACAAACCACAGACTGTCTGTGTCATGGAGAATACAGTCACTGGTTTATTTGTGTCTGTATAGGCCGTTGTTGTGAGTGTGGACGGTCGGAGCATATATAACGTTAGCTTAGCCAAGCTCCATTCAGAAAACAAGCATTCTAAAATGTTTTTCGCCTTGCCGTCTGTCTGCAAAAACTTGTCAAAGCATTAATTCATGGTTTTTACTAACCGGTATCAGTATGTTGTTACGTCGGCATCATTTAGAAACGTGTATTACAATTTAATCACGGTAAAATATATTCATTTTGTTGTAGTTGTAGCTCCCGAGCCAGTGCGTCTTGTTTGAATGATGCGAGTAAACACAGCTGGCAGCCCGCGGTGTGAACTCGTCCGACTAGAGCGATGCGATAGGAGCGTTTAGAGCGAAGCGAATATTCGCATCGCGTCCGGTCTGAACGCAGCATTAGAGCAAAGCGAATATTCGCATCGCGTCCGGTCTAAACGCAGCATTAGAGCGAAGCCAATATTCGCATCGCGTCCGGTCTGAACGCAGCATTAAAGCGATCTCCGCACTGCACTGGAAACGGGCCATTACATCACCAGAAGTCCTAATTTAGGGGGTCATTTCTCCCAAAAAAAATGCTGTGTGTAAATCGAAGAGATAATACATTTTACAGCATATAGACCGAATGTAAGGAAATGTATGTGTCTGTAATAAGAAGATGAATCCACGAGGATGTCAGCTACAATCCTGTGGAAGCCATCAGGGAAGCAGCATGACGAGACCCAAGGCATGACCGCAGAGACAGGTTCAGCCACGACCCGAAGGCCACGACTTAAACCAGAACTCAGGATAGAGGATCCAGGACAGTGTTGTGCTAGTTACTGTGGAGGAAACTTCTGTGTATCAATGCAATTAGGAGTCACCGACTCAGGAAGGAGACACGGTAGAGCAGGAGCTTTTGATGTCAAACACTGATGGTTTATTTGGAGTTACGGCCGGAGGATTCACATCACAAGTCACAGCAATCACGGTGAGACTGCACGGGAGAGTTGCCACGTCAATTCTGAAGCGCCTCTCTCTCGTTAGCCCATTTAACTGGTTTCACAGAGAGTGATCAACATGTTTGATAAGATAGTTTAGACAGTTGGCACACGGAGTCCACTTGCCTCCATCACCTATGGCCTCGAAGATTTCATACCTTGGAGGCCACAAACAACGAAGAAGGAAGTGTCCCAGTGTACCCACAACAACAGACCATCTGTGACCTAGTGTTGACCGGTCACAGAACGGGAACAATAACTTTATGGCTGAAGCAGCCTATGTCCTTAAAGGAGATAAACAGACGTCAGGGTTGGTCATGCACGTCATCTCTAGGAGTCTAGGACAATTATTTCCATAACAGTCCACTCTTTTGATCATTTATGATAACCTAAAAACATTAGTCTAATAATAATTTGGTCAATACTCAACTCAATAGGCGTCTCCAGATTTGAGTGTGGTCTCACCTTACATTAATTACATCACAAAGTAGAATAAGATTGAAACACTCAATCACAATGATTGATACAGACAATCATAATAGGAAAAATCATCTCATCAGTGTTTGATCATCTTTCGTCAAAAGCACAATAATGAACACACATAAAACACAGATGCAAAAATAGCTAAATATTTGTTTTAAACTAATATATCTTATCATTTATCATTAGTTCATTTCATTCATCAAACTATAAAATCAAAACCAGCTTGCCGTTTTAAAGATTTACTTCAAGGCAATCACTAGTCAAAAGCATTTTAAAACTAAGGATCCTAAGAGATCCAGCTAAGGTATACAATTCACAGTTGTGATTTTATCAATATGTAATCTGCAAAAGTGCAGTGTCCTCAATATTAGGATTACTTTTACGTTTACTTACATACGCTTTAGTCATTAGTAAGGCACTTTAGTCAAATCAATACATTCATTTTAGTCAAGTACATTGTTCAAAATCTGAAAAGGAAAAGTTAGGCAAATATTCAAAGACTTTTGTAAAAACCTGGAAAGGAAGGATTAAACATTCTTAAAACTTGAATTATCACATTTGTAAATGCTACCACTAATCTGTGCCAAATAAGTCTATCAATTATTCCCATTAGCCATACTTACCTGAGCATCTACTTATGTTACTTGGAAAGGATTCTTCTGTGTTTATCTAATGTTGAATATAGAATATCAATTTCTTTAAATTATACTTCTCTAATTTGAGGATCAAATATGCTACATAATTGTTATAAATATTATAAATATTTGTTTTGGGCCAAAACTGAAATTAATCCAGTACTTGAAACATCATTGTAGGTCTTTCTGTGCATGGATAATACATTAAAGAGTAGTGTTGTTAAGCCTGATTGCTGGACGATTAAGGATATTAACATTATCTGTGATAATAGTATAAATATCTTATTATTCAATACTTTATAATCTGAAAATATTAATTAATTAATTTTGTTAAGTGCGAAGGTGTAATCTGATCCGGCAAAATATATTAATCACCACTATTCAACACATGTCTGGTCATTAGAAATATAAAAAACAGTCATTAATTGTACATCTGTAAACATCCAAGATATAAAATCAATTCAAAGTTCATCTTTGTAGGAGAGCTGGAAGAACATGTCCTTCAGTCTTTCTGACTCGTTCTCCTCCTCTCTTTATGACAAAGAGTGACTGGTGTGTGTAAAGGCATCCTGATACTGTAGATTAGCACTGAGGTGCTGATTGGCTCAAACTCTTCGTCATCAGAGCGCCATATTTCAACCCCCCCCCAATTGCTCTGCTTTTGTGTGGCTCAATTCAGTGAGCACTGTATGATCCCCCAGTGAAACGGAGGCTCATCTGCCTGCATTCCTTCTGCTATCTGCTTGAGAGCAGTGCAACTGCATATTCCAAATGGTGCATCCAGGTCTCCCCCCGTGGATGGGAGAGGTTATGAAGACATCTGCTCCTCCAAGAAACAAGGAACCTTGTATGAAGCCTCTGACGCCCTTGCTCGTCCCGCAGGGTTGTCTGCCTGAGCCCACAGAGCAGAATGGTGAAGAAGCATCCCATCTCCTCAGATAGTTGAAGATTAGAATCCTCTCATCTCGAACGACCTCGTGCCTCCTTGCCCGTGGCTGGGGGCGCCCTCTGCAGCCGGAGAGTGTGACCCTCTCTCTCTGACCCTTGGCCTTCAGAGCTGTCCTAGCTATTGGGTTAACACCTGATAGGGATGTTTTCCTGAGTGCAGACAACTCAAAGTAATGGATTAGCACATTATCATTTACTTACAAAAATAGGATAGGCCCCTCAGAATTATTTGGGAGCCTTCCTGACACATGCACATGCATACATTTAAGGTTTGTGTTAGTCATTTAACATACAAGAATCATATACTCATCTGTCCAAAGCAGATAAATGTTATTGTAATTTAAAGGTGAGCTAGTCCCTGGATATAACCCCTTCTCAATGATTCTAAATGTTATATTAATTCACCATTTGATAAAATATTAGTTTATCAGAAATATATATTTTTCCTCTTCCATAAAACAGGTTTAAGTAATAAATGTTCCAATATAAAATCAATTACTCAATATAATTGACTCTTCCCTCCCTTTTCTTACATATGTCACATATAAAATAATAACTTAGGAGTCTATTTAAGCATGGTGTAGTTTATAATCTATTACTCGAGAAGACTCAGTATCACCTGTGTGCAGCTTGCAATAAAAACAATTGTGAGAAACATATATTATGCAGGAAATGTATACCTTTGTTGAAAAACAAAGCATATCTGATTTGGGAGGAAAAGCTTCAATCCCCTTAACATCTGAGTTACCACTGATGGCATAGCATGAATGATAGTCGGTGTCTGAGGGTGTCATTACTGAGAAATGTCAAACAAATTCAAAACCTTACATTTGAAAACAGGTTTGCATTCCTCCACTTAAGGTGACGTTATCATTGGAAACAATGAAAGCTAATTGTTTTGACGTAGAATCTATCAATTGAATCGTTAGAGCAGAACAGAATGGTCGTATTGTAGCCTGAGTTTCGTGCAGCCTCTAGTTTTTACCAGGTGGACACATTGTTTATATAATGTGAATACATGTAGAACTAAGAGGCCCCTGACATTAGGCCTATTTTAAAAATAGTAGGGGCTTTTAACAGCTTGCCAACTTACAGGCATCCTCTGCATAGCAGTATGAATAGCCTTAAAAAAACAACCCACTCTGCGGTAACGAGAGTAATGTATCTGAACCAAATGCCCTAAGTGAAGCCGTTAGTCTCATCTGACTGACCCAAGGGTTGGTGCTGGTGTGACAGGGAGGTTTCCAGGTGTTCAAAGCAGAGGTCAAGCTTTCAGTTCATGGCTCAGTGGGGGGAGCAGACCCACGTGAGACAGTATCAACGGCTGTAATGTTCAGTTTGAGGAGCGTCATTCTCTCTGGGAGCAGGAAATGGTGTCCATTCTCGGACCAGACCATTAATGTAATTTCATGAAGAGCAGCCATAGCATCTCTGTGACTGCACTCAGCCGGACTGTAGCAGGATAGAACTGGGTGACTCTTAGTGAAGTCGTACAAGGCCAGACAAAATGGAACCACGTACCAACAAAAGGGACACAAGGTCATCAATGTCTCTCTTTACCATTGGCCTAATTGCACAACAAATGAGTGGAAAAAAATGTAGAACACTAATCCATCATGTGAAATGTTGGGTTAATCTAAATAATTACTTATGGGTTGAAATCAAATTAACATTGGAACTAAAGTCAGTCAAAATTGGACTTGCACGGATCAGAATCTAAGCAATACACCATTTTCCCAGCTCTGTAACGAAAAGGATAACAAGATTAGGTACATTACAGGAGTGTTAAAACACCCACACATGCACACTTATTTTATTCTAGTAGAGATTAGAGGACAAGGTCTAATGTTGTGAACAAAATGATCAAGTCAAAGTTATTTTATTTATTCTATGTTATGTACCACATTTAATTTAATAATTAATCTTGAATTACTAATCAACAATTTACAATTTGGATAAGGTGAATACTTATCCAAACTGTGTGTGTGTGCGTGTGTTTGTCTGTCCAAGGTTTAAAAACAGTTGGGACAGCACAGCAGTGAGAATGTTATGAGACTAAACTCGAAGGAAGCTAGACTGGAGCATTTTAACTAAATCAAAACACTTGCACATTAATTAAATGCATTTGACATTTAGCTCGAGCTGGGTTCAATACTTTTCTTTATGGTATTTAAAATTGGGCTCGAGTAGAACCCCTGGATTTGGCTTGCAACACAAAGTGATACTGATCTCTGTAGGACTTGGAAGTGAAATGATTCAAAGTGTGGGCCTGTGAAAGACAGGCCCTTGGAAAACAACATCTATTTTTTTTAACTGTAATTACTTATTTTAAAGAGATTGCAACATTATACTTTTTAAAGAATTGCTCAATTAATTGAAACATTTATTATGCGCACAATAAAAAAACTTCAACAAATATATTGATCCTGGCTTAACCAGCGACCTTTACTCTGTTGTTCATAAGCTCGGTTTCAGAAAACTTGTCAGTAGTTTAACAACTATTTTAATTTTAGTAATGTCTATGGAGACTGGAGATGGAATTGGTTGATACGAGAAATAATTTGAACTATTTTTTAAAACTGTAATTGAACTTCAACTTATATTAATTACCTGATTCCAGTGGCCAGTTGGAACAGATAATCAGCAAAGTTTCCATTTTTCAGCAACAGCGCAAAAGGTTTCAACAACAATTAGTATTATGTCTGAGTCTAGTTCTGTCTTATCTGCTTTGTTTCGGAATGTGTTCAACACATTACGTTTTTATTCATTATTACCATACCATACATAGATTTAAGAATAAATTAAACAAATAATACAACATTGACCTAAAAAAACAGATTTTGCAACCCTGATCTCCTCAGGCAGGTCTCTTAGGGTCTCGGGGCGCAGGACGGGGCATAGGGTTTATACAAGGTCACAAACATATCTTAACATACCAGCAATACAATTTAAGAATGGATTCTTAAAGCAATATAATCTTATTTTCTTCTTACACAGCGCACACCCTGAACAGTGTGCTTCTTGTTTACTTTTTCCTCTGCACACTCAGAGGCAGGACATAAAAACACTCTTTTGCTATTTATTTTCATTTTGCAGCACATTTATACTACCAGAATTTTTTGCTTTACATCTTTATATTATTTATTTTTCTCAAGTCATTTACTTTTGGTGGGATAACTAAAGTTTAGTCCATTTTACCCTGTCTATGGACTGATTCAATATTAGTTGTTACAAAACATACACAAGACGGCGGGACAAACCAATATAGACCCCCCATACAAACAATCAAACAAAACATGAACTCGTAATAAACACCAGCGTGACAGCAAAGCTCATCCAGCTCAATTTAGTCCGAATTAGGAGGTTTCAGAGGGGGTGGGGAATTGCAGATGGGGCGCCTTAACTCACGCACCCACCCTTGTATACAAGTCCTAGATCGGTGCCCGAAAGCCATCCAAGAGCGATAACTAACTTATCCTCTTGCGACACCACTATCCGTTTCTAGTGGCGCTGTGTCCCCCCGACCGAAGCCCACAGACTTTTCCCTCTTCCCTTTCTCTCCAAACGACAGCCCAGTTGACTGTAGTCCGACACGACCAGCCTATACACTTGCCATCGAGCTCATCCAATGATGAAACACAGTTTGCTCTACGTTTGCGTGCCACTACCCACCTGTGATCAATTAGCCTATAATTTTATGTATGCACCCCGGGCCACCACCAGCTCCTCAATGTCTAGGGAACTGTGGCGCATCGGGCGATGCACGCGCCTCGCGCTGGTCCGTCTAACCATGAGAAAGGGGTCCCAAGCAACGGGTGCTTTTAGACCATTTCTTTTTCCATTTTTTTCAAAAGAGATGGCGGTGGTGTGAGTTCAAACTTTTATAGGCAAAAACATGTGACTTTCTCCCTCTCAGCTGCACTTCTCCAGCCCCACAAGCACGGGGAGGTTTACACACACACACCCACGGCTGTAGCTGGAGCCGTGTTTATAGAGGCGATAGCAGTAATATCTCTGGCTGCTTATTTTCAACTGCTGTGCTTGGCCGCTGAAACCCCCAGAATTCGGCGATTTGTTCAATACAAATCTTTACATTGCTTTCACACAGAAGCTCCACTTTACTGATGCCTTTCTTTTAAGGTCTCTCTAAACATGAGCTGTGTATGCTTGTATGGCACTTCAGTCCAGAGCAGCACACACAGAGGAAAATCAGCCAGACACTGATCCCCTGGGTCTATTATCCCCAAATGTTTATTAACCAAAAATGAACCACAGCCGCTGCTGGGACGAAGCTAGTAGCTAAGACCACAGAGACTCAGCTGACGCTACTCCACCTCCACCTAAGCAACAGCGGCTGGATTTTAACCGAGGGACTGCTAGCCAGGGAAAAGTCGATAAAGCCATTGCACGGTATGTTGTACAACACATGCAGGCTATTGCTACAGTGGAGTCACCCGCTTTCAGGGAGCTAGTTAGCATGATACCATGTCCTGGCGGCACACGTCATATGGGACGGAAAACCTTTTCCAACTACCTGGAGAAAGAATATACAAAAATGGAAAGCCAGCTAATATCGATGCAATCCAGATTGCATATAATGCATGTCAAGTTGATCAATAGATTGTATTATTCTCCAATGCAATAACAGTACTGAAATGAAGGCTATAAGTGCATTAATGGGAGCCCTTTTTTTAAGTAACTAAAAAGTTACCTTTCACAGTAACGCATTACTTTTTGGTGTAAGTAATCAGTAAAGTAACTGAGTTACTTTTGAAATGAAGTAACTAGTAATGGTAACTAGTTACTGGTTTTCAGTAACTATTATGGAAATAATTGTCCTAGACTCCTAGATATGACGTACATGACCAACCCTGACGTCTGTTTATCTCCTTTAAGGACATAGGCTGCTTCAGCCATAAAGTTATTGTTCCCGTTCTGTGACCGGTCAACACTAGGTCACAGATGGTCTGTTGTTGTGGGTACACTGGGACACTTCCTTCTTCGTTGTTTGTGGCCTCCAAGGTATGAAATCTTCGAGGCCATAGGTGATGGAGGCAAGTGGACTCCGTGTGCCCAACTGTCTAAACTATCTTATCAAAACATGTTGATCACTCTCTGTGAAACCAGTTAAATGGGCTAACGAGAGAGAGGCGCTTCAGAATTGACGTGGCAACTCTCCCGTGCAGTCTCACCGTGACTGCTGTGACTTGTGATGTGAATCCTCCGGCCGTAACTCCAAATAAACCATCAGTGTTTGACATCAAAAGCTCCTGCTCTACCGTGTCTCCTTCCTGAGTCGGTGACTCCTAATTGCATTGATACACAGAAGTTTCCTCCACAAATTGGCGTTGTCGGCAGGATACCAACAAATCTTCAGAACTGGTAAGTGTGATTTCAAATTTACATTTGGACATTGCCTTACCAGAATCTGTGATTGACGGTATCCTAAAATTACCTGTGAAACTGAGCATGTTGTTTTTGCAGATGTTTTAAGAGATTTGAATGACTGGTTTGGGCAGTAGATAGGCTCTTTGACCCGCCAGGACACAACTTACATTTAACTAAAACTTTCTTTTCTTTGTGCTCGACAACAGTGAAATAGTGAGAATATCTCCAGGTGGAGAAACTAGACTTGAGCTCCGCCGCCGCCATGATAGCAGGGTTGCCAACTCTCACGCATCTGGCGTGTGACACACGCTTTCACTCTCAATCTCACGCTCTCACGCTGCCCACACTATTCTCACGCCAAAAACAAGAATACCGAAGACCAGAAACGGTTTTGAAAACTTTTGTCAGGTAGTGATCGTCTCCTCAATAGAACATCTTTGATAATGTCTTCTGGCCAATCAGAATCACGATAACGGCGTGGTGTTTTTGCAGGAAGTCCCCACGGAGAATACTTTTGCTGTAGTACAACATTACGTGTTGATAGAAATCAACACGTAATTAAATAAGACCCCACGGTTTGATGATTGATAGGTGTGTGGGCTGTCTTTCATTTTGACACACAGAACAATGGAGGCTATCCACCCTTATCCACAATGTAACGTCATTCACAGCCTCTTCCCTCTTCTCTCTGTGAGGAGCAGCAGGTTCAGCTTTCAGAACAAAGTAACAAAAGACTAAAATGGCATTCATTTTTTTAAATATGTCGTAATAGATGTATTTATTTTTCTTCTCAAGAGAGTACCAGAATGTGTATTTTATGTTAGTATTTCAAAAAATCTCCTGGGGGGAGACCCCCTGCAGGGGTTGGACTTTCAGCATGTCAACTCTTTCACTTGTGGGGAAATTGCAGGATTGGTTCCAGGTCGCCCTTTTTATTTACTACAAGACAAGTGTGCCTTTTTATTTCATACAGTTCAATTTGGATTGAGACAGGGAAATAATCTAAACCTCACGCGTGGCGTTTCACTGTCAAGGGGGGCGTGTATGTAATTACATTGCAAATACTGATTTGAGCCCCACCACTGTATGGGTTAGCCCTACCAGAGATTACCCAACACAAATACTCTGGAGCCACAACTGCCGACCCGTATTGCGCATGCGCAGATCTGAGATCCAGTAGAAATGATACAAAAATAAAAGTCTGCTGCTTATTGTTCTACTAGGCCAAAATAGAGTGTGTTAATTAATATGTTTGGCAGTTTGGAGTAAGTCTGTAGATTTATGTGTGTGTGTGTGTGTGTTTCATGTATAAGCCTCTCACGATAATTAATTTTGTTGGATACATTTTCCAGGAAATGATTGCGATAAACGATAATATTGTCGGCACCGTTGTATGACCATTTTAGACCACTGACATAATGATAATATATAATAATAATTCAAGTACATCCTTTCAAACTGCTAGTCACATCCTCATGTAAATGGCAATTTATCGAGTTCATTTTTATTTATCGTACGATAAGTCAATGAATTGCTTATCGCGACAGGCACACAATAAAACAGTGGAAACAAAGATGTGTTTGACTTTCATTAGTGAATGAAACTTTGTGCCCTTTATAGTCTGTGTCCAATATTGTGTATTTGTATATATATCCTATATCCTATATATATGGTCCCGCTGCTGACACGATAGCAGTCATTTAGTGTGCATATGTGTAATTAAACCCATGATATCAAAATCTCACTCTAGCCAGGTACCCAAAGTTGGCAACCCTGTGATAGTCTTGTTAGTAAACAAGGCAAGGCAAGGCAAGGCAAGTTTATTTATATAGCACTTTTCAACACAAGGCAATTCAAAGTGCTTTACAACAAATGAAAGACATTAAGAAAATGGCATTTAAAATCAGTCATTAAAAAGAAAAGCTAATAAAATAAACATTAAAAGAAGAAATACATGGATAAACAGTAAAAGAAAAAATACATGGATAAAAGTTACAGTGCAGTCTAAGATATGAATAGTTCAATTAAAAGCAGCGACAAAAAGAAAAGTCTTCAGCCTGGATTTAAAAGTAGTCAGAGTTGCAGCGGACCTGCAGGTTTCTGGGAGTTTGTTCCAGATATTTGGAGCATAATAACTGAACGCTGCTTTACCATGTTTAGTTCTGACTCTGGGGACAGAAAGCTGACCAGTCCCTGAAGACCTGAGAGATCTGGATGGTTCATAATTTAGCAGTAGATCAGAAATGTATTTTGGGCCTAAACCATTCAAAGCTTTATAAACCAGCAGCAGTATTTTGAAATCTAGTCTTTGACACACAGGAAGCCAGTGTAAAGACTTCAGAACAGGAGTGATGTGATCCACTTTCTTAGTGTTAGTGAGGACTCGAGCAGCAGCGTTCTGAATCAGCTGCAGCTTCCGAATAGATTTTTTAGTGAGACCTGTGAAGACACCATTGCAGTAGTCGAGTCTACTGAAGATAAAAGCATGGACAAGTTTTTCCAAATCCTGCTGCGACATTAGTCTTTTAATCCTAGATATGTTCTTTAGGTGATAGTAGGCTGATTTAGTAACTGTTTTAATGTGGCTGTTGAAACTCAGGTCAGAGTCCATGACTACACCTAGATTTCTGGCTTTATCTGTTGTTTTGAACATTGCAGACTGAAGCTCAGCGCTAACTTTTATACGTTCTGCCTTGGCTCCAAAAACCATTACCTCAGTTTTATCTTTGTTTAATTGGAGAAAGTTCTGACACATCCAGTCATTGATTTGTTCAATGCACTTACTCAGTGTTTGAATTGGAGCATAGTCTCCTGGTGACACTGTTACGTAAATTTGTGTGTCATCTGCATAGCTATGGTAACTTATTTTGTTGTTTTTCATTATCTGAGCCAGTGTTAGCATGTAGATGTTAAAGAGAAGAGGCCCCGAGATGGAGCCTTGAGGAACCCCACATGTCATATTTGTCAACTCAGATGTGTATTTACCAATAGAAACAAAGTTGTTTCTGTCCTTTAAGTAGGATTCAAACCAATTTAGGAAGGTTTCCGAAAGTCCCACCCAGTTTTCCAGTCGGTCTAGTAATATGCTGTGGTCAACAGTGTCAAACGCAGCACTGAGATCTAATAATACTAACACTGAAGTTCTGCCACTGTCTGTGTTTAAGTGGATGTCATTAAAGACCTTTACAAGAGCAATCTCAGTACTGTGGTTTGGACGAAAGCCTGACTGGAACACATCTAAACAGTCATTTAAATGCAAAAAATTACTCAGCTGTTGAAAAACAACTTTTTCAATGATTTTACCTAGAAATTGCAGGTTTGATATGGGCCTGTAATTGTTCATTACTGAAGCATCTAGATTATTCTTTTTTAAGAGCGGTTTAATGACTGCAGTTTTCAGAGCCTGTGGAAAAATACCTGAGTGAAGAGATTTGTTTACTATATGAAGTAGATCTGAGGCCATGCAAGGCAAAACATCTTTAAAAAATCCCGTTGGAATAATATCAAGGCAGCAGGAGGAGGATGTCAGAAGTTGAATAATGTCCTCTAGGTTTTTATCATTAATCTGATGGAATTGTGTCATGGTGTTTGAATTGATGTTAAGTGGACACAGAGACAACACATTTGCTGTACCTGATGCAGAGACACTGACTGCTTGTCTGATTTTCTGAATTTTGTCAGTGAAAAAGGAGGCAAAATCATTGCACGCCCTGGTGGATAGAAATTCAGAGGCTACTGACACTGGGGGGTTAGTTAGTCTGTCGACGGTAGCAAACAAGGCACGTGCGTTGTTTTTGTTTTCGGTAATGATGTCAGAGAAGAACGATTGTCGTGCGTTTTTCAATTCCAAATTATAAAGGCCAAGTCTCTCTTTATAGATTTCAAAGTGAACCTGGAAACAACACAAAACACGCCCACAGCCCGTCTCCGCATGTGACACAGGAAGTATCTAAGTACATTTACTCAAGTACTGTACTTAAGTACAGTTCTCATCTCTGTTCGCCTGGCTGTTGACTATATAAAAAAGCTAACGCAGTAACGGAGTAACGCACCATGTAGTACCGGTAACTGAGTTACTGAATTTAAAAAGTAATGCATTAGAGTACTAGTTACTGCCAAAAATAACGGCGTTACAGTTAGTCCCACCACTGTCCAGGACACAGGACTACAGCAAGAGGATCAGCCTCGACTCCGGATCCCGCCGTAAATATAAATACAAAACAAGAAAAAAGATTTGGCTGGGTTAATCGGGACAAGAGAATACACAGACACAGACAGAGAGGGAAAAGGTAATTGGATAAAAGTTATTCTTGATAACCCTCTAGAAAGATCGCATGAACTTCCCCACTCAATCTATCAAGACCCGAGCAGTTCTATTAGATATAGGATAAGAAACAGATAGACTCGTTACCACAACTGTTAGGAATTTCCATTAGACACTGGTGCCTCAGAACTACACATTGCACCTTTACAATTATATTAATATGTTTTGTCTGGTCGCGTCGTTTTTTTCAACTGTGGAATATGTAATTCCCTTCATCTGGTCTACCACTGTGTTGGGAATGAGCCTGAAAGAGCCCCTTCTTGAATTCTAACAAATGTAAGGAGATGCAGTCAGATCTATTTTCTTATTTTAAGAGGCCATAAGAAAAGACAGCAATAAAGTCATAACTGTTGACAATTATTAAGACGTATCTCTCTCTTCCTGGTGGGAGTCATTGTCGAAAATGTAAAAGAAAACCCTTTCAGTCTTGTTCCACACCTCCAGATGTTCCTCTTTCAGCCCAGTCCAGTCTGTTGTCATATTGTATCGACGTAATCTGTTAATGTTTCTGTTATGTTTAGTGTCTCATCTAACTTTCTCTGACCTTCTTTCCTTTTGCATTTCTTGGTTCAAAGTAGCATTTTGGTGTGGTCAGGGCAGCTGTCCTCAATGTGTCTGTAATGTTTACAGATATTACAATAGAAGCAGCAACCTACAGACTTTCTTTATTAAACCAAAACAGCAACATCTGGTCCTGACTGTAAAATGCTGCATCTTAAAAACCAAACCATTTCAGTCCAACACCGTGTGTGTGTGTGTGTGTGTGTGTGTGTGTGTGTGTGTGTGTGCGTGCGTGCGTGTAATAGGTCTGGATTTGTATATTATGCCTACACATTTCACTGACTGAAAGAAGACACTGAATATTTCCTGACATTAGCTCCATCTCTTTTTAACACTTCTTCACTCTCCATCTTCTTGTGGTGTGTCTCTCGTACATGTCGTCTGCTTTTGTCTGCCCTGTTCTCTGACCTTCTTTATGTGTTTGTTTGTTTGTGTGTGTGTGTGTGTGTGTGTGTGTGTGTGTGTGTGTGTGTGTCTATATGAATGTGTGTGTGTGTGTGTGTGCTTTCATGTGTGGTTGCACATGCCTGTATTTTTGTGTGTGCATACCTGCGTATGTGCTCGTGCGTGTGTGTGTGTGTGTGTGTGTGTGTGTGTGTGTGTGTGTGTGTGTGTGTGTGTGTGTGTGTGCATGTATGTGTGTGTGCATCTATGTGTATGGGTGTGTTTCTTCTCTCCGGCCAGGTGAGAAGGTCATGCAGGATGATGAGTTCACCTGTGACCTTTTCCGCTTCCTGCAGCTGCTCTGTGAAGGGCACAACTCAGGTGTGTGTGTGCACGTCTCTGTTTCTGATGCCATCTACATGTATTGCTAAATATGCAGTAAATCTGTTCATGCTGAGGGGGGTTTGAGGCTTTAACTTGTCAGATAGTGTTTATTAAAATGGTGTTAAGTTAATGAGATATAATAAGTACAAAAATAGCAATGAAAAGGTAAAGTGCTGCATTTACGAAAAACTCCCTCAATGTGCACGGGCATTATGTGGTGTTGATCCAAGCCATGTGGTTCTTTGAGAAAGACAATCTATTTTCTATCTTTTTTTCTTGTAAAATGTAAAACAAATGGTGCAAATGTATGACTTTAAATTCTCCTGGATATTTAAGTGTTTTATGAAAGCATTCATCTGGCTTCCAGCTGCTGAAACAATAAACTGATATTTCCCCACTTAGATTCTGCGACTGAAAAACAACATGTCAAAGAACTTACTAAGAACATAACGTCTTATATTTGTTATTCTACAAGCTTACCTCTATTTGAATTTCATTCTGATGACCGAGGCGTTACTTAACAAGTCATACAATCGTTGACAGAAAGGCTACCAACTCTTTGTTGATTTCAACACGATATGTGCAAAATTGCTATCTTTTATTTCAGACTTCCAGAACTACTTGAGGACGCAAATAGGGAACAACACGACTGTCAACATCATCATCTCTACTGTCGACTACCTCCTCAGAGTACAGGTCAGCTGTTCACTTATACAGTCACATATTTATCATATAGACAAAACAAATCCCATTCAGTTAAGTTGGATTTTAGATTTGACTGATTGCTTTTAGTTCAGTAGGAAGTTGAGCAACACAACTAACACTTAACCCTCACCCTTTACTATTATAAGTCTTACAGGATTTGTTGTTCTCTTTTAAATCTTTACATTTAAGTTAATGCAATTCTTACTGTTACAATGCTATTTTATTCACTTCCTTTATTGTAGAGATACAATATGCAAACTCTACCCTCATTTCTACTATTCAAACTCTACTCTATCACTGTTTCATAGTGTTCTTTTTGTCTTCTCCTTCCCTTCTCTCGCCTGACTCTCCTCCAGGAATCCATCAGTGATTTCTACTGGTATTATTCTGGGAAGGATGTTATTGATGAGCAGGGCCAGAGAAACTTCTCCAAGGCAATAAATGTGGCCAAGCAGGTTTTCAACACGCTCACTGAGTACATCCAGGTACGAGAAAAAAACTGCAATTATCACAAATTCATGGAATGACACCTGTACTTCCATCAATGTATAGATACTTAAGTTGATCCCGATGGCCAACGGTGTGTGTGTGTGTGTGTGTGTGTGTGTGTGTGTGTGTGTGTGTGTGTGTGTGTGTGTGTGTGTGTGTGTGTGTGTGTGTGTGTGTTAGCTTCCCTAGAGCAAGTGGTGCTGCTCTGCATGAATGAGGCTGAATGACTCATAGTATTTAAAGCGCTTTGAGGGGTCAAAAATACCTGATAAAGCGCTATATAAGTACTTTATACCATTTTGAGTATTCTCAAAATGTTATTAAATATAAAATAATGAAAGGTGTTTAACAGTCATATTTAGTGAGTAGTAATTATTACTGAAATGAGCTATTGATTAATTGATAATGATGTCAGATTCTTCAAGCAAAGACTATGTTTGCAGAAGATTGTTATTGGCAAACACTCACATATCTTAGTGTCGGTAACCTGCTTAGTGAAGGTCACTGTTGTTGTGATGTGATACTGATTGTCACCTATAATGTTGTAGGGTCCATGTACGGGCAACCAGCAGAGTTTGGCTCATAGTCGCCTATGGGACGCTGTGGTCGGGTTTCTGCACGTCTTCGCTCATATGCAGATGAAATTGTCTCAGGTGATATTTCTCACATCCTCTCTCTGTTTCATTTCTGCTGTAAACTATTACAGAAGAAATGTATCCATTTTCAGTGTGTTTTCTCTCACCTTAGTTGAGAAAAAAAACATATATTATATGATTCTCGTTGTTATAAAGATTTCCTGGAATTTCTTATTCACCGACCTTCTCTATTTATTTTCTCTTTCATTTGTTCCCTTTCAGGACTCAAGTCAGATTGAGTTACTGAAAGAACTGATGGATCTTCAGAAAGATATGGTGGTCATGCTGCTGTCCATGCTGGAGGGTAGGTTTACAATCCTCAGTACTCCTGGAATACATTTTGAAGCAGGATTCATCTGTCAAAAAAGCACTTGGAGTGAGTGCACACACATGGATTTTGGGTTCTGGATACACTGATGATGAAATCAATTGACATATTTAAGTGCCTGCAAACATGTTATTTGGTAAGACATTACATTTTGTGGATGAATTACACAATATTACAAATTAAGCTGTTGTTATGCTTAAAATCATCCCATAAAGTCGTAGAAATTTTTATAGATGGATGTGTCTGTTTACAAGAAGAAACTGGTTTTGCTAAATGAGTGAGGCAGACCACTGTTCACCTTTCACCTTGTCAGTAGCAAAAGGAGCAATGTCACAAGGAAACAGGTCTCCCCCAGTAAGCTCAGAGACCATTTCCGTGCATTGCAGACACTCTGAAAAAGGCTTTCTCCTGTGGAGGGTTCAAATGTGTCATGTTGTGGTTTCAAGAGACTTCCTGTACTGTAAAGGCGTTGTTGTGTTTTGCAGGTAACGTGGTGAATGGGACCATTGGGAAGCAGATGGTGGACATGTTGGTGGAGTCCTCCAACAATGTGGAGATGATCCTCAAGTTTTTTGACATGTTCCTCAAGCTGAAAGACCTGACCTCCTCAGACGCCTTCAAGGAGTACGACCCTGACGGAAAAGGCAAGACTTATAACATCCATTTAGGAAGTATTAGAATTATGTAAATGATGAGTGAAATAGAGAGAGCTGTCGATGATTTTTAGATTTCTGAATGAACTTACAGGTGTCATCTCCAAGAGGGACTTCCATAAGGCCATGGAGAGCCACAAACACTACACCCAGTCAGAGACAGAGTTCCTCCTCTCCTGTGCTGAGACCGATGAGAATGAATTGCTTGACTATGAAGAATTTGTGGAGCGCTTTCATGAGCCAGCCAAGGTAACAGCCTTGATGTCTTAAAAGAGCTTTTGTCCAAATGTAAGCCCTCAATCCTTCAAATCTGTTATTAAAATCTATTCTTAGAGAACGGTTTTAACATCTCAAAGGGGGTTTAGAAGGAGAGCTCTTTTGCTATTTCTATTTCTGCCTTTTCCTTTTATTTACCCTGATGTTGGACTGGTTAAAGGGATTGGAGCGTAGCGCTGCTTATTTGGTCCAATTCATTGCATTGTGCTCACTAATGCACACACTGTATGTGGAAGCCAATGTAGGGCAGGTCTTGATCTGGGGCTTCTTGGTTTGCACCTCAATCAGACACTCATTTATCCTTTTGTTGGTTTTGGGGAGCAGAAACGTCTCCATCTGCTTGAATAAGTGTTCTGATGGATACAAAGGAGTTAGTTCTGAATCAGTTTATAAGATGACCTGGGATAGTATTCATTAGTAAAAGATTAACAACAACATGTAGATTACTTTTCATACTGTTACAACTTTCTACTTAGTTCATTTGCGTCAAAATGCTTGAAAACCATATATAAAATCATATTTTCTGAATGCATCATCTGTGGGTCAGGCCATCATCTGTGGGCCAGGCCATGTAAACTAACACTGACCCATTAAGGGTGTGCCCCCCCTTATATGGGTCAATTTATCATCTACTGAATTGTGGGATGAAAAAAAAAAATAGGAGCATATAAATGTTTATATTTGTGAAAAAGCTGAAGCAATTTCGAAATGTTAAACCAATACGCTGATAAACTGAATTTAAATAAGTATTTTGTTGAGTCTTACTGATTATCATATGAAATAGAGGAACATTAACAAATTAACTTTTTCCAAGATCACATCTTTGAGTCTTAGATGTAACTCTAGTGCCGTCCTTAAGGGCTTAGTTCATTACAGGATTGCTGAAATGAAGCTTGTATGCATAAAACAGTTGTGTGGAAGACCTAAACTCAGAAACAGAAACATGTTGATCTGTGATTCAAAAGGACATCGGCTTCAATGTGGCAGTGCTGCTGACCAACCTGTCGGAGCACATGCCTCATGACACGCGGCTGCAGACCTTCCTGGAGCTGGCGGACAGCGTGCTGAACTACTTCCAGCCCTACCTGGGCCGCATCGAGATCATGGGCAGCGCCAAGCGCATTGAGAGGGTCTACTTCGAGATCAGCGAGTCCAGTCGCACACAGTGGGAGAAACCTCAGGTAAAGACGAGGCAGTAGATTCATTAAATACATATAAAATGTGTCACTAAAATGTCATACTTACAGTGTTGCATAGTGACCCTCAGTTTACTCGCAACTTCTTTGACTAATATACCATCTGCTCAGGTCAAAGAATCTAAGCGGCAGTTCATCTTTGATGTGGTCAACGAAGGAGGGGAGAAGGAGAAGATGGAGCTGTTTGTAAATTTCTGCGAGGACACCATCTTTGAAATGCAGCTGGCGGCTCAGATGTCTGACGCTGGCGAGCGCTCAGCGGTGAAAGAGGAGAGTGAGCGGGAGAAGCCGGACGAGGAGAACTCTGAGATGGGCTTCTTCTCCGTCAGCACTGTGCGCATGGCTCTGTTAGCTCTGCGCTACAATGTCATGCTGCTGATAAAGGTGAGAATCAAAGTGTGTCTGAGTCTGTTTGTTTTAATAGGAATTTGTGAATACTCCTGAAAACCTGGTTCGTTCTTCTGAAGAGTCGAAGAAGTGATCACATTGTTCAGAGAAACTGCAGAAAAGAGTTTCTGTTCCACCAGACCATAGCCCTACATCAACATACAAAATATATAAAAAATCCCCAAAAATATAAATAACAAAAACGCTGTAGGCTTGTAAGTGGATACATGACACATGACAAGTAGTCAGGCTGCTTCCAGGATGTTTGCTAAGTTCTCTCGGCTAACCACATCCTGACTCCAGCCCTGTGTTGAACACATTCATCTGATATTCATCTCCTCATCTCTTGTCATTAGAGCATATTGCAAAGCCTGGTAGTATTTGTTTAAAATGTTCAGAATTCGAACATTTTCAAGATATTTAAATGCTGAAGGACGTACTGCTTTTCAGAAATACAGTTAAGATAGCAAAAAACATACTTCTAAATGCTACACATTTGTTCTACTAACATGCTGTAATGTGATTGTGTCATGAAGCTTTACTGTTCAGGGTTGGTTAGTGCAGAGAGAGGAGTAGCGGCAGTATGGTTGATGCTGTTTGACAATGACACATGACAGAGTGTATATGTTAGGCCAGGGGTGGACTGGGACAACAATTCAGCCCTGGCATTTTCTGTCCAGACCAGCCCACTACATTATCAGCGGACACTACATAGAAGTCCACTTATCTCGCGGCATCTTTTCTCATGCATACTACTAAGGAGTCATATTCCTTGATAGCAGTTAACAAATAAAGCACTTAACTATGAACTCAAGGACTAAAATTGACAGCTATAGCAATCAATCTTACAGGTCTGAATAGATATGCATTCTCATATACGTGTATGTGCACAAGTATGTATTGCTCTACTTCCTCGTCCGCAGCCAGCCAGCTCCACTCCTTACCAAATTCATGACCTGCAAGAAACAGCAAACAGAACTTGGACTCAGTATCTGTGTACTGACAAGTATATGTAGCCATGTAGCCTTTTTGTGACGTAGTGAACAAATGTATCTGTCATGAAGGATGACTTAAGTCTCAAAAGAGCCCTAAGGCCTACCTGCATAACTGTTCATTGAACTTAAAAGATATGCAGATGTTTGAAATGAATACCATCAATATGAAAATCTTCAGCCAGGAAATAATCCTAATCAAACCTTTTGTTTCAATCTGAGACAAAACAAGTTGCATAATAAAGTCACAAAGTCAAGACGAAGCTCTCAGATATGATGGATGACTCGAGCGTCATAGAAGAACTTCTAGCAGGAAAACCTGTTTGACAGGAGATAATGGTAGCAGAGAATATAAAGAGATATTTATGAATTACCAATTGTCATCTTATCACACATATAATATGTTTCTTCACATAAACCTTTAAACATACACATATTGCATTCCTCTCACCACATGACATAAGCTCAGGAACCCAAAGTGGCCCAGTGAATGATGGAGAAGACAAAGCAGGTCCTCAAAAGGGGACAGAGGGAAAACAGCTCCTTAGGCTCTCATATATAGGGTGGTCAACCTAAAAGAGACATGGAAACATTATTAAGTCTCTCATCCTCACAAATCAAGTATGAATTCATAAAACATAAAAAATTATAAACTCACCATACTAGAGGAGACTCAACAGCCAAACGTTGGTGCAGTGAAGGCAGAGAGTGGAGGCAGAGAGAGAGCAAGTCCTCGAACATGGACGGAGGGGAACAACTCCTCAAGCTCTCACATGTCAAGTGGTCAACCTGAGAGGGAATTGGATACATTATTAAGTCTGACAAATAAATAAAATGTTTTCCTCTGTCCTGCACCTAGAGTTGAAAACCTTTTGGGATGTGCGTTTCTTTCAAAACTTTTTTTAAATTATGAAGTATGAATTTATACAACATTAAAAAATACATGATAAACTTACCAAATTCTAACAGTGGTCCCAAATGAGAGAACAAGTCCACATATAGAACAGAGGGAGAACGACTCCTCAAATATATCAGAACAACCTGTAATGGAGAATAATTGATCATTTAGTGTACATGATCACACCATTAAGGATCAACACATAAGCACAATAAAACTTCTGAAAAGCATCATTAAAATGACAAATAATGAATTACTACATCCATAATGTGTGATGTGTGATAATAACAATAACATTAAATATTTCTCGCCTTATCAGTGGAGCAGCTTTTTAAGCAGCTCACTCTTCTCTGCAAGTCTGTCTATCACAGAGTCAGAGTCCAAAGCCATGAGGATGTCTTTCTCTGTGGCCATCAACATAAATGCCTCCAATTTCTCAGATGAGAGGGTGCTTCTGAGTCTGTTTTTAATAAACTTCAAAATTGAAAATGTGCGCTCACAAGCCACCTGTGTGAGGGATAACGTAAGCAGGTATATCCAAAAAACTTCCCTTACATACCTTGATCTAACATGCCAGAGGCTGTTCACCTTGGAGACCTGCTGCGGATATGGGTACGGCCTGGCGCGAGATTTACACGTAAGCATAAGCATAAGCAAGGCCTAGGACAGCGTATGCATCTGTTAGCATGTTGAAACGGCGAAGTATCTGGTAGCAGCACAGAGGGCATTCTTTGCATGAGCAACAGCTTATGGGAGTTATCTCAACCTCTTCTGTGTTGTCCTCCTCACCACCTGATCCATCTTCTCCTGTTCTTGCTTTGTACTCCCAATGGGGATGCCTTCAGCCTGTTCCACTGGAGTGCAAAGCTTTTCAACTCGGCCTGCATATTTTCCTTGGTTGCCCTGCTGTCAAATCCTTGCAAGGACTTGCTTAAGTCTTGAAGGGCAGACTGGGGAAGAGCACTGGTGCAGAGCTGAGGGAAGTTTCTGGGATCCAGACATGCCAAGTCAGCATATAGATTGCCATGTGTTAAAAAGCGCCTATGGATGGCTTCAATTGCTGTGTCCATGATCCGGTAATGCACATTCACCTCATAGGATTGCATTATCCAGGGTCTCATACAGAGTATCTCTCCAGGCAAGACCTTCTTCATCCTCCTCCTCTTTTGTGGCAGTGTGGCCTCCACTTCAATGTCCGTGTCATCTCTCTCTTGGATTTCTGTGTTTGTCCAGTTGACAAATGTGTCTGCTGCTTTTTTTACAGATTCAAAATCTCTTCCCAAGCTTTTCAGCATATCCTGTGTCGATGCCACCATTCTGTGAGCAGAGAGGATGTCCAATCCTGCCGTCTGAAGGTATTTAGACAATGGAGAGGTATGTTCAAATATGCGGAGGAAGATTTGAGCCGTCAAGATCGTCTCATACTTGAGCAATGACTCTGCATATCCTCTGGCCATGACACGGATACATGGTTTCACTGTCGCCTGTTTCTGTATAGCTGATAATGTCAACAGCACATCAACGTACAGACCATCTTCCGGTTTTCCAAAGGAACCACACACCTTCTTCAGGGCCTCACGCTTGGCCCACCAGCGTGTCTCGCCAATAGGAGCAAGGCGTCTACGTCTCTTGTTTCGGCCTGACTCTTCCCACACATTCATCCTTTTATATGACTCTTTGATGAATACCGCAATGCCATTGAGGAGCGCAAACAGGGACCCACTCTCAATAACAATCTGGGTTGTGTTTGCAAGCACCAGATTTACTACATGTGCGTAGCACCATACATGCACCTGGTTTGGAGATTGTGCAGACAACAGTGAGGAGAATCCTTTGTATTGGCCTTGCGTGTTTGATGCCCCATCAGTCGCATTTCCAATGCACATGGTCTTGCTGAGGCCCATTTTGTCCAGAACTTCTGACAGCATGTTGACAAAGGTCTGTCCAGTGGATGAACTGCACTTCAGCACTGCAACAAGCCTCTCATGAACAACATCAGTCACATACCTCATAATTATAGAGCATTGATCCTGAGAGGTGATGTCCTGCGTTGTGTCCAGCTGCACTGAAAACATTCCTGCTTTCTTGATATCACTGGAGATGTTTTCTTGAATCAGATGGTGAATTGCATCCATCACTGAGTTGACTGTGGTTTTGGAGAGTAAAGAGGTGAACTTCAGCACAGTTTCTGTGTGCACTGCTTCTCTCATGCTCCTCTGTGCGCTGGTGTATATGCCTCCAATCTGACATTCCACTGATGAACAGACTGCTATCAGTTCTCTTACCGAATGCCATGCAGATGAAACAATACAGCATGTGACGCTCTGGACAGTACGTCAGCCACCTTCTACTGGTGCCGTCTCTGCTACAGAACACTTTCTGCACCACTGGATTGCTACTTTTTTGCTGAGGATGGTAATTTAAAAATGACTGGAGATTTTTCTGATCAGGTTGTGAAAACAAATCTGTTATTTGACTGGCACACTCATAGCTCTCAACAGCTGTTTCCCTCTCAGGTGATCCTGTCTTTGGGCTGACACACTCCTCACTCTCTACAGCCTGTTTCCCTCTCAGGTGATCCTGTCTTTGGGCTGACACACTCCTCACTCTCTACAGCCTTTTCCCTCTCAGGTGATCCTGTCTTTGGGCTGACACACTCCTCACTCTCTACAGCCTTTTCCCTCTCAGGTGATCCTGTCTTTGGGCTGACACACTCCTCACTCTCTACAGCCTTTTCCCTCTCAGGTGATCCTGTCTTTGGGCTGACACACTCCTCACTCTCTACAGCCTTTTCCCTCTCAGGTGATCCTGTCTTTGAGCTGACATACTCCTCACTCTCTACAGCCTTTTCCCTCTCAGGTGATCCTGTCTTTGAGCTGACATACTCCTCACTCTCTACAGCCTTTTCCCTCTCAGGTGATCCTGTCTTTGAGCTGACATACTCCTCACTCTCTACAGCCTTTTCCCTCTCAGGTGATCCTGTCTTTGAGCTGACATACTCATCACTCTCTACAGCCTTTTCCCTCTCAGGTGATCCTGTCTTTGAGCTGACATACTCCTCACTCTCTACAGCCTTTTCCCTCTCAGGTGATCCTGTCTTTGAGCTGACATACTCCTCACTCTCTACAGCCTTTTCCCTCTCAGGTGATCCTGTCTTTGGGCTGACATACTCCTCACTCTCTACAGCCTTTTCCCTCTCAGGTGATCCTGTCTTTGAGCTGACATACTCCTCACTCTCTACAGCCTTTTCCCTCTCAGGTGATCCTGTCTTTGGGCTGACACACTCCTCACTCTCTACAGCCTTCTCCCTCTCAGGTGATCCTGTCTTTGAGCTGACATACTCCTCACTCTCTACAGCCTTTTCCCTCTCAGGTGATCCTGTCTTTGGGCTGACATACTCCTCACTCTCTACAGCCTTTTCCCTCTCAGGTGGTGCAGTCTTTGAGCTGACATACTCCTCACTCTCTACAGCCTTTTCCCTCTCAGGTGATCCTGTCTTTGAGCTGACATACTCCTCACTCTCTACAGCCTTTTCCCTCTCAGGTGGTGCAGTCTTTGAGCTGACATACTCCTCACTCTCTACAGCCTTTTCCCTCTCAGGTGATCCTGTCTTTGAGCTGACATACTCATCACTCTCTACAGCCTTTTCCCTCTCAGGTGATCCTGTCTTTGAGCTGACATACTCATCACTCTCTACAGCCTTTTCCCTCTCAGGTGGTGCAGTCTTTGGGCTGCCTGAATTGATCTGGCTCTCTCCCTGAACTGACCAGCTGGACTTGCCCTGAACCTGTCTGGGCTGGACATAGGGAAAGCATTTATCATTGGATGGGGAAATAACTCAAAACCACAGAATAATGTACAAGATAACAGATTAGTTCATATTGAACGAAACGTTCGCGAGCGTAACACCACTAGTGGCTTTGCCATGTTTTCATTATGACACTTACTAGTGTTTTCCAATGCAAAAAAGTCAGATCTTTGTGACAATACCTGAAAATGCTCAAGACAGCACTATCACAGCCATTTGAAAACTATAGTAAAAGAAACACATTTACACAGAAATTAAAGTTACACACAAATTATGAAATAGTTATCACCTCAGTAAACAATACATTAATTGAAAGATTACAATAAATTCAATGGCAAATATTGCAAATTAAACTAATTATTTCCTATAAGTTTACTTGTATTTTGTGCTAAAATTCAAAGTATCTCATCTGTATTTACAATACAGCTTGATTCTGCATCTCTACTTACAGCTCGTTGGTCCATGTGAACGTTTACTGTTGCTATGGCAACAAAAGACCGCTGACGTTAGCAGCTCTTAGCTAGCCTAGCTAAATCATCTGAACAATAATAACCCATAATATCACAATTCGGCATATTTAAACAAAATCAACCACAACTACCAACATTCACAGCTCTTCAACTCTGGACGACGCTGAAGTTGGCTTCCGATTCAGAGCATCCGATTCGGCAGTTAAGGGGAAAGTTAAGGGACATTTAATTTACAACGCTGAGCGAACAATCCTCCGTGTTTGAACCTATTAAATCGATGCATAGCCGATTTATTTGGACTGGATTATCCCAGAGTCTAAAGATTCTTTATAACCCAGTTTCAGATTTGTGAAACCTTTATTCTATTTGTGAAAATACAAAAAAGGGAGATTTCAGTGCTTTTTTCGCATCCTGACCACATTAGACCAGGTCCTGATCTAAAACCACTAGACCTAGACTCATCAACTCTGGACTGGATTATCCCAGAGAGTCTAAAGATTCTTTATAACACAGTTTCAGATTTGTGAAACCTTTATTCTATTTGTGAAAATACAAACACAGGTGGAAGGCTGAGGTTGCTGCAGCAGGCCAGGATCAGAATCAGAGAGTGAACCTCCCAGCTGGGCAAGCCTTTATGCCTTCTTGTATTTTCACAAATAGAATAAAGGTTTCACAAATCTCAAACTGGGTTATAAAGAATCTTTAGCCTCCGTGGGATAATCCAGTCCAGATTTGATGAGTCGAGGTCTAGTGGTTTTAGATCAGGACCTGGTCTAATGTGGTCTACATGTAAAAAAAGCAGCAAAATCTCCCTTTTTGTATTTTCACAAATAGAATAAAGGTTTCACAAATCTGAAACGGGGTTATAAAGAATCTTTAGACCCTCTGGGATAATCCAGTCTAGATTT
Source organism: Harpagifer antarcticus (assembly GCA_902827135.1). Lineage (NCBI taxonomy): Eukaryota > Metazoa > Chordata > Actinopteri > Perciformes > Harpagiferidae > Harpagifer > Harpagifer antarcticus. The sequence goes on along the minus strand of CADEHL010000417.1, from coordinate 888,448 downwards.
GATGAGTCTAGGTATAGTGGTTTTAGATCAGGACCTGGTCTAATGTGGTCAGGATGCAAAAAAAGGACTGAAATCTCCCTTGTTTGTATTTTCACAAATAGAATAAAGGTTTCACAAATTTCAAACTGGGTTATAAAGAATCTTTAGACTCTCTGGGATAATCCAGTCCAAATAAATCGGCTATGCAGCGATTTAAGAGGTTCAAACACGGAGGATTGTTCGCTCAGCGCTGTAAATTAAATGTCCCTTAACTTTCCCCTTAACTGCCGAATCGGATGCTCTGAATCGGAAGCCAACTTCAGCGTCGTCAACTCTGGGCTAATATGTTGTCACAAGTACAGATGTAGCACTCCAGATAGGACTCACATGGGTGTGTCCCAGTCAAAAGCCCAGCGGATCCCAGTGGCTGGGGGTGTTGCCAAATTTCCCCCTTTGTTCAATTACAGGATTTAACCATGAGATGGCGCTTCATTCACAAATACACAAAGACAACTGGGTGTTGTAGAACTTAGTCTGTTTGCAATGTTTGCAGCTCTGCAGTTGTGTTTGCTGAATACTGTAGCATTTAATCACTTATTTGTTATGGTTTTCACAGGCTACTATAATGACAAAACATCAATGTTTTAGATCAAATAAAGTATATAGTTTGCTTTATGCAGTATATTTTTTGTAATATTGTTGGGGTGTTTTTACACAGTACAGTAGATTGACGTAAATCAACTTATACATTAAGATAAGATAAGATGGACCTTTATTAATCCCTATGGGGAAATTCAGTAGTTCAAACAGCAACAGGGTGAGAGTGAAAAACAGGACAGCACAGATTCACACAGATTAATAAAATCAAAAACAAGATGAGCGATAAAAATAATAATAATGAGAAACTATGTAATAAGAAATGAATAAAACTAGAATATAATTATCATATCATATATTATAATGTATTGTATTAAGTAATATCATTGATTGATGAACTCATTTATGCATCAATAATTACAACAGAGTATTTCTAAATACAAGTTGTAAAAATACTTATATGTATTTAATATTAATAACATAATGATTAATTTCAGATGATAATACTTTTCAGGGTTAGGTCCGGTCTGACAGCGCTTAGCTAGAGCTGCTGCAGAGAAGATCACTGCTCTAAACAAAGTAAAAAATCCTACATCCAAAAGGAATAAATATAATTAATTATGATGAATACGTTAAGTCTCGTTCATTGTTTTTCACTTTTATTAAATGTTTGATATTTCCGGCATAGACCCTTTCATACCGGCAATGCGCGATAGAAACAACAGAAAGTGCGACAGTTTAAATATGCCAGTGTTAATTTCGTCAACGAAAACTATGACGAAAAATGTTCGTCAACAACCTTTTTTACATGACTAAGACGAGACGATGACGAGCTAAAAATAGATTCTTGATAACGAAAACTATGATGAAATGTATATTTAGTTTTCGTTGACGAGACGGGACTAAGGTGTTAATGGACTATCGGACATTCAAAATGCAGCATATTTTCCCCCAAGTGTCCATCTTGTCTGTTAAAATGCATCTTACGTTTCTAACTTGCAATATCATTATTTCCGCTCTCTTCACTCCAGAAGAGCGATCTCCCTGTGTCTCTCTTTGTGCGGGGGGCGGAGCCTAACAGACACGCTGCAGCGGACACAGAGATCTGCCAGGGATGGAGCGTTCAGAGAGTATAGAGCAGGGTTGCCAACTTTGGGTACCTGGCTGGAGTGAGATTTTGATATCATGGGTTTAATTACATATGCGCACGAAATGACTGCTATCGTGTCAGCAGCGGGACCTTAGCATATATATATATATGATATATATATACAAATACACAATATTGGACACAGACTATAAAAGGCACACAGTTTCATTCACTAATGAAAATCAAACACATGTTTGTTTCCACTGTTTTATTGTGTGCCTGTCGCGATAAGCAATTAATTGACGTATCGTAGGATAAATAAAAATGAACTCAATAAATTTCCATTTACATGAGGATGTGACCAGCCGTTTGAAAGGATATACTTGAATTATTATTATATATTATCATTATGTCAGTGGTCTAAAATGGTCATACAATGGTGCCGACAATATTATCGTTTATCGCAATAATTTCCGGGAAAATGTATCCAACAAAATAAATTATCGTGAGAGGCCTATACATGAAACACACACAAACAAATCTACAGACTTACTCCAAACTGCCAAACATAATAATTAACACACTCTCACTCTCATAATCTTTGACTCTATTTTGGCCGAGTAGAACAATAAGCAGCAGACTTTTACTTTTTTATCATTTCTACTGGTTCTTAGATCTGCGCATGCGTAATACGGGTCGGCAGTTGCGAGAGAGTATTTGTGTTGGGTAATCTATGGTAGGGATAACCCATACAGTGCTGGGGCTCAAGTCAGTATTTGCAATGTAATTACAGACACGCTCCCCTTGACAGTGAAACGTCACGCGTGAGGATTAGATCATTGGTTCTCAACTGGTCAGGCCTCGGGACCCACTTTTTACTTGGTCAATACAACGCGACCCAACATTTTGAAGTACTCAAATCTATTCAACAAAAAATCGTGCTGTAATATATATACGCTTTTCAGCATACAATATTAATAAAAGTGAAGTACAGTGCATATATCCCTTATATCCCTTCACAGAACTAAAGTATGCTTTTAAAAAAGGTTTAATGAGATGATGGAATCAAAGCTGAACTATATAAAAAGGCACGCATGCTGAAAACCCAACCCCAGCAGGGGGTCTGGGGGGATTCTCCCCCAGGAGATTTTTAGAAATACTAACATAAATATACAGACATATTAATAATATTTTATGCCATTGTTTGTTTTTCACTTTGTTCTGACATCTTGCTGCGAGAAGAGCAAAGAGGAGTCTGTGTGACTTACTTTAAATTGTAGGTAAGGGTAGATAGCTCCCATTGTTCTGTGACCTGTCAGTCATCAGACCGGGGGTCATATTTCCTTACGTGTTCATTTGTATCTGAAGTTGTACCCATGGATGTATAAAGAAGAGTTCTACCGCAAAGTTATTCTCCGTGGGGACTTCCGGCAAAAACAAAAATTGGAATTTTTTTTTTTTCAATTTTTTTTTCTTCACTCACACATCCGCGACCCACTCGAAACGGGTCCACGACCCACCAGTTGAGAACCACTGGTTTAGATGATTTCCCTGTCTCAATCCAAATTAAACTGTATGAAATAAAAAGGCAAATTTGTCTTGTAGTAAATAAAAAGGGCGACCTGGAGCCAATCCTGCAATTTCCCCATAGATGAAAGAGAAAGAGACATTTTTTAATTTTATTTTTTAAATAGGCTACTAACATAAAATACACATTCTGGTACTCTCTTGAGAAGAAAAATAAATAAATCTATTACTACACGACATATTAAAGAAATTAATGCCATTTTAGTTTTTTGTTACTTTGTTCTGAAAGCTGAACCTGCTGCTCCTCACTGAAGAGGGAAGAGGCTGTGAATTACTTTACATTGTGGATAAGGGTGGATAGCCCCCATTGTTCTGTGTGTCAAAATGAAAGACAGCCCACACACCTATCAATCATCAAACCGTGGGGTCTTATTTCATTACGTGTTGATTTCTATCAACACGTAATGTTGTATCGATGTATAGAGATGTACTACAGCAAAAGTATTCTCCGTCGGGACTTCCTGGAACAACACCACACCGTTATCTTGATTCTGATTGGCCAGAAGACATGATCAAAGATGTTCTATTGGGAAGACGATCACTACGTCGCCCGGGTCGCCGAGGGTGCTGGCGTTGTTTGTTCGCCGCTCCTCCGCCCAAATATAGTTATTTAGTCCAGATCAAAACCTCTCCTGTCTGGCTCTCTACTTTTTAAACGTCAGTCATTAGCAAAAAATAGCAGCATCTCTATCTCAAATCGACACAGATAAATGTGTTTTCATCTCCTACCTGCTGGCTCTTTCCTGCTCACGGGTCCCTAGCCCGCTAGCCCGCTAGCATTATCGGACCTAGCAGGCTCCTCGGCTCCCTGAAGTCTGCTGAGCTAACATTTCTGTCTCCACCCCAACTCCACCCTAACTCCGCGACTCGTGTGGGTCTTCCCATCCCGCTGCGATAAGCCGGCTTCCCCGCTGACATCGTCTCTCCCTGCCGCCTACAGCCGGCGGCTATCAAGCTAGCTAACCAGCTAGTAGGCTGGTCACCCGGCTCCCACTCTGCACCAGGCTGTCAGCACCTCCTACGATTCTCCTCTGGAAACCACTGGAATTATTCTCCTGATATGCTGTGGATTATAATTCTCATTTTATCTGGACTCACACCGCTCCTTCTTCCACGGTCATCCGGCTCCTGGTCTCTGCTGCCCGGGTCCTCAGCATTAGCTAGCTCCGTGCTAGCGCCACTTCACCGGTCTATGCCGCCGCTCTACTCCCTGTCAGATCTCCGCTCCTTCAATAACCGCCTGCGTCCGGACTGCATGGACATCCTCGCGAATTATGAAATACTCCGCAAACGCCGTCCTTCACACAGAGGCTCTGGCCGTAAGTTTTTATTTCATTCCACGTCTCCACACTCCATCCCGTCCATTCGGTCCTGTCACACGCCCACACTACGCCATCACAACAAACAACACGTGAATCTGACCAATCTCCTTCCACTCCCCCGGTCCACACAACCCCCCCCCAATGCAACGTCACCTCAGAGCAGCCCTGCTCAACACACGCTCCATCCACAATAAAAGCCACATTCTAAATGAATTCATTAAAGACAATAACCTGGACTTTCTGTATCTGACCGAAACATGGCAAAAACCCCTTGACTATTTTTCTTTAAATCAAATCACCCCAGCAGGATTCACATACATTGACAAACCTCGCCCACAAGGGCGGGGTGGTGGTATAGCTGCTATTATCAGAAAGGAAATAAAAGCTACCATAATCCCCATCCCTGATGTTTCTTCATTTGAACACCTGATCTTTAAACTATCTGGTCCCACTCCCCTGGTCACAGCCATCATCTACCGTCCCCCGAAGCCAAACCCCTCCTTTCTCTCCGATCTCTCTGACATTCTCACTCAGCTTTCTGCTATATCCCCATCTGTTCTCCTCTTAGGTGATTTTAACATTCATGTTGACGACCCAACCTGCAAATATGCCTCTGAATTTAAGGAAACCCTTCACTGCTGCAACTTCTCTCAACACATCAACTTCCCAACACACAGCCGTGGTCACATCCTGGACTTGGTCTGCTCCACTGGTCTCACCATCCATCATCTGTCCAGCTTCAATCTCCACATCTCTGATCACCTGGCCATCATCATGGACATCAACATCCCCATCCCCGCCCAAAAGCAAAAACGCACAATAACCTACAGAAATCTCAAATCCATCTCACCTTCAGCAATCACTGCCTCCATTACCTGCAAGATGTCTGTCTCCCCCTCCCCACTTTCGGAAAACCCATCTGAACTTGTGGACTATTATAACAGCACCCTCTCCTTCTGTCTCAATGAACTGGCCCCCACAAAAACAAAAATGTCTCTTTCATACACTCCGCCCCCTGGTATACCCCCGAACTCCGCCAAATGAAATCAAGGAAACGTCAACTTGAACGCCAACACAAGAAAACCACACTAACAGTCCATCTTCAAATCTACAAAGACTATCTCCAGCAGTACAGTAACGCACTCAAAGCAGCCCGGTCTAATTACTACTCACAACTCATTCAGTCTGGCTCCAGCAACCCCAAGCGTCTGTTCTCCACCATCAGCAAACTTCTCAAACCCTGTGACAACGCCACCTCATCCTTCACCACCGAACAGTGCAACTCCTTCCTCTCGTTTTTCCAAACCAAAATCAGCAACATTTACAGCAATCTGACACCCTCATCAGCACCCCCCACCTTCCCTCCTGGCTCCCCCCCCTTCACCTCACACCCCCTGTCCCACTTCTCCCCTGTGACCCCCATGCAACTGTCCGACTTCATGACTGGAATTAACTCCACCTGCACACTTGACCCAATGCCCTCCAAATTTGTTAAAGAGAGCCTCCCTGCCATCTCCCAACTCATCGCCACCATCATTAACTCCTCCCTCAGATCTGGATCAGTTCCCCCCTCTCTCAAACTGGCTGCTGTCACACCCATTCTCAAAAGACCTGGACTCACACCTGACATCATGTCCAACTTCCGGCCCATCTCAAATCTCCCCTTTCTGTCAAAAATACTTGAACGTGTCGTTGCCTCACAACTTAAAGCCCACCTCAGCTCCAATGATCTCTTTGAGCCATTTCAATCCGGTTTCCGATCAAAACACAGCACCGAAACAGCTCTTCTCAAAATCACAAACGACCTCCTCCTCTCCTCTGACTCCGGCAACCTTAACATCCTCATCCTCCTCGACCTCACCGCAGCATTCGACACCATCAACCACGCCATCCTGCTGTCCCTCCTCGAATCATCACTCAACATCACCGACACTGCACTCTCCTGGCTGAAATCCTACCTCACCGACAGACATCAGTTTATCAACATCAACAACTGCACCTCCTCCACTGCTCCTCTGTCCCAAGGTGTCCCCCAGGGTTCGGTGCTTGGCCCCCTCCTCTTCATCCTCTACATGCTCCCCCTTGGCAAAATAATTAGTCGCCACAACCTTCAATTTCACTGCTACGCCGATGACATCCAACTTTATATCTCAACAAAAACCATCACCCCCACAACACACTCCACTCTCACCAACTGTCTCTCAGAAATAAAAGCATGGATGCAAACAAACTATCTCCAACTGAACAGTGCCAAATCAGACATCATCATCATTGGCCCCCCATCCCGTATCAAAGACATCCAGAATTTCAACTTCACCATTGACAGCCACACTCTATCTCCCCCCCCTCACATCCGCAACCTCGGAGTCATCTTCGACAGTCAGCTCAAATTCAACCACCACATAAATCACATCACCAGGACAGCCTTTTTCCACCTCAAAAACATTGCCCGTCTCCGCCCATCACTCTCCTCCTCTGCTGCTGAAACCCTGATTCATGCATTCATCACTTCACGACTCGACTACTGCAATAGCATCCTCTACGGAATACCATCCAACCTAATCAATAAACTCCAACATATCCAGAACTCTGCTGGCCGCCTCCTCACCCACACCCGCTCCCGAGACCACATCACTCCCGTCCTCCAGAACCTCCACTGGCTCCCCGTCCGTCAAAGAATCAACTTCAAAGTCCTCCTCATTACCCACAAAGCCCTCAACAATCAGGCCCCCCCCCCTACCTCACAGACTTGCTGCACCACCACGCCCCTTCCCGCTGCCTCCGCTCATCAGAAGCCAACCTCCTATCCATCCCCACCCGCACCAATCACCGGACCTGGGGGGACAGAGCCTTCTCCGTCGCTGCCCCCTCCCTCTGGAACTCACTCCCCCAACCCATCAGAGACTGCACTGACCTCACCACCTTCAAAAAACTTACAAAAACTCACCTCTTCAATCTGGCTTTTAATGTGTGATTGTTTACTATATATTTATTTGTTGTTCCTTCCTTTTCCCTTCACTATATCTGTAAAGCGTCTTTGAGCACCTGTAAAAGCGCTAACAAATTAAATCTATTATTATTATTATTATTATTACGTAACAAAAGTTTTCAAAACCGTTTCTAGTGTGCGGTATTCTTGTTTTTGGCGTGAGAATGGTTTGGGCAGCGTGAGAGCGTGAGATTGAGAGTGAAAGCGTGTGTCACACGCCAGATGCGTGAGAGTTGGCAACCCTGGTATAGAGACACATTTTGACTAAAAGTTGACTAAAATTTAATTTTTCATCGACTAAAAGTTGACTAAAACGTTTTGAGTTGTCGTCAACTAAAACTAGACTAACACGTTTTGAGTTTTCGTCGACTAAAACTAGACTAAAACTAGACTAAAACTACGAAAGATAGGAATGACTAAAATGTGACTAAAACTAATAACCATTTTCGTCTAAAGACTAAGACTAAATCAAAAACAGCTGCCAAAATTAACACTGACATTTGCGAACACAAACGTACAGACTGGGGGTTGGGAGATCACAGGAGGGGGGGGGGAAGAGCTGTGGAATGTGACCTTCCCCCTTTGGAGACTTACTCCACACATTCCGATGGCCAATTAGTTTTAAACAAAGAGTTTGCAGCATACAGCACAGGCAACATGGGGGGTGGGGGCTTCTCAAAATATTTTTGTTTGTTGTTGTTTTGTGTCAGTTTTACGTCGCCACTTCCATTCACATTTTTCATCATTGTTCCACAATGTTTATCATGAAATTAATATCCATATATTTTATACTATACTTGCACTGCTTACCGTTTTCATACTTTATATATCTTAGCATATTCATACACACTGTTAATACTGCTCACACGCTGCTAGTGTATTCATACCCAAGCTCGGCGGAAACAGGAAGTCCGGTTCACTAAAATGTCCGTGCAGAACAATACCCCAACCCATAGATCCATGGGTGAATAATGCCAATCACCACAGTATACACATTAACAACAACTACACTATTTTGGCAGTGTAACAATTAAACAAGAACTACACTCTTTTGGCAGTAACAATTAGATAAATAATAAACTGTCAGACTGACACTGAAGACAAACAAATTATTTTCAGCAATCAATCTGTTGTGACAAGTCTGGGTGACATGTGGCGATTTAAAAAAAATCGTTTTTTGGCTGTTTAGATGGTGTTGCTCCATCTGGGTCACTGCCGGTGGTTGAGACGGTGGGGTCTTTGGCGACTAGTTTTATAGCCTCATGTAGCTACATTAGTTAGGTGCTTCAGGAGATTGATATTGCTGTTATTCGATGGGGACAATGCTTTTTGTCCTGCACACAGTTTACATTTGACCATAATATTTTGTGCGTCCTTTATCCCGACAAATTGAAAATAGTGGTTATATCTCCAAGTTGTAAATGCGCTGCTGCTCTCGCTGATACTTGCATCTGCCATAGTGTGTGTGTGTGTGTGTGCTGGTGGTGAGCGTTGCCGTGTATGTGTGTGTGTTAGCAAGTGTTTGTGTGTCTGTGTATTTTCCCCATAAGGCAAGACCCGCCCAACTCTGTCTCTGATTGGCTTACCCTGAAATGTTACCCCGCGTTAACCAATCATCACTCCTCTCTGGTTACTTTCACTTTTCCATGGTGCTGTGAGAGGACATCGCTGTATTCGCCTGTAAGCTACATCCGCAGGGAGATTAGGTTCAGTTCCATCACATAATGTAACGCAGTAACGCACCCATTTAAATCACACTAACTATAACAGCGTTACTGAATGGGAATAGGTAACTACTAACGTTATTAGTAACCGCAAAAGGTAGTTGCGTTACAGTAATGCGTTAGTTTGTAACACGTTAGTCCCAACACTGGTAAACACATACCTGCCGTTTCATTCAGACTGTTTAAAAAAAAACAACGGTCTGATTGAATAGATTTCAAAATACTGCTGCTGGTTTATAAAGCTTTGAATGGTTTAGGCCCAAAATACATTTCTGATCTACTGCTAAATTATGAACCATCCAGATCTCTCAGGTCTTCAGGGACTGGTCAGCTTTCTGTCCCCAGAGTCAGAACTAAACATGGAGAAGCAGCGTTGAGTTATTATGCTCCATCTGGAACAAACTCCCAGAAACCTGCAGGTCCGCTGCAACTCTGACTACTTTTAAATCCAGGCTGAAGACTTTTCTTTTTGTCTGTCGCTGCTTTTAATTGAACTATTCATATCTTAGACTGCACTGTAACTTTTATCCATGTATTTCTTCTTTTAATGTGTATCCATGTAATGTTTATTTTATTAGCTTTTCTTTTTAATTACTGATTTTAATTGTCATTTTCTTAATGTCTTTCATTTTTTGTAAAGCACTTTGAATTGCCTTGTGTTGAAAAGTGCTATATAAATAAACTTGCCTTGCCTTGCCTTGCCTTGATTTTAACAACTCAATGTGTGATTGTTATAGCAGTAATATTAGACACTAATAATACAGTAAACTATTAACACTGTACATATTATTGTTTGCCCGTGCGATTAGGATGATTGGTAGTGAGAGCCGTGCTGCATTTTCCTCCGGTCGGATGTGATATAAAAACAAAGCGATTATATTTGTTGTTGTAAACTCACGTGGATTAAACTACATATATGAGTGCATTCATTTCAATTCGCGAACATATGATACATTAAATGATCATGAGGATGATGATTGAAAATCGTTTGTTTGAGCCGGGCTGCATTTCCTGATGAAAAAACATAGCGATGGTTTTGTACTTACACCTACGTGAATTAAACAACATTATTTTGTTAAATAAAAACATGGTGATGTTTTGTAAATGATTACATGTCTCTTATTTAGCACAGAATATGATCCTATCCGTGACATATGGATCTTAACAAATATCCGATCAGATACCTGTACATCAGTGCTTCTCAAAGTGTGGTCCGTGGACCACTGGTGGTCCATGAGTGCCCCCTAGTGGTCCGTGAGTATATTGGTAACATTTCACATTTGAAATTAATTAATTAATTTGAGTTTTCCACACTCTCGCGGGAATATCTCCGCAATGGAGCGAGCTTAAGTTTCACTTTCAATTGCATGATATAGCCCCGCGCAACACCTTCATCACACATGTTGCCACTTGTTAGTACCATATTCAGGCGATTTCTAATCTGTTCTAGAAAAACGATGTTATTTTGGATATGTGTGGAGTTAGGTGGTCCGCGAGTGTTTTTTTATTGGTTAAGTGGTCCTTGGTATGAAAAAGTTTGAGAAACACTGCTGTACATCTATCAGCTGTTTATTTCACATGAGTTCCAGTGTGGCAGCTTTTCACGGCTCCCCCTGGTGGATCCATGATCCATTGCAGCTGGTTTAATTAAAATTAAATTTATTTATCAAAGGGGCGCAGGGGTAGACATTAAGGGTAAAAAGCCACTGGCCCTCCGGGCCGGTGGAATTGTATTGTCACTGGCCCCACCATTGTAACCACTGGCCCGAAGCATTCGTCCAAAAAAAAAAATATCGACTAATAATGAAGAAAATTAACACATTTGTTGCTATAGTAATTTATGCACTTACTACTTGTACTACAACATTTGAACAATCAGTTCTTCCTCATTTTCCTCAATTGTTCATATTTGGTTTATTAAAATAATGATATTGTGGTCATTGTTAAAAAATGTCTGCTATTATGAGTATTATTATTTGTATAATGCACTTTCTGCCTTCCTGTCATTAGGAGTTAGACATGTAATGGCTATAGATTAGATTAGATCCTTCATTATCCTAAACTGCTGGGACATTTCCCTATAGCCAATACCTTTATATGTTCTGCTCTTCACTTACTTGTCAGCATAGGTCGTTATTGATGTACAGAGCCGACAGAAGACCTTGTTTATATTGGCATCATCATGAGAGGTGCAGCCAGTGACGCATCCTAAAACCAGGAAGTAAGCTGCTGGTTCCCTCGACAAAAAGTAAATGGGATTTCTCCATAGGGTTTTGGAAAATAGCTGGAAATAAGGTCTGTAGAAAACAAACCTGTTTGATAAATGCACATTTTGTTCTGCCGGATAATCTCCACATGTCTACCCTACTTTTATAATTTTCGAATCATAAATCTAATCGATAGATTATAAAAGAGTTTTAGGACGCGTCACTGCACCATTAGAAGCCAACTCCATCGATCAAGCTGAAACTTTCTCTCCCTCTTCTTCTCATGCTCCCTGTCACTCTCCTTTAACTCCTCCGGTGACTTTCTTTTATTTGAAAATAGTTTTTTGCTCGGCGCTTAGCCGGTTACCGCTGGTATTAAAAACATTTTGGCGAATGGTTAGGTGGCGCGATAGTCTGTAGTGAAGGAGCGCGCTCACGGGAGCCTGCTCGCGCTGCGCTCCGCAGCAAACAGCTGTTTGCTTTTCACCCAACAACGACAAGCGACTCACGAAACGCTATGTTGTAGCGTTAATAAGCGAACAAATTTAACTAAATTGCTAGTCAAAATACCAATACCACCGGAAACATTTTTTTTTAAACAATATTTGTAGTGGCCCGAGCGGGCAAGTGGAAAGTACGTTATGCTGGCCCGGGGTGTATAAATAGTGCTTCCGGGCCAGCGGGCCAATTATAATGTCGAGCCCTGGGGCGTATCAAGTCCTGTGGGGGGGGGTTTCCTTTTCAGCAGGGGCCCACACTGTGCCGATCACGGACCCGCACGGGTAAGCGTCTGAAATGAAGCGCTACATCTGTAGGACTATGCCGTTAATTAGGTCACATCACATTCAATGTAAAAACGTTTTCTACTTTTTTTTTGGACATGTCTCAAAAATGTAGCCTAGCCAGCCCCAGGCTAACATTACTTACCATGTATGCCTCCACTCGCTCGTCTCCCGGCGCAGCAGCACCTGCTGGGGTGGTGACCCCGGCACCAAATAGGTCCGTCAATTTAGAATATTTAGCAGCCTCCACCTCCAGAGACTTCAGCTTTTTAAGTCGCAGTTTTTCAGCGCTACCCGGGCGTTTCTTCCGCTTATCCATTTTCTTCTCAGCAGCAGCCTGTCCTGCGACTCTCGCCCATTCCATGAGGTCCCGCCCCACCCTGGTTTGTGTTGTGATTGACAGCACTGTCAGGGCTCTCTGAGCCTGTCAGCCCATGATTGATTGACAATGACAAACAATAGACCAATAATAAGGGTCGATGCTGGCAACACACTGCTAGCCCTCTGTATCCAATTGGCCGGCTCAATTGGAGGGAATTTAGAGAAAAAAAAGAAAAGAAAAAAAACAGATAGGGCCGGCCCACATTGGGTCAACGGCCAACCGGGACGATGCCCGGTATGCCAGATGGCCAGTCCACCCCTGTGTTAGGCCCTAAAACCAACAGCAAGCAGTTCATAAACAGATCATTGTGCTCTCTTTTTCCAGGTCCTCTCTATGAAGAGTTTGAAGAAGCAGATAAAGAAGATAAAGAGCATGACAGTGAAGGACATGGTGACCACGCTGGTCTCGTTCTACCTGTCCGTGATGCTGGGCTTCCTCCACATAGCGTTCAGTGTGGCCCGAGGATTTTGCCGAATCTTTTACAACACCTTCATGGGAGGCAATCTGGTGGAGGGGGCCAAAACCATAAAGGTTAATAAACTTGTTTTTATAAAAACAATAAACAGTTTAAACACATTAAAACAGTAAGTTCTGCTCCTAATCACATTATAATCTGCCTCCACCCAGGTGTCAGAGCTGCTGGCCGACATGCCTGACCCCACCCAGGACGAGGTGAGGGGTGAGGGGGAGGACAGAGTGAAGAGGGCCTCCCCTAAAGAGGACCTGGCTGACCTGGCAGTGAACACCAGTGAGACGGAGCTGCTTTCAGACATCTTCGGCCTGGACCTGAGAAGAGAGGGCGGCCAGTACAAGATCACCCCTCATAACCCCAACGCCAGCCTGACGGAGCTGCTCAACACCCCGGTTCCCCCCCTGGCACCCCCAACCCCAACCACCAAACCCCCAGAGCTCAGACGAAGGAATCAGGTGAGTGTGATAAGGTTTAATCAGGCACTGAGCCCCCGGGGTGCACCTAACACGTGTCCTGTGCTCATAGAAAACACTGCTCATATCAAATCAGCGCTCCCTAAAGGAACAGCCAGACATCAGCCAGCGTTAGACTTGTTTTGAATGCACTTTTGGGGAGCTGTCAGTAAAACACCCCACCCCATTACAACACAGAGACGTCTCATTAACTAAGCTTTGTGGGTCTGTTAATGCTGGGGTATGATCCTTCACATAGGCTTACACCAAATGTGTTTATGATCACATTTACAGGAGCGCAAGATTATCTATCCTCTGAATTTGTATCTCAAAATGTACCACATTGGTGAATGTAATCACAGAATGTAACATTTGGGTTGAGTTTTCTGTAATTACTCCTCTCATTTTTTCATATTGCCATACATATTGCACGTTAAAGTAATATTTCAATACATATTGCGTATTGAGGCCATGCCGATTTTCTTTTATATGGTACAGCTTATTTTTAGATTAGCACGATAGTAGCACAACATGGAGATGAGAGCAGTGCTCTGTTTATTTGAATGTGAATGATAAATACAAATATGTTGTGAGGTACACCAATAAATAAACATGATTAACAATCATTCACTCAATATTACTCAAAACAATCCTGATTATCATGAAAGGATCCTATCAGCCATAAGAAGAAGCTGATTGATAACATGTGTGTTGATATGTTCTCTTTCAGTCGAAGAGCTCTTCCTCAGAGGAGAAGGAAACAACAGCAGAGACAGAATGTGAACCTGAGAAAACACCAGAGTATGTTCAAATGTTTGTTATTTTATCTGATTGCTACAACAGACATTGTAACTCTGTTGGCAGACAGAAACACACTATGTACTATACGGACAGTGCTAAAGTTAAAGTACAGGCTAAAGTTATAAACTGACTGATTAAAGCACGCTAACAGAGTAACAACATTGCACCACCCCTTAAATAGTTTATAATTGGGAAAGCATCTACACTTTCTTGAGTATTTTTGGCAAAATACATGTATCTCTTTTTAGAAGAAAACTTGTCGTTCAATGGGACATTCGCTTTGATTTTCATTATTTAAAAAAAAGAAGTTATTACTTGGCCAAGCCTCTGGATGATGCCCACAGTCTTTTTTAGCAGTGTCTGAGTGTGTTTCATTTTGTGATTTCAGGGGTGGACATGTAGAGAAACAGCAGAAGAATGAGAAGATGAAGCCAAAAGTGAGAAGGCATCACACCTCGAAGTCTGATGAACCGGACCTGCAGGAGTCAGCTTTCCTAAAGAAGATCATCGCCTACCAGAGGAAACTTCTGGTACATGGAACACTTCTGTCTTTTTCTTTAAGCAACTGCTGTTAATAATTCAGTGAGGAGGAGAGTTCTCATTTGAAAGAATGTGTCAGCATGTGTAGTCAATCTTAAAACAATACATACACTGAACAAAAATATAAATGCAACACTTTTGTTTTTGCTCCCATTTTTCATGAGATGAACTCAAAGATCTAAAACATTTTCTATATACACAAAATAACCATTTCTCTCAAATATTGTTCACAAATCTGAAAAAATCTGTGATAGTGAGCACTTCTCCTTTGCCGAGATAATCCATCCCACCTCACAGGTGTGGCATATCAAGATGCTGATTAGACAGCATGATTATTGCACAGGTGTGCCTTAGGCTGGCCACAATAAAAGGCCACTCTGAAACGTGCAGTTTTGCTTTATTGGGGGGGTCTGGGGGGGGTCCGAAAACCAGTCAGTATCTGGTGTGACCACCATTTGCCTCACGCAGTGCAACACATCTCCTTCGCAAAGAGTTGATCAGGTTGTTGATTGTGGCCTGTGGAATGTTGGTCCACTCCTCTTCAATGGCTGTGCCAAGTTGCTGGATATTGGCAGGAACTGGAACACGCTGTCGTATACGCCGATCCAGAGCATCCCAAACATGCTCAATGGGTGACATGTCCGGTGAGTATGCTGGCCATGCAAGAACTGGGATGTTTTCAGCCTCCAGGAATTGTGTACAGATCCTTGCAACATGGGGCCGTGCATTATCATGCTGCAACATGAGGTGATGGTCGTGGATGAATGGCACAACAATGGGCCTCAGGATCTCGTCACGGTATCTCTGTGCATTCACAATGCCATCAATAAAATGCACCTGTGTTCGTCGTCCATAACATACGCCTGCCCATACCATAACCCCACCACCACCATGGGCCACTCGATTCACAACATTAACATCAGAAAACCGCTCACCCACACAATGCCACACACGCTGTCTGCCATCTGCCCTGAACAGTGAAAACCGGGATTCATCCGTGAAGAGAACACCTCTCCAACGTGCCAGACGCCATCGAATGTGAGCATTTACCCACTCAAGTCGGTTACGACGACGAACCGGAGTCAGGTCGAGACCCCGATGAGGACGACGAGCATGCAGATGAGCTTCCCTGAGACGGTTTCTGACAGTTTGTGCAGAAATTCTTTGGTTATGCAAACCGATTGTTGCAGCAGCTGTCCGAGTGGCTGGTCTCAGACGATCTTGGAGGTGAACATGCTGGATGTGGAGGTCCCGGGCTGGTGTGGTTACACGTGGTCTGCGGTTGTGAGGCCGGTTGGATGTACTGCCAAATTCTCTGAAACACCTTTGGAGACGGCTTATGATAGAGAAATGAACATTCAATTCACGGGCAACAGCTCTGGTGGACATTCCTGCTGTCAGCATGCCAATTGCACGCTCCCTCAAAACTTGCGACATCTGTGGCATTGTGCTGTGTGATAAAACTGAACATTTTAGAGTGGCCTTTTATTGTGGCCAGCCTAAGGCACACCTATGCAATAATCATGCTGTCTAATCAGCATCTTGATATGCCACACCTGTGAGGTGGGATGGATTATCTCGGCAAAGGAGAAGTGCTCACTATCACAGATTTTTTCAGATTTGTGAACAATATTTGAGAGAAATGGTTATTTTGTGTTTATAGAAAATGTTTTAGATCTTTGAGTTCATCTCATGAAAAATGGGAGCAAAAACAAAAGTGTTGCATTTATATTTTTGTTCAGTGTATATGCCAATATGAAAATCAAATGTGTTTTGGTTTTGAACAGATTTCACATTCTGTGTAAAAGTGCATTCTGAAGTGTAGCTTAGTAGGAAAATACCCAGTCAATCTTTGCAGCTGCCGAAGCCTCAAACAAACTTGTTTTAAACTTAGAATTACATTTGACTCAGAACGGGGACTGGGTTAGAACTAGGGATGCCAGTGATTATTCTATTATTCGAATATTCGTTACAGTCTCCATAATCGAATATTATTTTAAAAAATCGATTTTATTTATTTATTTTTTTATTATTATTTATGTTTTTTTTTCTGGCTTAGTTTCAACCAAAATATAGACTAATGCTAATAATAGTAATAGTATTAATAATTGTAAATGGACATTGGTCACACCATCAGTTTGTTTTACTGTACATTTGGAGGAAGCCTGCGTGCAGAGCAGACTGCTGCTGCAGCACGCTACACACCGACCCCGCCCCCACCCCCCCTCTCCCTCACACGTGCGACTGGGGGGGTTCGGTCGAATAATCGATTATTATTCGCCAGGGCTGCCGAATAATCGATTTTGATCATGGTCAGTTTCTGGCAACCCTAGTTAGAACCCCTACATCTAGTGCTCAGTCTGGGACATCTTCAACATTGTACTCTTCTTTGTGTCTCCCCTGCAGAACTACTTTGCCAGGAACTTCTACAACATGAGGATGCTGGCGCTGTTTGTTGCCTTTGCAATCAATTTCATCCTCCTCTTCTATAAGGTAATCGTCCTCTATAGCAGGGATTTTGTAATTAGTCACAAAACTTATTTCCTCAAATAATGAATCATTCAGACCAACACTCAGTGAGAAACTGTCAGGTCCAGGAGCTGTGTAAGTGTGCGTATAAAAGATATAAGTAAAACATGAAACATAACTATTATTTGCTCTCCTATAGAATGCTATCAGGTATTCTGTCTGATGTTGACATCCTAGTTTTGGGGACATGAACCCCTCTCTAACAATCTAGAAAAACCTTGAACATATTCAGATTGAAAAAGGCAGTGTATTGTAAGCCTAAAGGTTTGCATTGCATGTGTTTTATATGCTGCCCATGATTTTGTGCTGACATACACCAATATTTCATTTTACAGTCTCTGTCAATTAAACTAATACATTGTCCCTACCAGGTTTCTACATCCTCCTCTGTGGTTGAGGAAAGGGAAGTGGTGTACACTAGCAGCCAATCTGACAGCAGAATTCAGTGGGATCCACTGGGAGGAGAAGCAATGGAGACGAAGCAGGAGGTGATGGATGAGGGGGGGGAGCCCCTGAAGCCCGTCACAGTGCGCTTTGTCTTAGAGGAGAGCACCGGGTACATGGAGCCCATGTTGCGCATCCTGGCTGTCCTCCACACTGTCATCTCCTTCTTCTGCATCATCGGATACTACTGTCTCAAGGCAGGATACTAACTATTGTTTCAGCAGAAATACAAAAATGAACCATTTATCCAGTATGTGTTTATATATAGCATCATGCAATCATGTATATATGCCAGATGTATCCAGATCCAGCTGTAGGGGCACATTTGCATCTGCAACCCACAGCAGGTTAAAGGAAACATACAAGAGCACAGAAGAAAACACATGAGAATAGGCAAAGGCAAGATCACAATCACAACTAAAACTCATAAGCACAGTTGAAGCTAAATATTATCACATATCAAAGCACATTGACACAAACCCATGAACAAATAATAGACAAAAAGCATATCATTCAATGTTAGGGCACATATTTATCCTTTCAGCGATATTTTCAAATATTCACATCCAATGATTCCAACTTTCTAAGATGAAATACCACTTTTTATTATTTATATGTGTATATATTGTGTATGTGTGTGTAGGTGCCATTGGTGATCTTTAAGCGTGAAAAGGAAGTGGCCAGGAAGCTGGAATTTGATGGGCTTTATATCACAGAGCAACCCTCTGAGGACGACATCAAAGGCCAGTGGGACCGACTGGTGATCAACACACAGTGAGTCGTTGTTTACAACAAGCATTCGCAACACATTGCAATATGGAAGATGTATAAAGAACTAGCAGGAAGAAGAAGAGTTGTGTTTTATCTTTGTTTTCTGTTGCAGTTCTTTACTGTTACTTTTGTATGTTAATACAGCTTTATGTGTCTCATGAGCCTTCTCTCCTGTGGTTTTCAGATCTTTCCCCAACAACTACTGGGATAAGTTTGTGAAGAGGAAGGTACGTGTCTCTGTGTTTGCAGACATATTCACAAAGGATCTTATCGTACCACCAGGGGACCTATTCTTGAAGCTTCTCAATACAAAGAGTTGCTACTAGCTGAAGAAATATAAAAACAAATCTAAGAAATATGAATATTATTTTATGAATTATAAAATATAAAATACATGAAAATATAATTTTCACTTATATAAAAAGTGATATTGGTTGGCATGGTAATATTTAAACATCACAGACATCAGACTGAGCCGCCGTTATTCCGTTTTACTGACAGATTTATAAAGTATATTTAGAATGAATCTGTACCAACCTTGTGTTCAATGAACCTGCAGTTGCAAGGAGCTCTAAGGAAACACTCAAAAGACAATATAATACAACTAGAGAATGCAATTCCTGAAGAAATTGCTCGTGGGAATGCTTTATGCTGAAAAGCTGACGCTAAAGTGCTATGCTGAAATGTAATGTGTAAGAAGAAAGTGAAGAATTTAGATTGAAATGACACATGAACACTGTGGGCTTGAATGTGTGATGAGAGAAGAAAAGAAAGTGAAAAGGCTTGGAAAAGCAGCAGAATATTTGAACGGCAAACTTTTGAACTAACTTGATGGTGAATGATCTGTCGCCATGCCAACGGCATTTGATGACACCCCATAATACGCTTAGATGCGTTGATGGCTGCATCGTTACCAAACCTGTGAAGTTTTGGGCCGTTTGGAGCATTTTCACTGAAGTTATGAGAAAACCGTGTTTCATGGCGAGCATTGTGTTGCCATGGCAACGGCATTTGAAGAAATTTAAAAACTGTCCCGTAGATGTCTTCACGGCTGGACTGTTAGCACACATGTGAAGTTTGAGCACTCCTTTGAACATTTTCATAGGAGTTCATGAAGTTCAAGCCACATCGTCTTTTATGGCAAGGCATATGATGACACCCCATAATTGACGTAGAGCTGTTGAGGGCAGGACCATTAACCTTTATCTGAAGTCTGCTGCTCTGAGCATGTCAGTTGGAGTGATGACATCATCGTGTTCCATGACACAGGTGTTTATATTTGAGCTAACAGTGCAGAGATCACAGGTTTCCATTGTTCTGAATGAGAGATAAACCTCTTACATGTGAACGTTTTGTTGAAGAACCGTAACAGATATCTGTGAAATCTCAAAATGTGAAGCATGTCAAGGAAGTTGAGTATCTGAAGTGTGCTTTTTGTGTACTTTCGGGGTAATAATGTGGCCT
Organism: Harpagifer antarcticus; assembly: GCA_902827135.1. Taxonomy (NCBI): domain Eukaryota; kingdom Metazoa; phylum Chordata; class Actinopteri; order Perciformes; family Harpagiferidae; genus Harpagifer; species Harpagifer antarcticus. The sequence continues at coordinate 868,316 of CADEHL010000417.1, read as the reverse complement.
TTTTGGCAGTTTACCTAAAGGTGTGCGGCTGCTGCCGTGAGGAAATATCAGCCAGAAATTACAATGGGCTTTAATGGAGGCATGTTGAAGGTTTTTGGCACTTCATGCCCTCAAGAGGCATTTTGTTTAATTATTTTTTGCTTAATTATTTGTCATTTTTCAAGCTACGAGATGTGTTCCTACGTTTGTCATGTCTCAGGAATGTAGGGTTTGGGAATTATGGCAGTTTTAAAAAAATATATGAAGGCAAATTTCAAACTGTCCTCCAGTCTAACTCTGACTTCACGCACTCTAATGCACCGGACGCGATGCGATGTTTGGGGGCGACGCGATTACATGTAAAGTCAATGCAGAGACGCGGACAGACACGAATTCGCTCCGACGGCGACCATGAAGTGGTGTCAAACGCAAGAGTTCAATTTTTTCAACTCGAGCGTCAAATTCACGTGACGCATTCTCGCGATCATGATCAGAGATGTGGAGATTGAGGCTGGACAGATGATGGATGGTGAGACCAGTGGAGCAGACCAAGTCCAGGATGTGACCACGGCTATGTGTTGGGAAGTTGATGTGTTGAGAGAAGTTGCAGCAGTGAAGGGTTTCCTTCAATTCAGAGGCATATTTGCAGGTCGGGTCGTCAACATGAATGTTAAAATCACCTAAGAGGAGAACAGATGGGGATATGGCAGAAAGCTGAGTGAGAATGTCAGAGAGGTCGGAGAGAAAGGAGGGGTTTGGCTTCGGGGGACGGTAGATGATGGCTGTGACGAGGGGAGTGGGACCAGAGAGTTTGAAGATCTGGCGTTCAAATGAAGAAACATCAGGGATGGGGATTATGGTAGCCTTTATTTCCTTTCTGATAATTGCAGCTATACCACCACCCCGCCCTAATGGGTGAGGTTTGTGAATGCATGTGAATCCTGCTGGGGTGATTTGATTTAAAGAAAAATAGTCCAGGGGTTTTTGCCATGTTTCTGTCAGATACAGAAAGTCCAGGTTATTGTCTTTAATGAATTCATTCAGAATGTGGCTTTTATTGTGGATGGAGCGTGTGTTGAGCAGGGCTGCTCTGAGGTGACGTTGCATTGGGGGGGGGTTGTGTGGACCGGGGGAGTGGAAGGAGATTGGTCAGATTCACGCGTTGTTTGTTGTGATGGCGTAGTGTGGGCGTGTGACAGGACCGAATGGACGGGATGGAGTGTGGAGACGTGGAATGAAATAAAAACTTACGACCAGAACCTCTGTGTGGAGGACGGCGTTTGCGGAGTATTTCATTATCTGCGAGGATGTCCATTCAGTCCGGAGGCAGGCGGTTATTAAAGGAGTAGAGATCCGACAGGGAGTAGAGCGGCGGCATGATCCAGTGAAGTGGCGCTAGCACGGAGCTAGCTAATGCTGGGGACCCGGGCAGCAGAGACCAGGAGCCGGATGACCGTGGAAGAAGGAGCGGTGTGAGTCCAGGTAAAATGAGAAGGATAATCCACAGCATATCAGGAGAATAATTCCAGTGGTTTCCGGAGGAGAATCGTATGAGGGGCTGACAGCCTGGTGCAGAGTGGGAGCTGGGGGACCAGCCTACTAGCTTGTTTAGCTAGCTTGATAGCCACCGGCTGTAGGCGGCAGGGATAGACGATGTCAGCGGGGAAGCCGGCTGATCGCAGCGGGATGGGAAGACCCACACGAGCCACGGAGTTAGGGTGGAGTTGGGTCGGAGACAGAAATGTTAGCTCAGCAGACTTCAGGGAGCCGTGGAGCATCTAGGTAGCAGCATAGACTGTATATATAAATGGACGTAGGGTCCGTGACGTCACCCATAGGATTCTGCAGAGTTGCCGTGAAGCCCTAAGTAGGCGGAGTCGGCTACTAACGGCTCGACAGTGACGTCAGAGTCTAACTCCCGCCTTCTCCAGTCTGCTCCAAATAAGGGCAAAGAGGCGGAGCCGAGGCGGGACAGGGCGGGACCTGCTGCCAACGAGCGTGACGTTCCAGACCTAGCTCAGGCTAAGAAGCTAAGCTAACATGCTCTCAGTATTAAGCTAACAACCTATGCTAACAACACAGTCTATGCTAACAACCCAGCTTGCAGTCACCGCTCCTCGTTCCCGGCATACAACGTTGACTAAATCATCCATAATTGGATTGTTCAAATGTGTACTGTGAAGGATATCATAAAGCCTTAATGCAATCGAATGTAAAACATGATTGATGAAAGTAGAGAAAGATTTGACCCAAAGACAACAGGAGGGTTAATGCCATATTCACTTAGTAACGAACAACTTTTACAAATATTTCTATATAGTCTGTGTTGGTAAATGTCATCTAGGTTGCACATTTCCTGCTGAAATACATGCATACCAAGTCACTGCGTAGCACTTTGGTTTTTGATAAAACAGTGTAGTTCCACTATATAAACGTTACATAGCAGAATAATTGTGGCGGTGTTCAGCTTAATAAACCTTGCTCAACATAATTTATTTAGCTAATACTACAGCGGGCTACAGGCGAACCAAGTCCGCGTTTCGATGCATTCCTTGATCTCCAATTATAATGCCGGACTCCGCCACTGGCCGAAGCTAACGGAGTCCCAGGGGGCTCGCTACGGCCGCCGGGACCTATGGCCGGGACGCGCTAACGAGCTAGCCCCCTGCAGCCCCGTTAGCTTCGGCGGCGTGGACTCCGGCGGCCCCACTGGGATAATTGGGTCCCCTTTTCACATTTGCTCCCTGCTGAAGTAGACTTCTTGGAAGTTCTGTTAGTACATTCAAGCGCACAGCACGACATTTTAATTATCTGGTATTTGTAACAATATTCCCTAACAGGCACGATCACCACGAACACAACTAAAGGGTCAAGTACAGTAACTACAACTAACTAACGTTGTAGCCTCTATGGTTGTAGCCTAGCAGAGTGGACAAGTTGCTGTTAGCTGACAGTGAGGCACGTATCTGTCAATCAACGTGACCACGCCCTAATGTGTGCACAAACTTTAAGACCTAATATAAATAAAAGGGTTGCGTTAGAAAACAATTCACTCACAGATCCATAATCATGAAGGTGGAATCTAACTATATCGATAATAAAATGTATGGAGCCAGGGGTAGAAACATGTCTCTGCTGTAAAGTTGGGCATTTTAACATGGGGGTCTATGGAAATTGCTCCTTTCTGCAGCCATCGCCTATCGGCCAATATATGAACTGCAATGTGTGGCACTTCCGTATTGGCTTCACGGCTCTACCCCACAGTTTGCCGCTTGGGTAGCAGCCTGCTAGGTTCGATAATGCTAGCTAGCTAGCGGGCTAGGGACCGGTGAGCAGGAAAGAGCCAGCAGGTAGGAGATGACAACACAAAGTTCTGTGTCGATTCGATATAGAGATGCTGCTATTTTTACTGATAACTGACGTTTCAAAAGTAGAGAGCCAGACAGGAGAGGTTCTGATCTGGACAATATTTGGGGAGGAGGAGCGGTGAACAAACAATGCCAGCACCCTCGGCGACCCCGGGAAAACTTAAAAAAAAACTTTAAAAAATGTAAATTACATTACATTGCATTTGGCTGACGCTTTTATCCAAAGCGACTTACAATAAGTACAATCGACCAGGAAGACACAACCTTGAAGAAAACAGAATCATATAAGTACATCGGGTGTCATAGAGCCAAACATTTCAAGTGCTACTCAAATGGCTATAGATAAGCCAGTCCTATATTAGTATATAAGTGCTCTGTTAGCAGTTCATTGTTAGTAAATGTAAATATTTCTTCACTGTCACATTATAATAAATAACTGCCTTTGCTTTGCTTTGACTCACACAGGCTCAGTCACTTCATCACATCGTCCACTGTGTGTGTGCCTCTCTGTGACAAGCTAAACATCCACGTAGGTCATCATGTCACAATCTAAACTGTAATCACAAAAGTACAGAAAGGAGTGGGAGTCAAACCCTGAGTTTAAAGGATGGTTGAAGCCATTTATTGGAGATGACACACAGGCATACTGCCTTTATTGTAAGGGACATTTCTACTAAAAACTATTACAACTATTTCTACTTTCTACTTTGTCTAATAGAGACATTTCTGATCTACTATCGTCTGGATTTACTCTGGTGGTTTTAAGTTTTGATCATTGAAGGGGATGGAACGTTTTTTTTACCGCCATATGTAAATTAGCCGATGACTTCGTTTAGGGACTTCTGATGACTTCTCGGACAGCCAATAGATTGGCGAAGTCCCTCCCCTTCCGGTGGACCTCCATGGGACCTTATTTCGGAAAAATTATGTATTGAAGTCAATGGAGAGAGAAAGATTATCTTTCGATCCCGTTTGAATTGTGCCATGAATTACACATATGATGTTTGTCAATTTAAAAGATAATTTTGCAAGTCAAAAAACCCTCACTATCACCACAATGAAACACGTCCAGAAGAATGTCATGCAAAGCTGCCTGCCTGCCTTCCTTTGATTCTCTCTGAACTGCCTGATCTTTTTAATGTTTAATGTCAACCATTTGTGCAGATAACGTGAAGTAGAAAAGATCGCAGATGCTAATGTAGCGTTAGCATTTCTCCCCCGGGCTTGTATTATAGAATGATCACACCGGTGTGACAGTACTCTTCAAAGGGTTCACGAAATATGACTACTACTCTTACTGTTTAACATGTTGGGTTACTTAATGTTACTTCATGTTAAGGCTAATACAAATGACACGGCTGTAATGGTAACTAACATGCTAGCTACTAGCTAGGTAGCTAACTTGATCCAGCCACTTCAGGTCCTTTCATCAGACGGGAAGCGAAAGAACGAGCAAGACCCATTGCTGGTATGATAACAACCTGGTACTAACAGGCATCTTGTTAAAGTTATCTTATCTTAGCCAGCGCCATATAGATAGATTATATCTATATGGCGCTGATCTTAGCTATCTCTTAGTGGAGGAAAACTCTGGGATTTGTAGTCTTTCTAGTTGCGTATTATTCATAGTCTTATATTTCAACAGTTTTACGACAAACTGTGACTTTTTTGACATGGAAATTATTTTTTAAGATTGCCAAACATCATATGTGTAATTCATTGCACAATTCAAACGGGATCGAAAGATACGTTTTCTCTCTTCATTGACTACAATGCATAATTTTTCCGAAATAAGGTCCCATGGACCGGAAGTAGATGGGCGTGACTTCGCCACTCTATAGCTACTTTCCTTACTATGGAGTTGGCAACACTGTCACTGACGTTCAACCAGAAAACATCTGCCGTTAGCTGTTACAGTGATGCAAATTAGTCGCTTTTCGGCACCTCCCGCTTTTTTAACGCTGTTTTGGGTGACTTGTGTAATTCCTGGAGAACAGAAGAGTTTTCGTTTTGGGGGGGGGTCCTTCGGTCCGTCTGACGGACAACTTCTCACTTCAAAAAAGAAGAAGGAATCTCGATCGCAAAAATGTTTAAACAAGCGAGTGCCTGTTTTTCCTGGCCAAGGACAGGTTCCTTGAACACAACACGAGCGTAACGTGTCTTCACGTGGTTATGTCTCGTCTGAAAGGAGTGTAGACTAGAGCAGTGGTTCCCAAACTACAATAAAATATAAAAAATAATTGATTCATTAAACCAGCAACTGTATTCTCCATGACACAGACAGTCTGTGGTTTGTACTTGTTTAACTTTTGGCTAGTTTCTGAACAGATCGTATCTGTCCCCGGCTGTTTGAAGAGCAAGCATGGGAAACAAAAGATAGCATTTACCTGTTTGCATCCAGCTAGCCATGCCTTTCTGGTGTACCAGCTACGCGAGAAGCCTTGTTGATACGTTTTGTCTTTTTAACGAGCTTGCTGTGATATATACAAATCGGGTTGGTCCGGTCCAAGGTCTTTAAGTATCAATTTATCTCCCAAACTTCTCCTTTCGAAAGGATTGGAAAGTAGCTCTTGCACGGAATTGGGTGCGGACCGAGGTCCGGTGACTCCACCTGCACACCATTCTCATCCAACTATTGCGTCAAAACAACTCACGTCAACGCACGTAAGCAACGTGGGCGCCGACGTGAGCGCCCTCGTGACCAAAATATTTGACGGCGCTGATTGGCTGAAATTATGTTTCGGCGGCACAGTTTACTATTGAGACTTTTGCAACGTGCTGGTTGCTGCTGTTTGGCTCGGGGGCTCCGCCTGGTAATGATAAACTAATGCCATGGGCAAGGCCAGGCAGGAAACATGTGACTTATCAGTAACTTTAGACATCGTAACACAATTTTAAACGAGATTTTATTGTAGATTATACATTTTACTGATACCAATTGTATGATATTTACCTTGTTCATTAAAAATAAAAATATAAAATATATATATTTTTTAAATATATATTTTTTAAATATTCTTTTTTTAATTTAATATTTTTTTTAATATTTTGTTTTGTATGTGGGAAGAGGTGGGCCGGCCGCCACTGCATATTACGCTGTTTTTTTTCTGCTTCGAATAGTTCTCTCTTTTTTCACCATACCTGTGTTTGCCTCACTGTGTTAGCTGTTAGCACACGGAGATCACAGCTCCTCATATCTGTTCAGAAACTGGACAAAAGTTAAACAAGTACAAACCTCAGACTGTCTGTGTCATGGTGAAGACAGTCGCTGGTTTATTTATGTCTGTAGGCCGTTGTTATGAGTGTGGAATGAGCATATACAACGTTAGCTTAGCCTGGTCGACCCAATCTCCATTGAGAAAAAAAGCATTTAAAAAAGTTTTTCGCCTGCCGTCTTGTCTGCACACTTGTCAAGCATTAATTCATGGTTTTTACCTAACAGAAATGTTAGCTCAGCAGACTTCAGGGAGCCGTGGAGCATCTAGGTAGCAGCATAGACTGTATATATAAATGGACGTAGGGTCCGTGATGTCACCCATAGGATTCTGCAGAGTTGCAGAGAAGCCCTTAGTAAGCGGAGTCGGCCACTAACGGCTCGACAGTGATGTCAGAGTTCAACTCCCGCCTACTCCAGCCTGCTCCAAATAAGGGCAAAGAGGCGGGACCTGCTGCCACCGAGCTGGAAGTTCCAGAGCTAGCTGAAGCTACCAAGCTAAGCTAACATGCTCCCCATCTGCACACTGCCGTGGCATTTTACGTTTCTAAGGTAAGCGGACATGAAACTATAAAGCAAAACTATAAATAATAATCTAAGTTATTGTGTTTTTAGCATAATACTTCAGAATCTTAAAATCCCTTAACGTTTGTATGCAATTGTGCTAAATTCAACACTGGAATCAAGCAAATATTAATATGTTTGCATTAGTTATTTATATTTTGATATCACTTAACTATACGTTTAATACATTTAAGTCAAGCTAAGGTACATGTGATGGTAGCTAGTTAGTGCTCTTACCTGTGAGGCCTCCTCCAAACAGCATAATAACCAGACTGTATCATTAAAACTAAGTACCAGTTCTAGATCCTTGACTTTAGACAAACAATTCAAAAGACAAAATGTATTTAAAGACCAATCTTTATTTGAATGTGCCTCTTAACCTGAGATATTAGTTATACAGTAATAGTATTGACAATCTAAAAAAACTGAGCAACTCAACTGTCAACTTTGTATTTATTATTGTCTAAAGCATTTATTATTTTCATTTTCCCCCTCTCATATTCAGTGTGGACGGATTGAGACAGCGTGGTGTCCAGAGAGCTACAGAGACTTCAGGGAGAAACCTCCGTGTGATGGACGGATTGAGACAGCGTGGTGTCCAGAGAGCTGCAGCGACTTCAAGGAGAAACCTCCGTGTGATGGACGTCCTGTCTGTTGGTTTGGAGAGGACTGAGGGTCTTTCCTCTGCGAGGAGGACCAGGCCTGATGGAGGAGCCCATACCAACTGCACAGGCCTAGTCTGTCACTTTATTTGACTAAATGTGTTTACTTATACATTTAATAGGTTTACACCTTCTGTCCATATGTGCTTTTTATTTAAAACATGTTTGATTAACTTTTGGTTCACATTTCAATAAATTGTATTTGTATTTCCACTCCTTTCGTCCATTATTCTTACTGAAAATGTTAGATTACACATTCACATCTGACTGAAGATTGGCCCCATTTATTTGTGACGTTGCAAACTCTGTGTTACAAGGAACAAGTGATGTGAAACTCATAAAGTGAGGCAAATAATCAGCTGATGGAGTGTAGATGTGGAAATAGGTGCATTCGATCTTAGTGAATGTCCTGTACTGGTCTTAAAATCTCATAACATCAGCTTTTAATGTTCCTCTTGGATGTTCTTCTTGACCCTCAGAGAAGGAGAACATGTTGTGTCTTTCAGGCATGTCCTTTCCTAACAAAAATGACAGGAAACATAAAACATATTATTGCAGAACAAGTGTGTTATTTATGAAAGCGGTGTGTTTGTGTGTTTAGGGGCTGTAGATATAATTATTTTGCAATTGTAATGTTTTTTTTTTATTTCAACAGTGAGCTACAAAGACAATCAGATTATGAATGAACAGTATGAACTTCATCAACATTGAAATATATGTTATTATCAAAATAATATTTAACTGTTATCAAAACGTAGTGCAACTGTAGAAGCTTGCTCTGTTGTCTCACTGAAAGAATAACTTTTACCACGTTTTTTCAGACAATATTGAGATAACTAGTAGCAGTTCTCACTATGTGTTAAATATCTTTGCCTTCAATACATTAAATTAGAAAGCTGACAAAGTCATATTGCTAAATATCTAAATGTAGCTTTTTGCATGGAAAAACCCCTCAACTTTACTGATGTGTAGGTGATCTAGTATTTAGTATTGTTTAATGGAATGTATATCAGTGTATTCAAGTCAATACCTCATTTATTTAAACAAATATCTTTCTTGATTCTTTGTACAGTATGAAAAAAAGTACCTTTGTACCTGTGCTGAAGTTCACTGCTGTGAGGAGTCCAGTTCTGTCTCACACTCTCTGGTCCAGCCTGTCTGCATCACCTGGACACCTTAAACAAACAGATATATATGTAAAGTACCATGTGTACAAACAATATAGCTGATTCTCTTCTGTTGAACATGTTGGATTGTGTATTGTCCGAGTCAGGGTCCTTTTTATTTTACTCTAACTTTGGAAGTTGTGTTACCATCCCGTTTTGATGTTTGAACGGAGTTTCTGCGATGTGGAATGTGGGTGAAGAAGAGGGCCAAAATAACAGGCGGAATAATAAGGAATTGTGTGCGTAGAAGAACAGATAGTTGGATTTTAACAGCATTCCAACTAAATTAACTATATATATAATCAGGGCCGCCCCTCCCTACAGGCCAATCACGCAGGCTGCATGGGGCCCCGCCTTGCGCAGGGGGCCCCGCCCAGAGGGCCTCAGCTGCTGTGCGTAGTTCTCCGCTCAGTTCTCCGCGCACCCCCAGCGAGAGTGAGAGGTGACAAGGGGAGCACGTCTGTAACCCGACACCGTTGCAATGAATCGACATCTGACCAATCACGCCTTTGATACGGCCACTAGTGCAGGTGAAGAGATGTCGGTGAAAAGACAGTTTCAGTCCGGCGCAAAAAACAAAACATGAAGAAATTAGAGTATCACTCGAAGGTGGGTTACGGCCCGTCCACACAGCGGCGTGCGTTGAAGCTTCCAACGCTTCTGCCCATTCACTTTGAATGGGGTGACGTCACTTTTAGCCGAACTGCATTTTGAGAAGCGACGCGGAGCGTTGCTGGCGTGGCTCGCTGCAAAAGTTGAGCAATGTTCAACTTTTGACGCCTCGGCAGAGGCGTCAGCCAATCGAATCATATGCCAGTACAAGCTCTAGCCAATCAAACCGCTGCTTGTGTGTCAGGGGCGGGAGATTCATGTGATTGGTTGTTGGTCGAGTGTCAGACACACCCGCCGGCAAGTGTCAACGCACGCCGCTGTGTTTGACTTATTGTATGAGTCAAATGTACAACTTGCGAATGTTGTATAAGTCAAATTGCCATATTAAAACATCAGCTGCAATTCACGACATGAAGAAGGCAGTCTCTGCATAGCATAGGCTAAAGGAGATGCAGTTATTTCCAGCATTCTTTATTTACCATTCATTCAAGTATGTGATGCCTTTGATCTGCTAATGTACAGGAGGACGAGTGATACACTGTCTGTCTAGTTGGCTTACATAACAGTTCAAGTTTACAGCCTAAAAAACATGGAGCATTTTTTCCCCTTTTATTCATTTTTATGTCAATTTGCACATTTCATGGTGATGCTCAGCCTCTCCCCTTAACTCCTAACAGTCATCGTCATGTCAACCACAACACAGAGAAATACTGATAGAAATGTGTGTAGTTGTTGATACATTGCTGACAGAGGGAACTCGAATACAGATTTAAGAAATATCAGTTGTTGAGCATGTCATAAGCATGTTTTGTCTTGACCATGTTACAACTATATTATAATAAAATAATATAGTATGTATATTATTGAATTGATTTTGATTATGATGATACATGCACATTTACCATTTACCTCACTGTGTAAAAAAGTAATTGTGTTTATAATAATAATAAACAGGAATTATATTTGAAAGTAGCCTACTTTGTTTCCAAAAAAAAATTTGGGGAGGGGGGCCTCATCTCACAATGTCGCTTGGGGCCCCAAGTTGGCCAGGGTATATATAATATATGTATATAATCTACTGTATTTGAGATGTGCTTCCACTGGAAAGTGTTTCTTTAATAAGCCCAACTGCTCCCCAGGTGATGGATAAATACGGAGAGTTCTACGGCCACGACCGCATCAGTGAGCTGCTGGGGATGGACAAGGCTGCTCTGGACTTCAGCGACTCACACAAGAAGAGGAAGCCCCGCAGAGACAGCTCCCTGGCTGCTGTGTGAGTACACTGTGAACATTATATGCAGACACAGACGTGGTTCAGAAACACAGAAATATTAGAAAACAGACCATTAAGGCAAAAGATCTAGTTTGATGGATGCTGTCAAAACTCAACTATATACAATAATATGTGTGTGTGTGTGTGTGTGTGTGTGTGTGTGTGTGTGTGTGTGTGTGTGTGTGTGTGTGAATGCCAATGGGATGGTCTTTGTTCAAATAACATGTTTAGATGTCCTGAGCCATTCAAGTCCAGCACTTGTTTCCCTTACAGTTTACAAGATGTACAGCAGCAATGCTATAACAACATAAGCAAAACATCAGTTAAAGTTATAGTACCAACAGTGAATGTTATCATAATTCAGAATAACATTTTTGGGTGAATATATAATGTATTATCACTCGACCATAATTATTGATGCATGCATGCTGAATTCTCAAGCCATAAAAGTACATTTGATCATAATGTTGTAATAGTAATCTCAATCTGCAAAGTAACTTGCCATGTTTGAGAACAAATGTAGTGAAGAAAAAACTTTGGCTGGCAAAATGTACTTAAGTGTAAGTATGAATCAATGTTTATTTATATAGCCCAATATCACAAATGTTACATTTGTCTCAGTGGACTTCACAGTTTGTACAGAATATCAGTATGACAATACGACACCCTCTGTCCTTAGACTCTCACATCGTACAAGGAAAAACTTCCGGAGAAAACCCACAGTTTAAAGGGAACATGGGAGAAACCTCAGGGAGAGCAACAGAGGAGGGATCCCTCTCCCAGGACGGACAGACGTGCAATAGATGCCGTGTGTAAATTGAAAAGATAATACATTTGCAACATAGGTAGTCCAAATGTCTGGAAATGCATGTGTCTGTAATAAGAAGATGAATCCACGAGGATGTCTACAATCCTGTGGGACCCATCTGGGAAGTAGTATGGTGAGAGTCAGGCAGGACCGCAGAGACAGGTTCAGCCACGACTCGAAGTCCAGGACTCAGATCAGGACTCAGGACCCAGGACTCAGGTCAGGATCCCGGCGTATATAGACACCAAAAAGAAAGACATTTGGGGAAGCTGGGTTTTTCGGAACATGAGAGTACACAGGTACAGACAGAGAAAAGGAAGAAGTAAGATGTCCCCCGACAAACTAAGCCTATATCAGCAAAACTAGGGGCTGAATCTAATCAGCCCTAACTATAAGCTTTATCAAAAAGGAAGGTCTTAAGCGCACTCTTAAAAACGGATAGGGTGTCTGCCGCCCGAACACAAACTGGAAGCTGATTCCACAAATGTGGAGCTTGATAAGAAAAGGCTCTGGCTCCCATTGTACTTTTAGAGACTCTAGGAACAACCAACAACCCTGCATTCTTGGAACGCAATGGCCTAGTAGGACAGTAGGGTATAATGAGTTATTTAAGGTAAGATGGCGCCTGCCAATCAGTAATAAATGGTATCACACCTCTTCTCCTCTGTTCAGGCTGAACTCCATTGATGTCAAGTACCAGATCTGGAAGCTGGGGGTTGTATTCACAGACAATGTAAGTATGTAGAGGCCTAAAATCATTTAGCAGCCCAATCTGGCTCCGTCATTTCGATGCACTGCTCAATTTCCACCTCACAAATAACAGGGTCTACGTTTCTCAGAAAACTGAATGAAATTAAGCACACTAATACTACATTGCACCACATTTCTTTCCCCATAACTCCATAATAATAATTTTTTCCATTTAGTTGAATAAGGTTGCAGCTGTCACTGATGTGGTTTACAGATAGGTTAAATATGTTGAAATTGTATACATTTTGTATTTATTGTCGCGGCATGGACAGCAGCAAATAGTGAAGAAAACTATTGAGCCTATTATTCTGTATTATTTAAAAACAATTGTTTTGAACATCTTCTACACTGAACAAAAATATAAATGCAACACTTTTGTTTTTGCTCCCATTTTTCATGAGATGAACTCAAAGATCTAAAACATTTTCTATAAACACAAAATAACCATTTCTCTCAAATATTGTTCACAAATCTGAAAAAATCTGTGATAGTAAGCACTTCTCCTTTGCCGAGATAATCCATCCCACCTCACAGGTGTGGCATATCAAGATGCTGATTAGACAGCATGATTATTGCACAGGTGTGCCTTAGGCTGGCCACAATAAAAGGCCACTCTGAAACGTGCAGTTTTGCTTTATTGGGGGGGTCTGGGGGGGGTCCGAAAACCAGTCGGTATCTGGTGTGACCACCATTTGCCTCACGCAGTGCAACACATCTCCTTCGCATAGAGTTGATCAGGTTGTTGATTGTGGCCTGTGGAATGTTGGTCCACTCCTCTTCAATGGCTGTGCCAAGTTGCTGGATATTGGCAGGAACTGGAATACGCTGTCGTATACGCCGATCCAGAGCATCCCAAACATGCTCAATGGGTGACATGTCCGGTGAGTATGCTGGCCATGCAAGAACTGGGATGTTTTCAGCCTCCAGGAATTGTGTACAGATCCTTGCAACATGGGGCCGTGCATTATCATGCTGCAACATGAGGTGATGGTCGTGGATGAATGGCAAAACAATGGGCCTCAGGATCTCGTCACGGTATCTCTGTGCATTCACAATGCCATCAATAAAATGCACCTGTGTTCGTCGTCCATAACATACGCCTGCCCATACCATAACCCCACCACCACCATGGGCCACTCGATTCACAACATTGACATCAGAAAACCGCTCACCCACACGACGCCACACACTCTGTCTGCCATCTGCCCTGAACAGTGAAAACCGGGATTCATCCGTGAAGAGAACACCTCTCCAACGTGCCAGACGCCATCGAATGTGAGCATTTTCCCACTCAAGTCGGTTACGACGACGAACCGGAGTCAGGTCGAGACCCCGATGAGGACGACGAGCATGCAGATGAGCTTCCCTGAGACGGTTTCTGACAGTTTGTGCAGAAATTCTTTGGTTATGCAAACCGATTGTTGCAGCAGCTGTCCGAGTGGCTGGTCTCAGACGATCTTGGAGGTGAACATGCTGGAGGTGGAGGTCCTGGGCTGGTGTGGTTACACGTGGTCTGCAGTTGTGAGGCCGGTTGGATGGACTGCCAAATTCTCTGAAACGCCTTTGGAGACGGCTTATGATAGAGAAATGAACATTCAATTCACGGGCAACAGCTCTGGTGGACATTCCTGCTGTCAGCATGCCAATTGCTTGCTCCCTCAAAACTTGCGACATCTGTGGCATTGTGCTGTGTGATAAAACTGAACATTTTAGAGTGGCCTTTTATTGTGGCCAGCCTAAGGCACACCTGTGCAATAATCATGCTGTCTAATCAGCATCTTGATATGCCACACCTGTGAGGTGGGATGGATTATCTCGGCAAAGGAGAAGTGCTCACTATCACAGATCTTTTCAGATTTGTGAACAATATTTGAGAGAAATGTTTATTTTGTGTTTATAGAAAATGTTTTAGATCTTTGAGTTCATCTCATGAGAAATGAGAGCAAAAACAAAAGTGTTGCATTTATATTTTTGTTCAGTGTAGAAAGAAATGTCAAGACATTAATGATATATTCATACATATATTCATATGCATCAATCATGGCTTGTGTTCTGCTTCATTGTCCCACTGTTGTCTCAGATAGAATAAGTTCTGGTCCAGTTTATACCTTATTCTGAGATCATTAACAGTCATTTCATATCACATTTTTACGGATTCAGTCACATATTGAGCATTGCATGACCTTCCCTGTGTCTCCCTGCTCCCTGCAGTCCTTCCTGTATCTGGCCTGGTATATGACCATGTCCATCCTGGGTCACTATAACAACTTCTTCTTCGCTGCCCATCTGCTCGACATCGCCATGGGCTTCAAGACGCTACGCACCATCCTGTCTTCAGTTACACATAATGGAAAACAGGTAAACCAATCCCTACTCAGCTGCAGTGTAGTATTAGTAAATAAGAGTACTCTACACATGTTCCTGCATGTACTGACCTGCAACATCTGTAAGTAATACATACTGAAGTAGAAATAGTCAGCCCTCATCTATTTTTCTACAGTCTAGAAACATAACGGAAAACGTTTTGAAAGTACTCTCTCTACTACATGTAAATGGTCTGCAAACGCTAAAATCCCTGTGTTCCCTCCAGAGGGAGATTCTCTCCCACACTTCCATTCGACTCCTTTGTTTACTTCCATAACATAGTGACATCACTGCATAACACTCATGCTTCTATTGGCCACATTGTACGCTAAGGGGCTGTACAACTCTAAGAGGTTGACCAATCACAACAAATACACCCAGATAACCAATCAGAGCAGACTGGGCTCTGGTTTCAGACAGAGGGCGAAAAGATAAATGAACCTGAAACTATTTTAAGGCTTCATATTAAACAACATTATATGCTGATGACAAACATATTCACTTCAAATATGTACAGTATGATATTGCAGCTTACTTGTGAAGCTGGTCAAAACCTGCCCTGGTAGTTCAATTAAGAATTCAACTAAAATGTGTATAAAATTAACTTGGATTTGTAAAATTCAATTATGATATAATTATAAAATCTTATAATGTTTCTGCAGTACTTACAGGCATATGCAGTCCAAACGTACCCAGGCAAAGTAGAGTGATGAAGTGTCTGTTTGTTACAGCCACCATGCAGCTAGAGAGAGGTTTTTGTTCTAAAATTATACACAGGATTATTTGTATACTTCCCTAAATGACACCAACAGAGAAAAAATCAATTCCATGTCCTGATAGACAGATCAACCATTATATACACCATCTCGTACATATTTCCTGAAGGCCATCTCACACTCATTTTAGCACACAGAAATGAGTGATATATTTGGCCTGGAGATAACAATGTGGTGTTGTTATGCATCAGAGCCTGACTCCTCTCCTGTCCTGCAGCTGGTGTTAACAGTGGGGCTGTTGGCAGTGGTGGTGTACCTCTATACAGTAGTGGCCTTCAACTTCTTCCGGAAGTTCTACAACAAGAGTGAAGATGGAGAACTGCCAGACATGAAGTGTGACGACATGTTGACAGTAAGTATGAGACGGGTGTAGCTTTTAGATGCTGCAGTGCAGTGTTACTTCCTGGAAGGCAAACACAGCTGACCTGGTTACAGTGGCTCAAAGCAGCATCTGAGCATAAAGGTACAATGTGTCCGTCAAAGTTAACCCCAAGCAGACCTTTGAGCAATACAACACAGGAATAATGTCACAAATCATAAAATAACGAAAAAAGTGTTGCAGAGTTGTCTCAAGTGCCCACATGGTTACCAATATTGGAGGTAAAAAAAGGCCTCCACATGTTATACATATTGAACACCCTGCTTAGTCCAAAAGGTTATTTTTGGGGGAAATGAGAAATGTTCAAATAAAATTATATTGATAAATGTCACTAAGCATTCATCACATGTGATTTATTCATGAACTTTCAGGGATTTAAAATATGGCTTTAATTTATTTGATTGTCCTGGGGAAAGGAACTTATACCTGGGAGAGTGAGTAATAAGAATAAGGTTAACTCACATTTAATGGAGGATCTTGAAATGGATGGATCATGAGTTGATTTACAGTATGCTGTGTTTCACAGAGTATGAGTTAAATGTAAGTTGCACTGTGACAGATGTGAAGGACTGATACTGCAAGCTGCTACAGGTACATGCTGTACACCCCCCTCCCCCCCCCCACTCCCATTGCTCCCCGGGCGCCGTACATAATGGCAGCCCACTGCTCCTAACACTAGGATGGGTCAAATGCAGAGAAACCTTTTCGTTACATGGTACCTGTACTACGTAATGACAATAAGTTGAATCTTCTTCTTCTTCTTCTTCTTCGTCGTCGTCTTCTTCGTCGTCTTCTTCTTCTTCTTCTTCTTCTTCTTCTTCTTCTTCTTCTTCTTCTTCTTCTTCTTCTTCTTCTTCTTCTTCTTCTTCTTCTTCTTCTTCTTCAATAGCTGCCCACTGCTCCTAGTACTAGACTCCTGGTGCTAGGATGGGTTAAAAAGCAGAGAACACATGTCACTGTGTGCTCTGCATGTGTGACCATTACAGAAGGTTTCATCCCTCCCATTCTATGCTGAGGACTTCTCAAGCAAATGATCTGAACTAAAACCTGCACATCCCTCCTTCTCTGCTCCTCAGTCTCTTTTTCTCTGGGCAGTGGCTCACTGCTGTTCTGGTGCTAATGTCAGTTAAGCCTGTCTCATTGAAAGCGTCCTGAGAAGCCTGTCAGTAAAGAGGGTCCAGCTCCATTTATGGAGAGAGAGTCATGGGTCAGAGCTTTGATTCTGACAGTGTTCTCCCCCAGGCTCTGCGTGCGGTGCAGCTGAGCTGCTGTAAGATTAAATGCTCTTTTGTGTCGGTTCCAAGCATCTGTAGCGTGACATTAAGAAAGATGAATGTCATGCTACCAACGCGCGTGTTATTCATGATGCAAGCTCAAAATAAGGCTCTTTGTGTAAAGTAATAGTGATGATCCTGGATAAAGGGATCTGGAAGAGAATTAGAAACAGGAAACCCTTTCCATGATGCCGGAGAAGGTTAGCAGCATAATATGCCATCATTTATCCTAAAAGTGAACCCAACCACATATCGTTTAATGACTCGAAGAATCTGGAAAATATCAAGATGGAGTGGATAACCTGCTCTCTAAGGTTACAAAAAAGAAGATATTTGATATATGAGAAAGAGACTCAACTTAATCGATTTTACCTCATTTGGTTTTACCATTTAACTAATATAGATCAATGATTAAAGTTGATTGGACAAGAATTCACTGAACTCCATTTCCATTTGCGGTCTAGAAAAGTGATAATGAAGTTCACTTCATGCTGCAGGCCATGGTGCAGTGAAAGTAGGGGAAGAATTAGACAATATGACAACAACAACCTTCCCTTCAGGATGTCTTCTGTCAACCAACATGATAATAATGCATCTATCACTAAGAGCCATTAAAATAGGACTTTTCAAAGACACGTTGATCTGAGTCAAGGGATAAATTGAGCCATCTGGGGGTCAATTGACCAATTGAAGTTTAAACCTGAGTTGTGTGGTACAGGAACGTTGTTTCTGTCTGTAATTCAAAGCCAGTTCACAGCATTTCTTTGGAGTAAGGCCATGGAACGTGTCAGCAGTATTTTGATCTGGTCTGAAGCCCCTTCTCTCTCCTGTGTGAAGACCCTCTTTCCTCTGCTGTTCCTCTGTACCTCCTGTTTTCACTTCCTTTCCTCCTTCCTTTTTATGTCTCTACGCATGGTTGACCTGTCAATATTTCTGTCTTTTGCTCTGCATGCATGGAGACATGTCACAGTAGAGACACAATAGTAATATGAACCTGAAGATGAACATAATATGGCATCTTTAAGCTTTCAAGCTTAGGTGGAGTCTGTACTATGTGCCTTTAATGCGTAGTAAACATTTGTAATATAAATCAAATATGTAGGAGCACATTCAGTGATGGAGGAAGAAACAGGTGGAGACAGAATAAATGTGATGAGGCTGTACCAACCATCTGAAAGAAACACTATATAAGGGCTCTATGGTGTGTGTGCTCTGATGGTGGGGGGGGGGGGGGCCTTCTGTCACCCGGACATTTCTGGACACACACACTCTAATCCCTTATAGTCAGTCATCCATTGCATTCCATAGAGCGCTTCTGTTTCCTATTAAGGGGCTGCGGGGCGGGGGGGGCGGCTCTACCGGGTCTACAGTATGGTGACAGGGGCTTAGTGAGATGAAGTGAAGATGATGAAGGGCAACGGCCCCCGGGCAGCCCCCCTGAGTGTGAATAAATCCCTTACAATAACACATTGAGCAGGATGAGAGGATCTGAGATGATCTCTTAATCACAGCAGTCTGTTTAACCTAAGCCTGTCTCTGCCCAGTTTACCATTAACATACACTCATTCTCTCTTTTTTCTATTATTATTGAGTGATAATGGGACACAAACCATTAGTTTTAGCCTTGTGACATTCTGAGCTACTCCACAATAAATACTGGATGTTAAAAGGCTAACTGCGCAAAGCTACTGACTATTAGAGATATTATTAATTTTATTTTTTTACTGAAACTAAATGAAAAATAATCAGTGGGTTATTTAATATTTAATAGTTCCATCCAGACCTGCAAATAATATTTATATATGTTTTAATATTACTGCAATTAAGTGAGAAATAACAAATAGGGGTGCAGATTTGAATGCAATATTTCATTGTAAAACTCCTGTTTCCCTGTGTGTCTCGCCTCGTGCAGTGCTACATGTTCCACATGTATGTAGGCGTGAGAGCAGGGGGTGGCATCGGAGACCAGATTGAGGACCCAGCAGGAGACGAGTATGAGATCTATCGCATCATCTTTGACATCACCTTCTTCTTCTTCGTCATCGTCATCCTGCTGGCCATCATCCAGGGTGAGAGATGCAACACACACACACACACACACACACACACACACACACACACACACACACACACACACACAACACACATATATATTTCTTATAGTAATCAGAAAGAGATCAAAACCAGAACATAAAAAGGGCAACACATTTCTTATTTCTTTGGTCATTTAACTATAATTAAATCACTAACTTTAAAATATATATAATTAATTGTAATCATTATTTTGGGGCAAACCAGTGTATTGTTGCCAATATTTAGAAACAAATATTTTTTACAAGCATTTCAAAAAGAAAAAATGACAGATGCAGTGCCTGACATCACGCTCCCTGCATATTCAATGTATTTCCAATAAATCCAAAATGTATAGTCTTGTTTTTTCGAGGTTGACAAATGACATATTATACGAAAATCTGCGAGCATGACTTTTCAGTATACATATCCAATAATAAAACAGAACTAGCACTGTAGTCCATTGAACAGAACAAAGGGTGGTTGTCCAGGTAATTAACGTGTACACGGTCTTTGTTCTGATCCTCTAGGGTTGATCATTGATGCTTTTGGTGAGCTAAGGGACCAGCAGGAACAAGTGAAAGAAGACATGGAGGTGAAAAGACACACTTACTTACTCTTTACATTTGAAATCAGTGCACTATAAAGGAGGTCACAACTAAAGAGTGGCATGTAAACGTTTTTATTAATGATAATCACCTAACAATGTTTCTCTTCCAGACCAAATGTTTTATCTGTGGGATAGGTAATGACTACTTTGACACAGTGCCACATGGCTTTGAAACGCACACGCTACAGGAGCACAACCTAGCCAACTACCTGTGAGTACATCTGGACTGTGTGTGTGTGTGTGTGTGTGTGTGTGTGTGTGTGTGTGTGTGTGTGTGTGTGTGTGTGTGTGTGTGTGTGTGTGTGTGTGTGTGTGTGTGTGTGTGTGTGTGTGTGTGTGTGTGTGTGTGTGTGTGTGTGTACCTATAACATCATTATAACTGCCTTATGGATCACCCCTGATTGGAAGACTAAACAAATGCTGGGTTTCCATTGGTCCCTGCTTCAATTGTATTTAACATTTTAAAGTGATGACACATACATGCTTTGTCATAGCATAACATGAAACCCAGCCTCTGTCCACTTACTACCTTATCTTCCCCACATGTTAGGTTTTTGGATCCTATGTTTGTTGTGTGGTTTTGCATGTGAGCAATAATATTGTCAGTGAATATGTTTTTCTAATGTGTGTGTGTGTGTGTGTGTGTGTGTGTTTCAGATTCTTTGTGATGTATCTCATCAACAAAGATGAAACAGAGCACACAGGCCAGGTAAAGCAGCTCCTTCTCCACTGCTCTCAGTGAACACACATTACTGTGATGTGGTTAGTAAAGCTCAGCTCCAAACTGAACTACGCTGGTATGGATCAGTGTTGCCATGTGGTACACACAAAACATTTTCCACAGTTAGCTTGAAGCATACTGAGGACCTTTAATGGCTCAGTGTTTGAAGCTCACTCTGCTTTACTAACCTCAGCAGCTGACATGATGTATAATGGTACTCTTTCCCAGGGGTGGAACGTAACTAAAGTCATTTACTCAAGTATTGTACTTAAGTCAAATACAAATAGTTATGTTTAATGCTAAATTATACTTCTACTCCACTACACATAGTTACAAGTTACTTTGTACAAATAAAAACACATTATATGAGACATGATATACTGATGGTATAATGCGGTACTGTGCTACTGATCTACGCTGGTCCACTGGACCAACTACAGCACTAAAAGGCCCTTTGGTGTAAAAACAAGAAAATAAGAAAAACAATATAATAATTTGAAAAAATCCATTCTGCAAAATTAGTGTTTTTACTTGTAATACTTTAGTTACATTTATCTGTTAATACTATATTCATTCTGAAATAGGTCATTCTATTTGTACTTTAAGTACATTTTGATGCTCTGTACATTTACTTAAGTAACATTCTGAAATAAGGACTTAGTACTTATACTATTTAAGACCATAGTATTTGTACTTTAACTCAAGTAAAGTATCTGAGTACTTCTTCCAACACTGTTCTTTCTGACCTCCTCCCATGTGTGTGTCCTGAAGGAGTCTTACGTATGGAAGATGTACCAGGAGCGCTGCTGGGAGTTTTTCCCTGCTGGAGACTGTTTCCGGAAGCAGTACGAGGATCAGCTGAACTGACCTGCTGCTCAGACTCTTCCTTCAGACTGTAACCTCTGAAGGCCCTCGCCTCCTCAAACCTTTCTTACTGCGCTCCACGGAGCCCCTGTTCTACTGACGAAGGGTTCTACTCTGACATTCTGATAGGACCTACTCTACAGGACCCCCCCCCCCCCCCCCCCCCCAAGCCTTTCTCACAGCTCTTCCTCATCCAGACACTCAACTCGCCATCTCTGCCCCAACACCCAGCACACTTTTTTTGGAATGCTTTGAACTCTGACGTTGTACATAGAAAATATCAGAGTATATGCTGTACAGAATGTGACTGGTGGCACGACAAGGATTATGGCTTCATCTTGTTCTACATTCACAGTGTCAAGCAAAAAATACTAAGGAATAAGGAGCACGGGTAAAAGGAAGGACCAAGGGACAGAGGAGAGTGGGGGACGATTGTTCCTGAAGGACAATTATTGACACACAGAGAGCAGGCATTAGTATGATGAAGTTTATCACTAATGTGTAAAATGCACGTTGCATGTAGGGACAGGGGTGGACGTTAAAAAAGGAACACCTGTACAACCCTGCTGTAATCCAACACAACAGCTCTGCAATAATCACAGCTTTGAGGAGAGTGTGTGTCCGCCTTAGCCTTAGAGGTGAGTGCTTTGAGTCAACTCTGAAGTGTTTTTAGTTTGTGCTACATGTCAGGTAGGGAGAATAAGGTCTGGAATCCAAACACCATCAAACTCAAAGTCAAAGTCTCCACAATGACTGCACAGTGGAATCTACACCTCCGCCAGCACCCCCCGCACATCCTGGTCCTCCTCACACATAGGGCCACTGTACTGGATTTAAGTAAAGTAAAGAAGCGCCCCTCCACTCAGTGTTTACATCGCAAGCTACGTAATCAACAGTCCATTTGTCCAGTGGAGCTGAAACTCAGCAGCAAGTCACAACCCTCCTCAGCAACAAGTCACAACCCTCCTCAGCAACAAGTCACAATCCTCCTCAGCAACAAGTCACAATCCTCCTCAGCAGCAAGTCACAACCCTCCTCAGCAACAAGTCACAATCCTCCTCAGCAGCAAGTCACAACCCTCCTCAGCAGCAAGTCACAACCCTCCTCAGCAACAAGTCACAATCCTCCTCAGCAGCAAGTCACAACCCTCCTCAGCAACAAGTCACAATCCTCCTCAGCAGCAAGTCACAACCCTCCTCAGCAACAAGTCACAATCCTCCTCAGCAGCAAGTCACAACCCTCCTCAGCAGCAAGTCACAACCCTCCTCAGCAGCAAGTCACAACCCTCCTCAGCAACAAGTCACAACCCTCCTCAGCAACAAGTCACAATCCTCCTCAGCAGCAAGTCACAACCCTCCTCAGCAACAAGTCACAACCCTCCTCAGCAACAAGTCACAATCCTCCTCAGCAGCAAGTCACAACCCTCCTCAGCAACAAGTCACAATCCTCCTCAGCAACAAGTCACAATCCTCCTCAGCAACAAGTCACAATCCTCCTCAGCAGCAAGTCACAACCCTCCTCAGCAACAAGTCACAACCCTCCTCAGCAACAAGTCACAATCCTCCTCAGCAGCAAGTCACAACCCTCCTCAGCAACAAGTCACAACCCTCCTCAGCAACAAGTCACAATCCTCCTCAGCAGCAAGTCACAACCCTCCTCAGCAACAAGTCACAACCCTCCTCAGCAACAAGTCACAATCCTCCTCAGCAGCAAGTCACAACCCTCCTCAGCAACAAGTCACAACCCTCCTCAGCAACAAGTCACAATCCTCCTCAGCAGCAAGTCACAACCCTCCTCAGCAGCAAGTCACAATCCTCCTCAGCAACAAGTCACAACCCTCCTCAGCAACAAGTCACAATCCTCCTCAGCAGCAAGTCACAACCCTCCTCAGCAACAAGTCACAATCCTCCTCAGCAGCAAGTCACAACCCTCCTCAGCAGCAAGTCACAACCCTCCTCAGCAACAAGTCACAATCCTCCTCAGCAGCAAGTCACAACCCTCCTCAGCAGCAAGTCACAATCCTCCTCAGCAGCAAGTCACAACCCTCCTCAGCAACAAGTCACAACCCTCCTCAGCAACAAGTCACAATCCTCCTCAGCAGCAAGTCACAACCCTCCTCAGCAACAAGTCACAATCCTCCTCAGCAGCAAGTCACAACCCTCCTCAGCAACAAGTCACAATCCTCCTCAGCAGCAAGTCACAACCCTCCTCAGCAACAAGTCACAACCCTCCTCAGCAACAAGTCACAACCCTCCTCAGCAACAAGTCACAACCCTCCTCAGCAACAAGTCACAATCCTCCTCAGCAACAAGTCACAACCCTCCTCAGCAGCAAGTCACAACCCTCCTCAGCAGCAAGTCACAACCCTCCTCAGCAACAAGTCACAACCCTCCTCAGCAACAAGTCACAACCCTCCTCAGCAACAAGTCACAACCTCCTCAGCACAAGTCAAATCCTCCTCAGCAGCAAGTCACAACCCTCCTCAGCAACAAGTCACAACCCTCCTCAGCAACAAGTCACAACCCTCCTCAGCAGCAAGTCACAACCCTCCTCAGCAACAAGTCACAATCCTCCTCAGCAGCAAGTCACAACCCTCCTCAGCAGCAAGTCACAATCCTCCTCAGCAGCAAGTCACAACCCTCCTCAGCAACAAGTCACAACCCTCCTCAGCAACAAGTCACAACCCTCCTCAGCAGCAAGTCACAACCCTCCTCAGCAACAAGTCACAACCCTCCTCAGCAACAAGTCACAATCCTCCTCAGCAGCAAGTCACAACCCTCCTCAGCAACAAGTCACAATCCTCCTCAGCAGCAAGTCACAACCCTCCTCAGCAACAAGTCACAATCCTCCTCAGCAGCAAGTCACAACCCTCCTCAGCAACAAGTCACAACCCTCCTCAGCAACAAGTCACAACCCTCCTCAGCAACAAGTCACAACCCTCCTCAGCAACAAGTCACAATCCTCCT
The DNA here is from genome assembly GCA_902827135.1 of Harpagifer antarcticus. Taxonomy (NCBI): domain Eukaryota; kingdom Metazoa; phylum Chordata; class Actinopteri; order Perciformes; family Harpagiferidae; genus Harpagifer; species Harpagifer antarcticus. Next base: position 843,896 of record CADEHL010000417.1, on the reverse strand, counting down.
CAGCAACAAGTCACAACCCTCCTCAGCAACAAGTCACAATCCTCCTCAGCAACAAGTCACAACCCTCCTCAGCAGCAAGTCACAACCCTCCTCAGCAGCAAGTCACAACCCTCCTCAGCAACAAGTCATAACCCTCCTCAGCAACAAGTCACAACCCTCCTCAGCAACAAGTCACAATCCTCCTCAGCAACAAGTCACAACCCTCCTCAGCAACAAGTCACAATCCTCCTCAGCAGCAAGTCACAACCCTCCTCAGCAACAAGTCACAACCCTCCTCAGCAACAAGTCACAACCCTCCTCAGCAACAAGTCACAACCCTCCTCAGCAACAAGTCACAACCCTCCTCAGCAGCAAGTCACAATCCTCCTCAGCAACAAGTCACAACCCTCCTCAGCAACAAGTCACAATCCTCCTCAGCAACAAGTCACAACCCTCCTCAGCAGCAAGTCACAACCCTCCTCAGCAACAAGTCACAACCCTCCTCAGCAACAAGTCACAATCCTCCTCAGCAGCAAGTCACAACCCTCCTCAGCAACAAGTCACAACCCTCCTCAGCAACAAGTCACAACCCTCCTCAGCAACAAGTCACAACCCTCCTCAGCAACAAGTCACAACCCTCCTCAGCAGCAAGTCACAATCCTCCTCAGCAACAAGTCACAACCCTCCTCAGCAACAAGTCACAATCCTCCTCAGCAACAAGTCACAACCCTCCTCAGCAGCAAGTCACAACCCTCCTCAGCAACAAGTCACAACCCTCCTCAGCAACAAGTCACAATCCTCCTCAGCAGCAAGTCACAACCCTCCTCAGCAACAAGTCACAACCCTCCTCAGCAACAAGTCACAACCCTCCTCAGCAACAAGTCACAACCCTCCTCAGCAACAAGTCACAACCCTCCTCAGCAACAAGTCACAACCCTCCTCAGCGGCAAGTTATCTGCATCTTTTTTTAAAGATCACAGAAATAAATCAATGTCACCAAATCTGAGCTTGCAGAAGTAGATGTGTGCCTTGGTATAAGCCTGGCCTTAGAAAGTGTGTCCGTCCGACCCTTATCACACCTGACAGCCCACAAGCCTTTGGTCTCACTGCTGGTCAAGGCTCAACAGCTGATACATGTTCAGCATGTGTTCTGTTTGTTATTGATCACAAATTCATTCTGCGTGTGACCAGAAGCGCCTCTTTTTCAATCTATTCTACATAATTAGGGCTTGCTCCGCACATTTAGTAATCAAATTATGTTTAGGTTTTATAAAAAGCAATAACAAAGCAGCAAAAAGGGATTTTTCTGGTTAAGTCTTTAAAGCTGCAGTCTTTATAGCGCATACTAGTTAGCTAAGATAGATAATCAGGCAGACTGGAGCGTCCAACGGCCCAAGGCTGAATACAGGTGATCAGTGGGGAGGGGGGGGGGGATGCAGTGCCTTAATCACCCGTGGGGGGGGGGAGTTATGCAAGCTCCAGGAGACAGAGGAATGTCAAAGAGCTTCAAGGAAGTGATTGTAAAGACTGAGGAGTCCACATGGTGTTCATGGGGAGTGGACTCACTGCAAACGGAAATGATTCAGCCTCTCAAAGATTCAACTCAGCATTCATGTATATAGGCTGCGATACAAGGTGCACCTGCTCACACACACTCACACACTGGTGGCCAGCAGGAGCAGTCTGGTATCTTGCCCAAGGAAGCTTTGACATGTTTACATGGGATCTAACAACACATTCAGATCAGTTTATGCAGTGCAAAGAGAGGTGTTACAATTGAAACATGTAAATCCTGTTTTATTATACCAGTCTGTCAGATGACATTTTAATAGTCATGCAAAGTTCTGGATTTTAGAGACACTCACAGTTAATCAGATATAGCTAGCTAAATGAAGGCATTTAATCAGCTCGTACAAAACACCTTTGTGTAAAAAGGTGTTGATTCAACTGTATCATTTTGGAGACAGACGTTTCTGTTGTTGCTTTTGGTGTTTGTAATATTTAATGACTGCGAATAATGAATATAAATGAGTATGATTAAATATTAGAAGCACCTCTAACTGAGTTACAATACGTGTTTGGTCTGCTGGGGAACAGTTTACATTATGTGTGATGCTGCCATTACGACCACTTTACAGATGGACTCATCCTCAAGGCTTGGTTTTGTTTTATTGCAGACACACAAACTGTATACATCCTGTCACGAGCAATATAGGAGTCAACATGGAGACATAACCCTCACACAGGAACACATGTTGGATTTTATGCTTTTTTTTCAACTTTGTATTTGAATTGTTCCACCCCTCGATGCAAATCAGCAAAGATTACTGATAGAGTTTAAGTAGAAGCTTCCATGAGAAACATTTCATTACTACAACATGTAACCCTATAGGAGTTGGGTGTGCCATGAATGATATGACTATAATGATCCTTTCTATTGATGTTCACTGAAGCATTCCTCTGATTGGCAGTGTGTTGGTTGAACGAATGCTGTCCTGGAAACATTTGAAATCAGAATGTTTTGTGGGATTTGTTTGTTTTTGTGGTGATGATCTTATGCAATACAGCAAAGAGAGTTACTCTTTTTGTTTAGACATTCTCCAAGAATATCTCAGAAAAAATGCCATTGCATGTTTATTATGCGGGTTTGATAAAAAAAATGTATTACATAGAAACTAAATCTGTCACCCATAAATTGTTTAATATATATAATATATTATTTAAGATGAATTAAGATGTTGGTATTATTGTATTTAAGTGTTGTGGGCTTCATTGTAACTCTTCTAGTCCTTTACCACAAGTGCATCCCAAAAAGGAAGGGGCTCCTGCTTTCTGTTGGTCTCTGAGAGGAAGCTTTAGTATGCTTCCATTCAGGCTCAAGCAATAGCCCCAGTGAGTGTATGGGGAGACTGACCATTGTACATTGCAAACAAAGACAACACAAATAAAGCTTGCTTAACTTTGTCTCAATTTAAAATAAAATTATGTATTCATTTTTTATCTATTTATTTTATTTGCTAAACAAACAATGTTGTGGAGATAAACCTGAAGTTGACCACTTAATGTTAAAGGTGCAATATATAAACATTACAATGTGGCTCTTTCCACATAACCATGTCATGCTGCCTGACACTCATCCTCCTTCAGATCTATCCCACGGTCGGTGGTCCTACTTTGTAAACCTTTTGAGAATGTTACACTTCCCAGGGCTACGCATCATCTCTACACTTGGTTAAAAGTCACAAATTAGGATCGTGTTTCTATAATTGCTAAACTATACATTTTGAAAACTCCATTAGTACTACTAAATTAGTCCATGGACAGAGCCAGCTCTGTGATTGGCTGCCTACTCATTCAGACCCAAGCAACAGCCAATCAATCACAGAGCTCTGCCTGACCTGTCACAATACAACTTTGCTAAGGGCATTTTTACATCAGAATGGATAGAATTCCATGTTGTATTCATTATTAATAGCAATTTAAAAAGGTGTTATTTAAATGTAAGATATGTTGGTTGTATTTATTAATAATATTTATTTCATAATGACTGATTAAATATTGACTATATTGGCTCTATAATAAGTGATCTACAGTATGATGCCGTGAGCGACATACAGTAAGCTAGCTCATGTTTTTGCTATGTGACAAATGTCGGCTCATCACAGCTTATTATGTCCTAATAAGAGCATTGCTCCCAATGTGAAAACATGAATGGATCTGATCTGCTGGAGAGCCATCTCTACTGATCGCACCTTTAAAGACGTGTGAGGATGCATGAGTGCTATCGTTTAGCACAGATGACTCTAAAGTATGAACAGTGTTACACTTGTAACAGACATGTGTCTGTTACAAGTGACAGACATGTGTCTGTTACAAGTGCATTGCGTTCATTATGCCATACTGATGTCATGCCTATAACTTTTAGTTTTTATTTTCATTGCAATGCCACTTCTGAGTGGTATTTTGCTAATGTAAAAATAAACATTTTCCATATCTACCACAGAGGGTTTACTGAGGAGCAGGCTGATGCTGCTTCTCGGAGATACGTGTATAAAGAGGGACTGCGTCTGAGTTATGAATGGATTTGCATGTTTTAAAAAAATAAAGCTTTATTTATTAACTTGTGAATCAGAATTAATTCAATCATTTGTTTAAGTCTATGCTTTTTGGCTCCTCTTCATATAAAACACATGAACACGGTAGGCTGCAGCTTGATCGACTCTTGACATCTGACAATGTTTCAACAAATTATAAATAAAATAAAAGCTGGGCTTTAAGACAGGCTGTCATTTTAAGCTTTACCTAACACGTCACACAACGTTTAAAGGTGGATGAATAATCATTACTATCAAAATCTAGGTACAAATTAGATTTTTTTAAAGTTTGCAAAACAATCACTACCGACCATGTTGCGGTCACACAGGCACATCTACTCATACAATAATCATTATTGCCAATAAAAGGTTTAAAATACATCTTTGATGAGACAGCATGGTGAACTGAGGTTGGGCTGTAGACTGTATATGGGTTGGGCTCAATGGAAAGATTATCAATTAGAGTGGGGTCTGCTCTAGCCGTCCCTAACTCCGCCCAACTTCTTAGAAGTAATGCGCGAGGAGGTGAAGGGTCAGAGGAGGCGGGCCCTGCATATGGCAAGCCATTTGAGTATTTATTCCATATCCTTGATATCAGACGGCAGCTGCCTACACTAGTTACTGTGAATGCTGTGCCACAGCATTCCACTATAGTACTTCAAATCTTTATTCTTCCCCTCATTTCAGCCAATATTTGGCTCTCCATAACTTCAGCTTATTTTCAACTACAGAAACCATTCAAATATTAAACTATTCAGCCTGTTCAGGAATCGATGGGAAACCTTCAACTTTTTAAAAATATTTTATACTTTTTGAAATTCAGCTTTTTAAACTCTTTTTTTAACATTGAAGTCAGTGGGAGATGCCTTCAAATCCTCTTGTAATACACTTTGCGCCAAATGCTTCTCCTTCCACATAATTTCAGCTAGACACTTCATTCCAACTTTCAAATGATCACAAGACCTTCAGCTATTCAATTCCTATTCAGATTTTTGATATCTTGTACACTTTTTGAGATATTGAACTTAGTTTGGAGCTTGGCAGAGAGGCCTTTTTCAGATTTTAACATTAGAGTGGATTGAGCATCTCGTTAAGTCTAGAGTACTTTGATCTCAAAGCAGAGTTGAGCAGTGCCTGAAATTCTCCCCCAAAAATATTTTAAACTTGCCATAATTCCCAAACCCTACACTCCTCAGACAAATGTTTTCATGAAAAATGTAGGAAACCCTCTCCTAGGTTGGAAAATTAAAAAAAATTAAGAAAACATATTAAACAAAATGCCTCTTGAGGGCATGAAGAGACAACAAGTCCAGCTAGCTCCCAATTGATTCCCATGTTAAATTGTTCTGGATCTTTCTTCAGAGCAGAGAGAAGTACACTTTAGACAAACTGCTCCCATCTCCACATTTTACACACAAAACCCAAAAAAACAACATATATCAGTTCATTGTGGTTCCCTGATGCTCACGGTCTGGTAATTTTTTTATAAGAGCCATAGTTTTTGAACAGGTGGCAAAATTGTCAGATATAATCCCCAATGCATTCTTATGGGACTCAGTGCTGCAATTGGTTGTCATGGTGTTGCTGGGCAGATTGGAGCCACACACACACACACACACACACACACACACACACACACACACACACACACACACACACACACACACACACACACACACACACACACACACACACACACACACACACGTGAGTGACATCATGTAATCAGAGCAGACACCATGGAAACCTTTGATCTCTGGGTTTACACACACAGGTATTTTCAAAATATGTTATACTTTTTAAATATTCAGCTTTTTAAAGTCTTTTTTTAACATGGAAGTCATTGCAATGCAATCACACACAATCTCTCTCTCTCACACACACAGACATGCACTCTCTCTCTCTCACACATAGACACACATACACTCTCTCTCTCTCTCACACAGACAGACACACACACACTCTCTCGCTCACACACAGACACACACACACTCTCTCTCTCTCTCTCTCTCTCTCTCTCACACACAGACACACACATACTCTCTCTCGCACACAGACATACACTCTCTCTTTCTCACACACAGACACACACACACACACACACACACACACACTCTCTCACACACAGACATGCACACACACACTCTCTCACACACAGACACACACCGATGATGATGATGATGATGATGATGATGATGATGGTGATGATGATGATGATGATGATGAATGATCAAGAGAAGAGAGAGAGGGCGATCAAGAGAAGAGAGAGAGGGCAATCAAGAGAAGAGAGAGAGGGCAATCAAGAGAAGAGAGAGAGGGCTATCAAGAGAAGAGAGAGAGGGCAAACAAGAGAAGAGAGAGAGGGCTATCAAGAGAAGAGAGAGAGGGTGATCAAGAGAAGAGAGAGAGGGCAAACAAGAGAAGAGAGAGAGGGCTATCAAGAGAAGAGAGAGAGGGTGATCAAGAGAAGAGAGAGAGGGTGATCAAGAGAAGAGAGAGAGGGCAAACAAGAGAGAGAGAGAGTAATGTAACCTCCTTGTAGGAGCCAATTAACTGTGGGTATAAAGGTAGGAACCTATGTGTGTTGGTGGGAGGTTCTGCCAGAAGGCCCATACAGTTTTTGACCACACACGGAGAACACACACACGGAGAACACACACACAAACACGGGATTACAAGCAAAGCAAAGGTATTGTGTAAACGGTAATATCGTGTGGTGAATATGGAAAGAAGCAAGTAAATGGAAACCAGTGAAATAGAAATAAATGGACTGTTTCAAACTGGAAACTTTGTTTCTGACCTTTATTCGGCAGCAAACTTGTGTGCGTCAATTACACCCACCAAGCGGATCCTCAGAGGCTTAAAGCGTTGGCTTAGCCTCTACAAATAGTTAAAAACTAGCCTTTTTTGGAGTAACACAAGAGGACATTTTTTCGTCGCGTTTATCGAACGCTGAGAGTGGCTGCTCACCTTCTACCTTCTAAAGCTTTGAATGGTTTAGGCCCAAAATACATTTCTGACCTCCTGCTAAATGATGAACCATCCAGATCTCTCAGGTCTTCAGGGACTGGTCAGCTTTCTGTCCCCAGAGTCAGAACTAAACATGGAGAAGCAGCGTTCAGTTATTATGCTCCATCTGGAACAAACTCCCAGAAACCTGCAGGTCCGCTGCAACTCTGACTACTTTGAAATTCAGGCTGAAGACTTTTCTTTTTGTCGCTGCTTTTAATTGAACTATTCATATCTTAGACTGCACTGTAACTTTTATCCATGTATTTTTTCTTTTAATGTTTATCCATGTATTTCTTCTTTTAACGTTTATTTTATTTGCTTTTCTTTTTAATGACTGATTTTAAATGCCATTTTCTTAATGTCTTTCATTTTTTGTAAAGCACTTTGAATTGCCTTGTGTTGAAAAGTGCTATATAAATATACTTGCCTTGCCTTGCCGGACGCCGAGAGGAGGACGGCTGCAACTCGTTTGCTCATCTGCTGCACAGGAAGGCGACAGGAGCAACGCGCTGAATGGTGCCGGGAAGCTTTTCGCCGCTTGGCACGGAACTACGTTCGTCTAAGGAGGTATGTGTAGCGCGCTACAACTGGTTTAAATGGCCATAGGAATTAAGTTGTGTGCACACATAAGGGATAATGTATTGGTTGTGAAAGGGATGAACAATAAGCGCTTGCATTGTACTGATTGATTTGTGACAATCCGTTTGACTTTAAGACATTCAAATATGGAGGAGCGCGCTGCGGACGTACCAGCAGCTGACAGCGCGTCAGATTCTGGCAAACTGGATAGCGTGGCCAGCTGTAGTGATGCGCAAAGCACTAAGCGGGTAGTTACACTCTCTGCCAAAGCACTTGCGGAAAAACTTGAGAGGTTGCAAAATGGCAGAAAGGCTAAACTAGCAAATTAAGAATGTTGAAAGGTTCAAAATGCTCTTGATGGTTATATTGAATTGTGTGTTGAAGCCAGGTCTATGCATGACACTTTAATGGGTTTATTATTGTTATTGTATGTTGAATTGTATGGAACAAGCTGTAATACTCTGCACTGAACACGAATTCCACCAACCTGGCTGTGTGGTCATTAAAGATTCTAATCTAATCTAATCTAATCTATTGCCACATGATGAAAGGGAAAGACATGAAACATGGTTTAAAGCCAAAATGATGTTCAATGATGAATGTATTGTCCAAATCAAGGTGTGGGTTTGTCAAACTGAAGGTACTGGTGATAATAATGATATCAATCCTGATGACAGTGTTTCTAATGTTGGTAAATGTTCAAACAAAAGTGACAGCAGTACAAAGTCAAGTACAACTTCATCTGCACAAATTATAGCAGCAGCAGAAAAGGCTGCAATTGTTGCTCACATGGCAGGTTCAACTGAGAGGCATGCACTGGAGGAACAGGAGCTACTATTAAAGCGGAGAAAGGAACAGCTTGATTTGGAAACTGAGCTAGCTGTATCTACTGCTAGGCTAGCAGTTGTACAGGGTTCACATTCACAACGTTCCTCTCTTGCACCAACAAATGGAATGAACTCATACCTGGAAAAAGAAAAAAGGAAACTGGCATTGTTAAACATACTTAACCCCCTGGCAAAGGAGTATGATTCCACATCATGGAAAATATCCTCCAGCAAACCAACAAAGATGGACATGGAACCAAAGCAAGCTGAAAGGCAGTTTGCATTTAAGGAAGATGCTTATGTACAAAATCAACATTATCTGGGAACATCACATGGGTTGATAACTGGTGAATCAACTGCATGGGAAAGTCAACAGGAAAATCACCATCAGAAAATCAATCGAATTCCACCTGAAGGTTTATTCACGATAATGCAAAAGCAAAATGAAATAACAGCTGCACTAGTTCACCAGCAACGTTTACTGTCTCTACCAGCAAGAGACATTCCTATCTTTGATGGAGACCTGTTTCAGTACAAGGCTTTCATTAAAGCATTTGAACAAGGAGTGGAAAACAAAGCCAGCAAAGCCGACTTGTACTATTTAGAACAGTTCACAAAGGGACAGCCACAGGAACTGGTTCGTAGCTGCCAGCACATGGCTCCAGAACGTGGCTACATTGTGGCAAAGGGTCTCTTGCAAGAACATTTTGGGAATGAGTACTTCCTTAAGCTGCTGCTTACATAGGAAAGGCTCTAGCTTGGCCAACAATAACAAAGGCAGAAGACATTAAGGCACTACAAGCCTATGCTTTATTTCTGCGTGGATGTGCTAATGTGATGGAAGAACTTCAGTACATGCAGGAGTTGGATATGCCCTCCAATATGAAAATGGTTGTCTTCAAGTTGCCATACAAACTAAGAGAACAATGGAGAAACAAAGCTCATAGCATCATGGAAGCCTCAAACAACAGAGCTCATTTCATTGACTTGGTCAAATTCATTGAGAGACATGTACGAGTCCTTTCTGATCCGATCTTTGGAGACATCGTGGATTCAGGACATAAATCAGTTGCTATAAAATCTTCCAACATGTTTCAGCCACAATCAAAGAACAGAATGAAAGGAAGTAGTTTTGCCGCTACAGTATTCCCAATGAGTGAGGTCGGAGTTAAAACGACAAACAACTCAAAACCACAGGAGAGCTTGGTGTGTCATTGTTGTGATCACAAAACTCACGGTTTGGACCGATGTAAGCAGTTCAGCAAAAGGAAGCACAGAGACAAAATTCAATTTCTAAAGGAGAAAGGAATTTGCTTTGGATGCTTGTGTAATGGACACATAAGCCGGCACTGTAAACAACGCTTGATCTGTGAGGTTTGTGAAAAGCAACATCCTACTGCGCTCCACATAAATACATCTAATGTGGAATTGGGACAAAATCACAAACCCCCCTCAGACAAGTGGATGTATAGGGGCCGGAAATGATGGCTGCATTCTTTCAATTATTCCAGTGCAGGTCAAGTCCACAAAGGGAAGTGAGATTATACAGACCTATGCATTTTTAGATCCTGGAAGCACAGCCACATTCTGCTCAGAAGATCTCATGCACAGATTAAACATCACAGGGATGGAGGTATCTGGTCTTGAGGAAAATAGCTTTTATCCTCTTCCAGAAGTCCTCACACAGAAGCAAATTCCAGTAACCAAAGAAAACATTGCTACAGCCGCAGATGTGAAGAGGTGGAATCATTTGTCAAAAGTTCATATCCGCAGCATAAATGCCAATGTTGACATGTTGATTGGAACCAACGCTCCCAAGATATTGGAACCTTGGGAAATTGTCAACAGTTATGGAAATGGCCCATACGCTATAAGAACAGTGTTGGGATGGGCCATCAATGGTCCTTTACATGGAAGCAGCAATGGCAGCGATGTTGACATGGAGCTTTCTTTTGTTGTGGTGAATAGGATTTCTATTTCCAAAAAGGAGCTCATGCTTAGCAGTCAGTATAATCATGACTTTAATGAAAAGCCCTCAGAGGAAAAAGAGATGTCAAGGGAAGACCAAACATGTATGGAAATCATGAATACATCTGCAACACTACAGGACAACAGGTACAGCCTGAAGTTGTCCCTTAAGACACCTGACGTCCTTCTTTCAAACAACTTTGCAGTGGCAAAGCAAAGGCTACTTGGATTGAGGAAAAGATTTGTGAGTAACCCAATGTTGCATAAGGAATATGCCAGCTTTCTGAATGGAGTGATTGAAAAGGGTTATGCTGAACAGGTACCAACACAGCAGCACTGTGGCAGTGGAAAATTATGGAACATCCCACACCACAGTGTTTACCATCCACGAAAAGGCTCTCTCCGAGTGGTGTTTGATTGTGGTGCCACATTTAAAGGAACATCATTACACGATGTACTTTATCAAGGTCCCAACCTCACCAGTTCACTGCTTGGAGTTCTCACTCGTTTCAGGCAGGAACCTGTGGCATTCATGGGCGACATACAGGCTATGTTTCACCAGGTCAAAGTCACAGAAGAAGACAGAGATTTCCTTTGTTTTCTCTGGTGGCCAGAGGGAGACTTCACCAGAGAGATCCAGGAATACAGAATGACGGTGCATCTGTTTGGGGCTGTCTCTTCTCCCAGTTGCGCTAGCTATGCGCTAAGGAAAACTGCTGACGACAACAAGTCTGACTTTTCTGCTGAGACTGTTGAAGCGGTTAAGTGAAATTTCTATGTGGATGACTGTTTGATGGGTTTGGGCTCAGAGAAGGCAGCAATACAAATGGTTGAAGATCTTAATGCTCTCTGTAAAAGAGGAGGTTTTGTGCTGGAAAAATGGATCAGCAATAGTCGGGCAGTTTTTCAGACAATCGCAGAAGAGCAGAAGGCTAAAGAACTAAAAGGACCTGGATCTGGATAGAGACAATCTTCCTCTTGAGAGAGCTTTGGGACTACTCTGGTGCGTCGAGTCAGATTCCTTTAAGTTTAAGATGGAAGTGAAACGGCAGGCTCTAACCAGACGTGGCATGCTATCCACAACAAGCTCAGTGTATGATCCTTTGGGTATTTTGGCACCAGTCACTTTGCCAGCCAAGATAATGCAACAAGAGCTTTGCAGGAGAAGCTGTGGATGGGATGATGCCATGCCACCAGATATCGTACAACAGTGGAGACGGTGGTTGGAGGACATTAAGTTGTTGGCATCACTCAAAGTGGACAGATGTATGAAGCCAAAGGACTTCGGTGAACCCATACACTCTCAACTACATCACTTTGCTGATGCCAGTGAAAATGGCTACGGGACTGTAACTTACATCAGGCTACTGAACTGCAAAGGTGATGTTCATGTTGCTTTCCTATTAGGAAAGGCTAGAGTTACACCCATACAAATGGTGACCATTCCATGACTGGAACTAATAGCTGCTGTTCTGGCTGCCAGAGTGGAAATGATGTTAAAATCAGAGCTTCAACTTCATTTGGATGAGTCTGTGTTTTGGACAGACAGTACTTCAGTTCTGAAGTACATTAACAACGAGGACAAGCGTTTCCACACATTTGTGGCAAATATGATCACAACCATAAGAGAGGTTTCAAGACCATGTCAATGGAAGCATGTAGGAACCAAAGACAACCCAGCTGACGCTGCATCCAGAAGAATGAAGATCCCTGACTTTCTGAAAAGCCGCAGTTGGCTTGAGGGTCCCACGTTTCTTGTAAGATCTGAAGAGGAATGGCCTACATATTATGGCGGTGATGTCATATTGGATTTGGTTGACCCAGAAGTCAGAAAAGATACCTCGGTTAATATCATAGTCAATGAATCACTTGATGCAACAGACCAGCTCATGACTTACTTCTCAGACTGGAAAAGGCTCAAAGTGTCGGTGGCCTGGTTTCTCAGGCTGAAGACAATTCTGTTGGAGTTGAGTCATAAAACAAAGGATTTGAATCCCTCTGCACAAGCTGGTCAAGTGAAAAGACTGAAACCCAAAGTCAACCCGGAGAGTCACATCTTGACACCTAAAGATCTCTTGGAAGCTGAGTTGGCTATAATACGCCACGGTCAGCAGCATAGGTTTAAGGATGAAATCACTTCTTTAACATCTGAAACAGGAACAGTGAGCAGACACAGTTCCATCTACAAGCTAGATCCGATTCTGGAAGATGGACTACTAAGAGTTGGAGGCAGGCTAAGCAAAGGAGTAATGCCTTTGGAGGTGAAACATCCACTGATCCTCTCCAAAGAGCAGCATATTTCCACACTCATCCTCAAGGACATTCATCAACTACTAGGGCACAGCGGTAGAAACCATACACTGTCTGCTTTGAGAAGAACATATTGGATAACAAGTGCTAACTCTGCCATAAGGAAGATCATATCATCATGCCACTTTTGCAGACGTTACAATGGAAGAGCTATGGAGCAAAAAATGGCAGATCTTCCAAAGGAGATAATTATTCCAGATCTACCTCCATTCACCAATGTTGGAGTGGATTATTTTGGAGCTGTGGAAATCAGAAGGGGCAGATCTACTTGCAAGCGTTATGGAGTGATATTTACCTGCTTAACAAGTAGAGCAGTTCACTTGGAGGTTGCACCCTCTCTTGACACTGACGCATGCATACATGCTATAAGACGTTTCATCAGTAGAAGAGGTCAAGTTGTTCATATGAGGTCAGACAATGGAACCAACTTCATTGGAGCAGAAAGAGAACTAATAGAGGCATTGAATAATGAGAAGATTCAAGGAGCTCTAATTTCAGCTGGAGCTGAATGGAGTTTTAATCCACCAGCAGGATCTCATCATGGTGGTGTTTGGGAGCGCTTGATACGCATGGTAAAGCGCGTCCTCAATTCAGTTGTGCAGCAACAGATGTTGAATGATGATGGACTCCATACAGTCATGTGTGAAATTGAAGCCATTCTCAACGATCGGCCAATCACCAAGCTGTCTGATGATCCAAATGATTTGGAGGCTCTAATACCAAATCATCTTCTTCTTTTGAAAGGGAAACCAGCTCTGCCACCTGGATTGTTTGAACCATCTGACATGTATGTGAAACGTCGCTGGAGACAAGTTCAGTACATTTCTGATCTATTTTGGAATCGTTGGGTGCGAGAATACCTGCCGTTGCTACAAGAGAGGCAAAAGTGGAACCAAAGGAAAGGGAATATAGTCGCTGGTGATATTGTAGTCATCATGGATTCCTCAGCTCCCCGCGTTTCCTGGCCTCTTGGCAAAGTATTGGAGGTTTTTCCTGACAAAGGACAACTGGTACACTCTGTAAAGCTACAGACCAAGACCAACATTATTGTGCGACCTATTACTAAACTATGTTTAGTACAGGAAGTGTAGGATGTGCATTTCTATGTATTGAAAAATGATTTTTACATTTGGCTCCTTAATTGTTTTCAATTGATACCTTTACTATCAATTAGGGGCTGGTGGGTAGGAGCCAATTAACTGTATATTATTAACTGTACTGTATAAAGGTAGGAACCTATGTGTGTTGGTGGGAGGTTCCCCCGGGAGGCCCATACAGTTTTTGACCACACACGGAGAACACACACACAGAGAACACACACACGGAGAACACACACACAAACACGGGATTACAAGCAAAGCAAAGGTATTGTGTAAACGGTAATATCGTGTGGTGAATATGGAAAGAAGCAAGTAAATGGAAACCAGTGAAATAGAAATAAATGGACTGTTTCAAACTGGAAACTTTGTTTCTGACCTTTATTCGGCAGCAAACTTGTGTGCGTCAATTACACCCACCAAGCGGATCCTCAGAGGCTTAAAGCGTTGGCTTAGCCTCTACACTCCTAATGTAATGTATAACTCCTATGAACATGTTCAAAAAGTGCTCAAACTTCACATGTGTGCTAACAGTTGTTAGGATATTATTATAGTGGATTTACGCACCACGTTTCAAATATCCCCGCGTCCTTCGAGAGCTGTGTTATATGGAAGGAGTTCAGTGCCACCAAGTCAACCATACTCTATTTAATGGCAATATCACAATGCACCAGAAATCATTACATTCAATACACTACACATACAAATACAGTATACTTACAACACAAGATACATATAACACAAAATACATACAACATACAACACAAAACATACATACAACCTGGTGATCACGTCAGCCGGCCAGCAGAAAGAGAGTGAACTCAGTTGTGTGTCCTGACTATATCCAGAAGCAATGGGAGGGATCTCTGATTCTCTCTACTTTGATTGGCAGCCCAAATGTCCCCCCATCACCCCAAATCTTGAGTTTCTCCATTCTCAGGTGGCAAGAGCATTTGCATACAGTGCAAGTCAACAGATGCTGTAACCTCCCCCGCCAAATCCTTTGTCCTCAAAAGCCACATGGTCTCTCTAGAGTCACATGTGCTCGGGCTCAAAAGTCCAGCTCAGTTTTAACCCAAAATCATTCTCATTTTAAACTTATACATTTGGAGCTAACATGAATACATTCAAATATTCCTTACAACTCCCCCTTTTGATTTAACTCTAATAAATCAATTACTTTCAAGACATTCACATTCGTTCTGGGATTCAGACTATTTAAACGTTCAGAAATGGCTCCACATATCAACTTCATATGACCATGTTAGAAATACAAAAATATGCAAATAGCTCCATACATCAATTACATCACTTAGTAACCACAAAGTTAAAACCCTTAAATCATTCTGATTGAGTATAGTCAATCGTCATAAGGTATAACCTTCACAGTGGTGATTCAATTAATCTGTAATCGGCAAAATTGCAGTGTCTTCAAGCTTTAACATTACTTCATGTATACTTCATTCCGCTTTAGTTTCAGAGCCACACATGATATCAGTGCATTAAAACTTCCCAAAGAGTGGAGACCTCAGTATGTCTCCAACATATCCCTCCTGTTTATACTCCGGATTAACATAGAACCTGGAAAGATACAAATGATATCAAAAATTCATATACAAAAGTACCCAAACGGCTGAGGTAGGTAAATTGTATAGGCACATGTTTTAATGTAATCCCCATGGTCTAATTCTTTCTCTGTACATCGTCAGTTTCTATCCCTCAGACCCGTTACTGTTTCCCTGCACACGTCCACTCTTTAAATTCCACTGGGTTCTGTTGGTTTCTTCACTGGTTTGAGACAAGTGCCCCTAGTGGACACCTCCCTTTGTAGCCAGACTTCACCACAGTAGAGGCGAGTTTCTGTGTTTCAGGTTTAAACAGCTTCACAGTCAGATGTATCCAGGATGGTCTCTTCGCCAGTCTAACTGCAGTCGATGTAGACAGGAGTGTTTGTTAGGGACCCTCCCCCTTTGGCGAGTGCCTGCTCCTCCTCTTTATCGCTCTGGTGAACACTCACTTTCCTGGTTTCACTGTCTGCGTAGTGTCAGGTACTTCCATCCGTGGCGAGACCCGGAACTCCTGATACTGCGTCCTTGGATACGCTTCCCACACCGTGGAGTCGCCACCCTTGCTTGGTCAGGTACAGCAGGCCCAGCACGAGGAGGAGGATGACAGCTTTCACACCCCAGCCTCCCTGGAGGTTTCCCCACTGCGCACTGATTCCAGTGGTACCAGATGTCTCCTTTCCCTTCCAAGCGGACAGCGTGAGATGTCCTCTGCATCGCCCGATGGGGTTTGATGTCCCCCTTTTGCCTCTGTAATCTGTGTGGAGAAATCTGATACAAAATCCCTCAACCCTACGCTCAGGGCTCCTGGGAACTGGTGACCATGAGTGAGCTCAAATGGAGAGAAACCTGTCCCTTTGTTAATTGAGCTCCTGATTGACATCAGAGCTAGAGGCAATGCGTCCAACCATTTCATGCCTGTCTCTTCACATGTTTTCTTATATCTTAGTAATATATTTTATTTCATGTTCTTTACTCATAAAACAATATGACATTGTCCAGAATAGTAGTTAACTTTCTATAACTTTTACCCTTTCTAATCTTTTCAAACATCTTAATTGTCTTGTCTCTCTGTCTCTCTCTCCTACATACTTTTTCCAACTTCACTCGTGGTATTTTAACCACCTTTTATCCTTCTGAGCAAGATATCACTTCAACACATTTAATATCTTGCCCTGTCCATCTATTTCAGTCTTCTTTACTGCTATTTTTAATTTACCAATTGATTAATTCATGGTTAACACAACTTTTTATCTTTACTTATTTATCAAGTCAATTCAATTTCTTTAAATTTGTTTCTTTAAAATACATTAGTAGATACCTTGTGGAGTATTCACAATAACTAATCCTCTCTAGGATATGAAATCCATTCATCTTTAACAAGATACTATTTCCCTATTTATTTTTAGTTCATGATAACAATGGTATAAAAACCACACGTTTTACTCATAGCTAGTTTCTATGTCAAGATTATTATGTGTGACATAATAATCAGATGTCTTCTTTTATCCATCTGTTCTCTTTTCTCTTCAGCCTTCAACAACCTTTTCTTATTTCCATTTCTAACCAGTCTTTTACTTATAATCTGTCCCTTTCCTAGGACAGGTAAATACATCCTGCTACTGTAGTGTTCACAAATAAATCTCCATGCAAACTGCTACTGTACACTCAAAAGTGATCTGTTTCATTTTGAAAAGTCAGCTTTTTGAAAACCAACATGGCTTAGTTCAAACTTTTGTTTCAAAACAAAACTCCTCATCTCTTCCCGACATGATTTGACATAAAGATGATTTGCTACCACTATTTTTCATTGTGATATTTGTTCAAACAGAGACTGCATCTGTCTCTGGATTTAAATATATGCCTGATGGCAGTATATGCATAAAAATAAGAATAAGTGTCCAGGTTTTTTACCTCTGTCATTAAAGGACTGTATAAAAATAAGACATGTCATCTGATTAATCTAAAATCAGAATTTAACAGATAATTTGTGTAGTACATCCCACCATTTTTAGGGACGCCTAATTAACATTCTCAAATCTTCAATTAACTTGACCTAAAAAGCTAAAACAGTGTTGTTTTATGATACCTAAAAAAATACTACAATAGATTTTAGACTATAAAAATGTAAATATGAAATTCCCATTGTCTAACAACTCACTCCCCCTTTTCTGAAAAAGAATCCCATTTACTGTGATTTCATTTTCAGAAACATGAAGAAAGAATGGTAATGCATAGGAGGCAGAGGCACATGCTGTGACCTGGGACCTTTACGACCCCGGCATCCTGCTTCAAAGTGTCCTCCGGTTTCTGTTTTACGACACTGGCCTCCTGCTTCATCGTAAATGAAGTTTGGGCTCAGTTTGAGATTTGTGATCTGAGTTAGAGACAACAGTATTTTGCATTGTTCTAAAATATTGGACTCGTTCTGCGACATAGTTACAATCTGTCTTTCATCTAAGTTAAATCTATCCATGTTGTGTTACAAGCATGGTTAGATTTGTAACAGAATACAAAACTAACTGTATTTAGCGCTATATTTGCCTAAAAATCTTAACAAACACCAACTACAAATTAAAAATAAATTGATTTAGCAAAATGAACCCTTATGTGATTCCAAAATGTGACAAAAGAACAATGATTTGTCTTACCCAAGATTGTAGTCTAACAGAATGGCTCTTGACCACATGGGGTCAAATAACTTGGATGACCGGGGGAAGGGAAAAAAAAACACTCAACCATGTGCAGAGAGAAATCACACTGCTTGTAGTCTGAGTTCACTAACAATTAAACCATACAAGGCCAGTTCATAACACACAAATTGTCCTCTTTGTATGTCTAAATCTAGGTAGAATAATCCACTATTATATTTAATTTGAATGTACTTAATTCTCTGAAAATCAATCTCTTAATCTGTTCCCATTGCTTCCCGGTAACTACCTGGAATTTCAGAATCGTTTTAAGCATTCTGTCGTTCCATATTCACTTCGCTTTTATTTATCCGACTCAATTAATATGTGCTCACATGTATTAATATACTGGGCTATTGTCGTAGTTACTATTAACGCGCTTCCCGTCTTCAATACCGGTCAGCAATGTAATATTTAACCTCAGCGCTTGAAGCTAAATTCATATACTCAATGTAAAAGGTGTACTACCCCCTTTCAGCCACTAGATGGCAGCAGCAGACCACAAATGAGCCTCACTCATCCGTGTGCTTCATTGAGATCAATAAATATTGAGTAATTACCATATCACAGAACTCCGGCTCTTAGCTAAAAAGCGTTCGTCTGTGCTGTAAGACTCCTCAGTTTTAGGCGGCGACCCGATCTGAAATATCGGGTTTCCAGGTTCTGTCGTGCGGTACTCAAAACACGCCACCAGACAGACTGCACCGTCTCTTACGCCACTGTGGACTAGACTACCACAGATCCGCGCTAAACCGTTCTTATGTACGCCACTCAGGACTTTATCTACCTGTAGATCCGCGACAAACTGTAATCAATCTGTAAATATCTATGTACGTCACGCCGGACTAATCTACCTGCGATCAACGACTATGTTTCTAAATATGCATTGTATATCCCATTTAAACTTTAAAAACACTGTGAAACGCCTTCAGACAATCCTAACATTTTAGTGTATTCAATCACAGACATTAGGTTCATACAACAGGAGTCTGAAATACCTTTGAGTTGTGAAGGGCCCTCGTGATTGTCTGAGGTGTTTAAAAGCGCTTATTCTCGACCCAATCCGGTCGTCTGAATCCTCCTCAGCTCATTATCTTGTACGTCGGGTTCACCATCTGTTAGGTATTATTATAGTGGATTTACGCACCACGTTTCAAATATCCCCGCGTCCTTCGAGAGCTGTGTTATATGGAAGGAGTTCAGTGCCACCAAGTCAACCATACTCTATTTAATGGCAATATCACAATGCACCAGAAATCATTACATTCAATACACTACACATACAAATACAGTATACTTACAACACAAGATACATATAACACAAAATACATACAACATACAACACAAAACATACATACAACCTGGTGATCACGTCAGCCGGCCAGCAGAAAGAGAGTGAACTCAGTTGTGTGTCCTGACTATATCCAGAAGCAATGGGAGGGATCTCTGATTCTCTCTACTTTGATTGGCAGCCCAAATGTCCCCCCATCACCCCAAATCTTGAGTTTCTCCATTCTCAGGTGGCAAGAGCATTTGCATACAGTGCAAGTCAACAGATGCTGTAACCTCCCCCGCCAAATCCTTTGTCCTCAAAAGCCACATGGTCTCTCTAGAGTCACATGTGCTCGGGCTCAAAAGTCCAGCTCAGTTTTAACCCAAAATCATTCTCATTTTAAACTTATACATTTGGAGCTAACATGAATACATTCAAATATTCCTTACACAGTCCAGCCGTGAAGACATCTATGGGACAGTTTTGAGATTTCTTCAAATGCCGTTGCCATGGCAACACAATGCTCGCATTGAAACACGGTTTTCTCATAACTTCAGTGAAAATGCTCGAAATGGCCCAAAACTTCACAGGTTTGGTAACGATGCAGCCATCAACACATCTCAGAGTATTATGGGGTGTCATCAAATGCCGTTGCCATGGCGACAGATAAGTCACCATCAAGTTAGTTCACAAGTTTGCAGTTCAAATATTCTGCTGCTTTCCCAAGCCTTTTTACTTTATTTTCTCTTCTTAATACAAATGCATTCACTACTACTTACATCTGATATTTAACTCCTTCAGCCTATTTTCAGCTGCAGAAACCATTCAACTATTACATTATTCAGCTATTTTTACATTACATTACATTACATTGCATTTAGCTGACGCTTTTATCCAAAGCGACTTACAATAAGTGCGTTCGACCAACAAAATACATACTTGAAGAAAACAGAATCATATAAGTACATCAGGTTTCATAGAGCCAAAACATTTCAAGTGCTACTCAACTGGCTTTAGATAAGCCAGTCCTTTATTAGTATATAAGTGCTTTGTTAGTAATTCTAACGCTCGAAGTGGAGTCGAAAGAGATGAGTTTTCAGTCTGCGCCGGAGGGTGTGTAAGCTTTCTGCTGTCCTGATTTCAATGGGGAGCTCATTCCAGCATTTTGGAGCCAGGATAGCAAACCCACGTGTTTTTGCTGATGGGAACTTGGGTCCCCCTCGCAGTGAGGGTGCAGCGAGCCGTTTGGCTGATGCAGAGCGGAGTGCACGTGCTGGGGTGTACAGTTTAACCATGTCCTGGATGTAGGAAGGGCCAGATCCATTCGCAGCATGGTACGCTAGTACCATTGTCTTGAAGTGGATTCTAGCAGTTACCGGAAGCCAGTGAAGGGAGCGGAGGAGCGGAGTGGTGTGGGAGAATTTAGGAAGGTTGAAGACTAGATGAGCCGCTGCATTCTGGATGAGCTGCAGAGGTTGGATGGCACATGCAGGTAGACCAGCCAGGAGGGAGTTGCAGTAGTCTAGGCGTGAGATGACGAGAGCCTGGACCAGAACCTGCGTGGCTTTCTGGGTCAGCTGGAGACGTATCCTCCTGATGTTGTAAAGCGTGTATCTGCAGCAGCGGGTTGTAGCAGCGATGTTTGCAGTGAAGGACAGGTTGTTATCTAGGATCACACACAGATTCCTTGCAGTCTGAGTCGGGGAAACAACAGAGGTGCTGATGTTGATTGTCAGGTCAAGAGTGGGACAATCTTTTCCCGGAAGGAAAAGCAGTTCAGTCTTGTCAAGGTTGAGCATGAGGTGGTGAGCAGACATCCACTGAGAGATGTCAGCTAGACAAGCAGAGATGTGTGTGACGACCTGGGTCTCAGAGCGGGGAAACAACAGAATTAATTGGGTGTCGTCAGCGTAGCAGTGGTATGAAAAACCATGCGGGCTAATGACTGATCCGAGCGAGTTTGTGTACAAGGAGAAGAGGAGGGGACCAAGAACAGAGCCCTGAGGGACCCCTGTAGTTAATTGACGAGGGTCGGACTCCGACCCTCTCCAAGTAACCCTGTAGGTACGGTCTTTGAGGTATGAGGTGATGAGGGAAAGTGCAGAGCCTGAAACTCCAAGTTCTTGGAGAGTGCAAAGGAGGATCTGATGATTCACCGTGTCGAATGCAGCAGACAGGTCCAAAAGGATGATGACAGAGGAGAGGGAGGCTGCTTTAGCCGTGTGCAGTTCCTCAGTGACAGCAAGGAGGGCAGTTTCTGTGGAGTGACCTGCCTTGAAACCAGACTGTTGCGGATCCAGAAGGTTGTTCTGATGGAGATAACAGGAGAGTTGTTTAAAGACAGCGCGTTCAAGTGTTTTAGACAGGAACGGGAGGAGAGAGACAGGCCTGTAGTTTATAACATCAGACGGGTTGAGAGTGGGTTTCTTTAGGAAAGGGTTTACTCTTGCCTCCTTGAGACTGTTTGGAAAGTGACCAGAAGTTAGAGAAGTGTTGATGAAATGGGTGAGAAACGGTAGAATATCAGGAGTGATAGTCTGAAGGAGGTTTGAGGGGATAGGGTCCAGAGGACAGGTGGTAGGGCGGGCAGAGGTAATGAGGGTAAGAACCTCACTTGGAGAGAGAGGGGAGAAGGAGGTTAGTGTGTGGGTGAAAGGAGGGTCTGGTGACCCAGCGGTGAGTAAAGGTGAGTCAGAAAAAGAAGAGCGAATATCATCAACCTTTTTTTCAAAGTGGTCAACAAAGTCGCTTGACAGAAGGGAGGAGGGGGAAGGGGCTTTGGGAGGGTCCAAGAGGGTGGAGAAGATGGAAAATAGATTTTTGGGATTGGAATAGGAAGATTGGATCTTATCTTGAAAGAAAGTGCTTTTTGCCTGAGAGATCGAAGCAGAGAAAGAGGAGAGGAGAGCCTGATAGGATAGGAGGTCGTAATGGTGTTTGGATTGACATAGTTTCCGCTCTGCTGCCAGAAGGACGGTTCTATTAGCACGCAGTGCGTCAATTTAGCCAGGGAGCAGGAGGGGACTGACGAGCCTGCCGAGATGTGAGAGGACAGAGAGAGTCCAGAGAGGATGAGATAGTAGAGAGGAGAATTTCTGCAGCAGAGTTTGGAGGCAGGAGTTGGAACGAGTCAGAGGAAGGGAGGGCTGAGAGCACAGATGAGGCAAAGGTAGAGGGGGAGAGAGAACGAAGGTTACGGCGGACAGGTGAAGGATGATAAGAGATTAGTTTGTTATGTTTGGAAAGGGGTAGAGAGAATGAAATGAAGAAGTGATCGGATGTGTGGAGCGGGTTTACAGAGAGGTTAGAAGTAGTGCAGTTCCTTGAGAATATGAGATCAAGGACATTGCCAGCTTTATGAGTTGGTGGGGATGGAGACAGTGAGAAAGCAAAGGCGGTTAAAAGAGATGTTAGTTCAGCTATCTTCCCTGTCTGGAGGTTGAAGTCTCCGAGAAGTACAGCGGGAGGGCCAGTTTCAGGGATGTGTGAGCGGAGATTATCTAATTCCTCCAAGAAGTCCCACAAGGCGCCTGGTGGACGGTAGAGAACAACAATGGTGAATTGTATAGGATGGGTTACTGTGACGGCATGGAATTCAAAGGTGGAAGGAGTGAAGTTAGGTAGCTTGAAGAGGGAAAAGCTCCAGTTGGGAGAGAGCAGGAGACCAGTGCCACCTCCTCTGCCAGTGGGTCTGGGTGTATGGGAGAAGGAATATGCTGTGGAGAGAGCTGCTGGGGTGGATGTGTTGGATGGAGTAATCCACGTCTCAGTGAGAGCAAGGACATCCAGAGACTGTAGGGAGGCGTAGCCAGAGATGAAGTCAGCCTTAGGAACAGCTGACTGGCAGTTCCACAGGCCCCCTGAAACTAGATGTTGGATCTCAGTGGAGCATGTGGGATAGACGAGAGCAGGCCGGTTATATCGATTACGAGATACACGGGGCCAGTGATAATTGCGAGAAGACACATGAACAGGAATGGAGAAAATACACATGATTACAGCAGTGGCGGCTGGTGGAAAATATTTTTGTGGGGCTGTTGATATAGTGAGTAAAAAATGTTTTTTTGGGAGAAATGACCCCTTAAATTAGGACTTCTGGTCATGTAATGGCGCGTTTCCAGTGCAGCCCGGAACTTGCTTTAATGCTGCGTTCAGACCGGACGCGATGCGAATATTCGCTTCGCTCTAACCGCTCCTATCGCATCGCTCTAGTCGCTCGAGTTTCACCGCGGCTGCCAGCTGTGTTTACTCGCATCATTCAAACAAGACGCACTGGCTCGTGAGCTACAACTACAACAAAATGAACACATTTTACCGTGATTCAATTGTAATACACGTTTCTAAATGATGCCGACGTAACAACATACTGATACCGGTTAGTAAAAACCATGAATTAATGCTTTGACAAGTCTGCAGACAAACGGCAGGCGAAAAACCTTTTAGAATGCTTGTTTTCTGAATGGAGCTTGGCTAAGCTAACATTATATATGCTCCGACCGTCCACACTCGCAACAACGGCCTATACAGACATACATAAACCAGTGACTGTATTCTCCATGACACAGACAGTCTGTGGTTTGTACTTGTTTAACTTTTGTCTAGTTTCTGAACAGATCATATCTGTCCCCGGCTGTTTGAAGAGCAAGCATGGGAAACAAAAGATAGCATTTACCTGTTTGCATCCAGCTAGCCATGCCTTTCTGGTGTACCAGCTACGTGAGAAGCCTCGTTGATACGTTTTGTCTTTTTCACGAGCTTGCTGTGATATATACAAATCGGGTTGGTCCGGTCCAAGGTCTTTAAGTATCAATTTATCTCCCAAACTTCTCCTTTCGAAAGGATTGGAGAGTAGCTCTTGCACGGAATTGGGTGCGGACCGAGGTCTGGCGACTCCACCTGCACACCATTCTCATCCAACTACTGCGTCACCTCTGTCACTCACGAGTCTAAAAAACAACTCACGTCAACGCACGTAAGCAACGTGGGCGCCAACGTGAGCGCCCTCGTGACCAAAATATTTGACGGCGCTGATTGGCTGAAATTATGTTTCGGCGGCACAGTTTATTATTGAGACTTTTGCAATGTGCTGGTTGCTGCTGTTTGGCTCGGGGGCTCCGCCCGGTAATGATAAACTAATGCCATGGGCCAGGCAGGAAACATTTGACTTATCAGTAACTTTAGACATCGTAACACAATTTTAAACGAGATTTTATTGTAGATTATATATTTTACTGATACCAATTGTATGATATTTACCTTGTTCATTAAAAATAAAAATATAAAATATATATATTTTGTAAATATTTTTTTTTTAAATATATATTTTTTTAATTTAATATTTTTTTAATATTTTTTTTTGTATGTGGGAAGAGGTGGGGCGGCGCCCCTAGTGCCCCTATGGGCCGGCCGCCACTGGATTATAGCCTGAGGGGCAAAAAATAAATAAATAAACACCAGCGATACCTAGTTCAATCAAAGTAGGATTTGCCTCCTCTTTGCCTCCCTCGTGACTCCCGCAGGACTCCAACTAGCAGTCAGTTAGTTCAGTTTGAAGGTTTCAGGCAAATTACTTGTCCCAAGTTTCTGCCTGACAGATACTGTAGCGGTTTTGAGATTTTAAAATCATAATTTTAGTCAGATCAACTACAGAGCATTTATACAGAGTACACACACTGAAACAGAGAAGTCTAAAAACAGAATGTTACTCACACAATTCTGGAAGTCACCAGTTGTTATCCTGTCAAAATCGAGTTGCACACATTTCAGGACATCAAGGCTATACATGTATCTTTTTTTAAACCTTTTCTTTTAAATATTAAGCTTTTTCTGCATTTTTTTAGCTAAAAGCAGCTACCATTCAGCTAATAACATATTCAGCTTTTTCTGCATGTTCAGCTAAATTCAGCCATAAATGTTCACAGTTTACAGCATTCGCACGCATTTTCTGCAGGAAATGCATTTTCTAGTTGGCCCTTTGATAGAGTGGCGAAGTCCCTTCCCTTCCGGGGGACCTCCATGGGACCTTATTTAAAAATATTATGTATTGAAGCAGGGCTGCCAACATTTGAGTTCAGCTTGCCTTGGAGTGAGATTTTTTTTTGGTGAACCGAAAAAAGAAAGTGTTACAAATGTATTGAACATGTACAAACTAGGGTTTCCCATTAATGTACCGGGCGCTACAGTGGAATACTTACATACACAGTGTACCCGCAACTCTTACAATGAAGGCTCGATAATCAGCTCACAGCATATAAAGTGGCATATAGGTGTAAGCAGAGGTAAAGTGCTATTTTACAAGTGGGTGGGGGGGGTTCCCCCGGGAAGATTTTTTTTTAATATTGAAGTTAAATGCATTGTGCATTTTGAGAGCAAAAGGAGTTTATGGATATATCTCTCAACACCCATATGAAACAGAACTGTAAACAGATTTTCTTTTTCTTTTAGGATATTTTACAAATCACTCACCTTTTAAACTGTATTCTTGTTTTACTGTCATATAGTATTTCATAACTGTTTTTCATTTATTCTCATAAATGGTGACCACAACGTTTGAGACCCACTGAGATAACTAGACTAAAGTGAACTATCTGTTAGAACGGGGTACAAAAATACTGGACTCAATTGCGACGGCTCAGATTTTAATGAAAAAATAAAACAAAGTTTTAACAAAAAATCACTCAAGCGAGGTCAAAACAAAACTTCTCGATTTCAAACAAACAAAACTCTTCTCTCTGGTTTTAACGCTGGGTCTCTGGACATGGAAGCACACTGAAACAAGACGAACTGGCACAAGACAAAGGGAGACAAGGACTATTTATACATGAGGGAATAGGGACCAGGTGGAAACAATCAGGGGCGGGGCAGACGCTGACGATGACGGAAAAACACCCAAAGTGAGGAATTAACAGGGCCTGAAAGGAAAGACAAGAGGTAAGTACAAAATAAAACAGGAAATGGGAAAACGAGACATGACATGAAATAGACAGACAAGACATGAAGTAACAAGAAACGTGACTCTACATAGAAACCTGACTAAACATGAAGTGACAGACATAAAACAAACACGACTAACACAATTGACGAGACACCACACTATCTAAACAGAGAGTCCCTTACTTCGCTGAGCTGTAGTTATCTCTCAGTCTGACAGGAGAGAGCTCTCCCTCTCCTTGTTTTAGAAACATCTTTTAATATCCGTTAAGCCAGTGGTTTTCAAACTGTGGGTCGCGACCCCTAGTGGGTCGCGGAGGTACTGCAGGGGGGGCGCGGAAAGAAATTGTAAACAAACACTGCTCGAAAATATCTCATTGGTCAGAGAGCTGTGGGCATACTGCTGCCTTTTGCAACATCCTACTTGTGTGAGACAGGCTTTTCTGCTGTTGCTGCCATCAAAACAAAAAACAGATCAAAGCTGAACATTGAGAATGAACTGAGAGTGGCAGTTAAAAATCTACTCAGGGAAGAAGGCCTACTAGTTTTAATTAGGCCACATTAATTCACAGTATCTATTACAAGCACTTTTGTTCATGTGTAATGTCACGATTATCTTGTTATGTCACAGTTCTATGTCTAGGTTTGGGTGTTTTTGCTGTTCTCTCTGTCATGTTTTCCTCCTGGGTTATTGTCTGGTCCTTTTCCCTGTGTTTTTCCTCCTGTCGTTAGTTTCCCTGGTGTGTCTCGTTATCTGATTGTGTTCACCTGTGGCCCTTGTGTTTCTCCTCCCCTGCCCGGCTGTTTCTCGTCTTGTGATTATCCCTCCCTGTATTTAGTCTTGTCTCGTCCTGTGTTCAGTGTTGGTGCTTCTTTTGTTTGTGACGGAGTTCACCGTGGAGTGTTTTGTTTGTCCATGTTATATGTTAAGATAAGAGCCCTTGAAATAAAGGTATTATCAGTGTTATCTGCGTTTGGGTCCTACCTGCTTCACTCTGCGTATCAGAAAGCACCAACCAAATATGGACCCAGCAGATGATCCTTTTGAAAGGGAGCTGCTTTCATTCACCTACTTGCTGGCTTGCAGCTATGGTGAATGGAGGGAAGCGTCCGGGGTTCAGCAGCGAGAGGCAGCTCTGGCAGAGGCTCGCCAGATGGCTAAGGAGAAGCCAGGCTTGATGAAATTCTTACCTGGCTGGATTTTAGATTTCCTCTCGGTGTGTTATCCCCTGCCTGCTAGCCCCAGGCATGCTAACTCCATGTCTCCCAATTCCCAACCTGGCACCATACGCCTTGGTGGGTTCCGCCTGAAGTCAACCCGTGCTTCTGCCCCAGTTCCTGCTCCTGTCCAGGAGTTGTATTGCGGAACTCGTCTGGCTTATGGAGGTCCACGGAGTATTCAGGCGGCTGCTAAGAGGAGTCGTCGCAAGGCCAGGTTAGCCCGAGCCCCAGCAGCCATGGTTCCGGCTACAGAACCGGCCCACACAGCGATGGTTCCGGCCCCAGTTCTGGCCCCAGCAGCCATGATTCCAGCCCCAGTACAGGCCCCAGCAGCCATGGCTTCATGCTCCAGTACCGGCCCACGCAGCTTTAATTCCATACTCCATTACCTGGCTTACACAGCCAGGGTCCAGGCTTCCGCTCCGCGCCCAACAGCCAGGGTTCCAGCCCCAGTTCTGGCCCCAGCAGCCATGGTTCCGGCCCCAATTCCAGCCATAGTTCCGGCTCAAGTACCAGCCCCATCAGTCATGGCCCCGACTCCAGCTCCTCGTTACCGGCCGACTCCAGCACCTCGTCTGCTGCTGGCTCTCCAGCCGACGCCAGCACCCCGTGTCCTGTCGGCGTACCGGCCGACTCCAGCACCTCGTCTCTTGTTGGCTCCCCAGCCAACACCAGCTCCCCGTGTCCTGTCGGCGTACCGGCCGACTCCAGCACCTCGTCTCTTGTTGGCTCCCCAGCCAACACCAGCTCCCCGTGTCCTGTCGGCGTACCGGCCGACTCCAGCACCTCGTCTGCTGCTGGCTCTCCAGCCGACGCCAGCTCCTCGAGTCCTGTCAGCATACCGGCCGACTCCAGCACCCCGTGTTCTGTTGGCGAACCAACTCTCTCAAGTCTCCCCTCCAGACACTTCTCAAGTCCCCTCTCAAGTTCCTACCGGAGTCCCCTCTCGAATTCCCTCTCTAGTCCCCTCTCGAATTCTCTCTCTAGTCCCCTCTCGAATTCCCTCTCTAGTCTCCTCTCGAGTTCCCTCTCGGGTCCCCTCTCGAGTCTTTTCTCGAGTCCCCTCTCAAGTCACCTCTCAAGTTCCTACCCGAGTCCCCTCTCAAGTTTCCCCTCAGGTCTCCTCTCGAGTTCCCTCTCAAGTCCCCTCTCAGGTCCCCTCTCAAATTCCCTCTCTAGTCTCCTCTCGAGTTCCCTCTCCAGTCTCCTCTCGAGTTCCCTCTCGGGTCCCCTCTCGAGTCTTTTCTCGAGTCCCCTCTCAAGTCACCTCTCAAGTTCCTACCCGAGTCCCCTCTCAAGTTTCCCCTCAGGTCTCCTCTCGAGTTCCCTCTCAAGTCCCCTCTCAGGTCCCCTCTCGAGTTACCTCTCGAGTCTCCTCTCGAGTTCCCTCTCAAGTCCCCTCTCAGGTCCCCTCTCGAGTTACCTCTCGAGTCACCTCTCGAGTTCCTTCTCGAGTCCCCTCTCCAGTCACCTCTCGAGTCACCTCTCAAGTCAACTCTCCAGTTTCTTCTCAAGTCCCCTCTCGAGTCACCTCTCAAGTTTCCCCTCAGGTCTCCTCTCGAGTCCCCTCTCAAGTTTCCCCTCAGGTCTCCTCTCGAGTTCCCTCTCAAGTCCCTTCTCAGGTCCCCTCTCGAGTTACCTCTCGAGTCACCTCTCGAGTTCCTTCTCGAGTCACCTCTCAAGTCAACTCTCCAGTGTCCTCTCGAGTCACCTCTCAAGTCAACTCTCCAGTGTCCTCTCGAGTCACCTCTCAAGTCAACTCTCCAGTTTCCTCTCGAGTTCCCTCTCAAGCCCTCTCTCGAGTCCCCACTCAAGCCCCTACTCATGTGCCGTTGGAGGTCCCGCAGACTAGTCTTCTGCCGGGGGTCCTGCCAACCCCATGTCCTGTACCATTGGAGGTTCCGCTGGGGGTCCTGCCAACCCCATGTCCTGTCTCGTTGGAGGCCCCGCCGACTACTCTCCTGCCGGGGGTCCTGCCAACCCCATGTCCTGTCCCGTTGGAGGTCCCGCCGACTACTCTCCTGCCGGGGGTCCTGCCAACCCTATGTCCTGTCCCGTTGGAGGCCCCGCCGACAACTCTCCTGCCGGGGGTCCTGCCAACCCTGTGTCCTGTCCCGTTGGAGGCCCCGCCGACTACTCTCCTGCCGGGGGTCCTGCCAACCCTTTGTCCTGTCTCGTTGGAGGTCCCGCCAACCACTCTCCTGCTGGGGGTCCTGCCAACTCCTGGTCCTCTTCCGTGGGGGATCCTGCCGAAGCCTGTCCCGCCGGCTCCGGTTCCTGTCCGGCCGACACCGGGTCCTGCCCGGCCTCCGGAGCTGTCTGGTCTTCGCCCTCGATCCCGACCCTCTGTGAGCCGCGGTCTTCGCCCGCGGGCCCGGCCCCCTGACTCTTCCTGCCGCTGCCCTCGTCCTCGAGCCCGGCCCCCTGACTCTTCCTGCCGCTGCCTTCGCCCTCATGCTCGGCCTCCTGAGTTCGCCCGTTGTGGCCTTCGCCCCACCTTGGACTCTGCCTTGCCCCCGGGCCGTCCGCCCGAGTCCCCCTTCTCGGCTTCTGCCTTGCCCCCGGGCCGTCCGCCCGAGTCCCCCTTCTCGGCTTCTGCCTTGCCCCCGGGCCGTCCGCCCGAGATCCCTTCCTGGTCCTCTACTGTGCTCCTGGGCGGTCAGCTTAGTCCCGTCCTCCGGACCCCCTCCACCCACCCTGCTTGAGGTTTTGGACTTTTGTTTGTTTTGGGGACGTCTGGGATCCGTCCCTTGAGGGGGGGGTTCTGTCACGATTATCTTGTCATGTCACAGTTCTATGTCTAGGTTTGGGTGTTTTTGCTGTTCTCTCTGTCATGTTTTCCTCCTGGGTTATTGTCTGGTCCTTTTCCCTGTGTTTTTCCTCCTGTCGTTAGTTTCCCTGGTGTGTCTCGTTATCTGATTGTGTTCACCTGTGGCCCTTGTGTTTCTCCTCCCCTGCCCGGCTGTTTCTCGTCTTGTGATTATCCCTCCCTGTATTTAGTCTTGTCTCGTCCTGTGTTCAGTGTTGGTGCTTCTTTTGTTTGTGACGGAATTCACCGTGGAGTGTTTTGTTTGTCCATGTTATATGTTAAGATAAGAGCCCTTGAAATAAAGGTATTATCAGTGTTATCTGCGTTTGGGTCCTACCTGCTTCACTCTGCGTATCATGTAATCCATAATAAAATATAAAATTATAGTTGTATCTTCTTATTATTAGCAGAGAACATGTAATGTTTTTACAACAATTAATCCTACCAATATAGATGGGAACCGGGTTGGGGGGGGGCCCGAAAATATTTCCAATTACCCAAGGGGGGCCGACTGAAAAAGTTTGGGAACCACTGCGTTAAGCTAACCAGATGCTAACAACAACAATGCAAATAGTGAGTTTGGTATACAACATATATATAACAGTAAAGTTATTTAAGATGATGCCATATTTATTGAAGATTTTACATTATAAATATTCCCCACAATTATTCAAAAGCATATTTTTCCAAACTCCTTGCTTCTTGTATGACCACCAGGAGACTATTGATGTGTGTAGTGAGTTTGGTAGTAATAAGCTGTATAATAGTGATTGAATATTATTATATTCTCTTTTTTCGGAGTTGCACTTTGCAGACGGTCCCTGAGGACTCGTTTCTTCTCCGGCTGCGGATAGAGACCAATGTAATGTGTCCAGCTCGGAGGACGGCGCATATTGGCTTTTTTTGATCAAAATGTGATTGTAGTTCGTTGTCAACCTTACCACGGTACTTAGGAGACGTCATTTGTGTCTGAATAACATTTTGTTCATGAGTTATTGATCCGTGAAATCAGAATCTCCCAATATCGTTCCAACTTTACTGAACTAAGCCAGAAGACCGTCTCATTTCGTAGACTGCTCGGTTTGCTGTTACTTCACTTTATTTTTATATACATTTATTTTGGACGGAAACTTAGCGTGAGGAAAGGCAAGTGTGGCGTGTGTGCGTGAGATATGGGTTAATTGCGTGACTCTCACGCTCAATGCGTGAGTGTTGGCAGTCCTGATTGAAGTCAATGGAGAGAGAAAGATTATCTTTCAATCCCGTTTGAATTGTGCCACGAATTACACATATGATGTTTGTCAATTTAAAAGATCATTTTGCAAGTAAAAAAAAAAAAACGGGTCGTAAAACTGTGAAGTAACACATTTGTTTGTGTGAAACACTCAATTAACTACATCTCTGGTCTCGCAGAACAACACACGTCACCAAGATGGCCGTCACTACTGTCTTGTCAACCAAACGATTGACTACCCTCACTATCACCACAATGAAACGCGTCCAGAAGAATGTCATGCAAAGCTGCCTGCCTTCCTTTGCTTCTCTCTGAACTGCCTGATCTTTTTAATGTTTAATGTCAACCATTTGTGCAGATAGCATGAAGTAGAAAAGATCGGCGATTGCCGATGCTAGCGTTAGTATTTCTCCCCCGGGCTTAAATTGTGTATTATAGAATGATCACACCGGTGACAGTACTCTTCAAAGGGTTCACGAAATATGACTACTACTCTTACTGTTTAACATTTTGGGTTACTTAATGTTACTTCGTATTAAGGATAATAAAATTGACAAGGCTGAAATGCTAACTAACGTGCTAGCTACTAGCTAGGTAGCTAACTTGATCCAGCCACTCCTGGTCCTTTCATCAGACGGGAAGTGAAAGAACAAGCAAGACCTGGTATGATAACAACCTGGTACTAAGCACACAGGCATCTTGTTAAAGTTATCTTATCTTAGCCAGCGCCACATAGATAGATTATATCTTTATGGCGCTGATTTTAGCTATCTCTTAGTGGAGGAAAACAATTGTGACATCACTTACTGGGATTTGTAGTCTTTTTAGTTGCGTATTTTTCATAGGCCCTTTCTCATTTCTCTTATTTTTCATTTCCTCGCTCCTCGGTCTCGGTCTCACCGGAAGTTGATTTGTCTGCGCCATCTTGAGTAGCGTCCCAATGGCCTTATTTTTGCCGGAGGAGCGAGGAGCGATAATGGAGGAGCTATAATCGAGGAACCACCAGACCATCCTTCGATTAAATACTCAGACACTCGCCCCGCCCCCTTACTGTGTATCGCTCACTGATTGGATGATGCAGTCACTGATCTGATGCTTCTTGACATGAGAGCAGTTTCCCAGCGGAGTGAAGAAAACACATGAACCTCACGGGAGTCACTCCTCAGTTTATACCGTGTTTTGTTTCAATTCATGTTTCATTTAGTTACAAATATGTGATATATCTGAACAACAAAGTGGTCAAAAATTATTTTATTCATTTTTTGGAAACATTTTCATGATCGCTTTTTTCGTTTTACATTTTCATTTATTGTCATTTCCATTCAGTCATTAAGTGCTATTTAAAATGTTAATGTGCTACATATCCACACAAACAAACAAAGTGTGCAATCCAATGAATGTTAATCTAACTGGGTTTTGATAGACGACATATCTCTTTATATCTCTATTATTTTATTTCTATTGTGCACTCTAATCAATATTAATCAAACTATTGTTCGTTTATACATTTTAAGAATGGCGTTTATCTTTTTTGAGAATGAGTTCTTATTTTATTTTATTTATTTGGGTCTACAACAGATGAGATGCTCCGGAGGAAAGGACGTCCCATTGCTCTTAAAACTAATTTCCCTGCTTCTCGTGGTTGCCTTGCGTCTCTCCATGCTTCCCTGGTGGGAGGGACTAGTCACAGGGAAACGACGCAAGTGAGGGACGCAAGGAATCCATTTAACCGGAGTGAGAAGGTCTTATATTTCAACAGTTTTACGACAAACAGTGACTTTTTTGACATGGAAATTATTTTTTAAGATCGACAAACATCATATGTGTAATTCATGGCACAATTCAAACGGGATCGAAAGATACGTTTTCTCTCTCCATTGACTTCAATACATTATTTTTCCGAAATAAGGTCCCATGGAGTAGATGGGCGTGACTTCGCCACTCTATTGCACTTGTTAGATTTATGGTCAAACTAGTTTGGCACTCTGCTTTACTAGTTCAATAAAACATTATACTAGTCACTCTTTTTCAGCAAAGTTGGTCATTCCTAGCATTCGGTGCCGTTTCAGCTAGGTTAATCAAAAATCAAAAACATAATTTTCCATGTTTTTTTTTATTTAATCTGAATGATGGCTTGTTAAAGTATAAGAAAAATATTTTGGTCAAGCTCAGGATATTATGTTTAAAACATTTCTTTTTCAACATCCCCAGTTACTGTGTGTCCACCCTGTTAATGTGAAAAATAGTAACAGGGTGGACGGTAAGAGGGTGGACATTTTATGCTAAACTTGGCTATTGCTACAGGTGTGATGATAATCAAGCTAGCACTTGGTGACAACAGAAACATATATTTGATAGTTATATTCACCATATTTTCTAAATGTAAAACAAATGATCAGTTTCCACAAAAAACATGTTATGCTTTACTGCAACAGTTAAGTTATTTAAAAAACATTTAAAAAAACGTTGAAGGAAGAATGCATACACTCTCTTTCTTGAAGATGATTTTCCCACTCAAAATGTATCCTTCTTCTTGAGTCATACAAATAGTAGAATAGTAAAGGGGCGTGTCCAGAGGGATTCAAATCAAAGTAACAGGGGGGACATTCAAACAGGGGACACACACTATTTTTAAACTTTAAACAATAAAAATGTTTATATCTATTACAGAAGTTGAGAAAACATGATTTGGGACACAGCAATTTGGCCTACTTGTGCTAAAATCAGAGTAATTATTTAGAATTTTATAATAAAAATAAGCATTAGACCTTTTAAATACAAAATATATGATATAATGTGTTGGGGACCTAAATGGCACAGAATGCTAGGAATTACACAACTAGTGGCACTTTTGTCCAACTAGTTACCACATAAGCCTTACTAGTGACGCCAGGAGCAGCACTAGTGGCACCAAAGTCCCAACTTGTACGCTTTTTGATGAACTAGTGGCCCTCTGACCATACTAGTGACACTAAAAGTCTTACAAGTTAACTAGTGCGCTGCAAAAGCTCTGACATGTTAACTAGTTACAAAAAATAAGCAGAACTAGTAACACCCAGAATCACTCACTAGTTAACTAGTAAAGGCAAAAGGTTAACTAGTTGACGCCTCTTTTGACCTTACTAGTTAACTTAGTGGGGCTCAAAATGTCTACACGTTAACTAGTGAACCCTTTGCCCTTTACTAGTTAACTAGTGAGATACATTGAAATTCAACTAGTGAGGCTTAAAATGTTCAGCAGTAGTACTAGTGGATCCCAAATGTGTTTTCCTGTTCTCTGATTGGATGTTTTAGCCGCAATGCACGTTGGGATATTGTGTTAATGCGATATGATATCCGGAAAATAAATCAGAGTTTAGGATGGCCGAAGACACTACACTACCCATAATCCCCAGCTATCGTTTGGGACTACAGTCCCGTTGACAAACCCTGTGATTAATCTTCAAGCTCTGGGATTGGATGTTGGAGTGGCAGTGCGCCAAGGTTACGCCGAGCGTCAAGCTCTTTGAAATGGAACGAAACCACGCAGACTATCCAAAACTGGACTTGAACGCCCCCCCAGAAATACACATGCTGGCTATTGTGTTTCGCAACATGTTCTCTATGGCACGTCTGGAATTGTAGTTTTAAAATACGTTTTCTTTTTTCCCAAAATTAGAAGTTGACAGTATTAAACTGTGTACAGCCCTGGAGGCAGGGCCGGCCCGGACCAATTTGCAGCCCTAGGCAAGATTTTAGCTGGCCCCCCCAAAATGCAGACACTCACTATGACTCGTGCATGCATGCACGTGCACGGTTGTGGAATGACCACCAAAACAGAAAGATGTGGACACAAGATGTGTGCAAAAGTATTTAGTATCCTTTCCATTTGAACATGATTTAAGTGGGGGGTGGACCTAACATCCTCTAGGGGGGTCCGGGGGCATGCTCCCCCGAGAAGATTATTTCTTCTTAATATTGTTGAAAGCATCAATCTGGTGCACTTTGAGAGCAATATTAGAAGATCTATGGATACATCTCTCAACACCCATATGAAACAGAACTGTAAGCAGATTTTCTTTTTCTTTATGGATATTTTACAAATCACTCCCCTTTTAAACTGTATTCTTGTTTATTAATAACACTTTTTTTTTACTGTATTTTATATCTGTTTTTCATCTATTCTCTTTTTTTATAACTATAATGATCATATAAAGATGTACCTTTACCTCACTGAGCTGAGGTTATCAGAGCCGCTCAGTCTTTCAGGAGAGAGCTCTCTAAAGCTCTCCCGCCTCGGGCACTTGCACAGTAAATTCCAATGTTAATAAAAACACACAGAAGCTGTATACGTTATTTGGGAGTTTGATTTATTTTAAATGAACACAAATACAAAATTAAAACCGATAATTGCACACTAAAACCATTATTTAAAAAAAAAAGAACTATTTCACATAAACCTCTGGTTTTTACTGGGGCTGGGGCGGTTCAACGTGATTTCTGGTGGGGGGGGGCACCATAGTTTAAGGGCGCCGTACGCAATATAGGCGTAGTTATGTTAGTGTTATTACATTTAAAAAACATTTTGTTTTTTTATTTCTAACATTTTTCTTTTTCTCCCCAATTTTTGGCGCCCCCGATGGGTTGATGCGCCCTCAGCATTCACCTATACTGCCTATGCCGAGGGCTGGCCCTGCCTGGAGGTTTAGGCGATAGGAAACAAATTGTTGTGTTCAAATTTAAAACATGTAATTACTAAATGGGTGAAAATCGCTTGTATCCATAATGCGCAGCATTAATATATACCCACATGACAGCTCATTGTTACTTTGTAATTCTACTCCACTACAATTCAGAGGTTAACCTGGTATTTTTACTCCACTACATTTATTTTAGTTACTTTGCAGATTCTGATTAATGATGTGAAATATAAACAACACTTAAAGCAGACTTTAGTTACACCTGAGTAAAATTCAGGGAAGGTGATTGTCAAGTGCCAACAATCAAGAGAGATATTTGATAGTAGGTGCTTGAGAAGACTAAAACATTTATCTGCAGATCTTTATAAAGTATATTCATGACTCGTTATTCTCTACTAATAGTTCATTAAAGACTGTATAATGGCTATTTTATACATCCCTTTCAAGATTTCAAGATTTTCAAAGGTTTATTGACATATCATATACACAACTACGGTGTAGTTATGCAATGAATGAACAACTTGGGTCACAGCTGAGGTTCCTCAACAGCGCATTACAAGACATCTAACAATATGTGTGTATACCTCCACCATTAAACTGTCAGATTCTGCACATTTCTTATACTATCTACATACAAGAGTATAATTAATGTGTATAATATCAGTTAAAATAAGTGCTTCAACATAGTTAACATTGCAGGAAAGCAATATATTGGACGTTAAGTACTTTGTCAGGCTTAATATTTATCTGTAGATAGATACCCCCAAAGCTTTTTAATAAATAAGACCTTAACCTAAAGTATTCTTTAATGTGTTAATAAAGGTTAATTAGTTTGTCTGTTTTGCACATCCTCATATTAATATCTTTGTACATCCTGCACTAAACTGTTTTATTGTAGAGATCACTTACAGTATCTTCTTGATTTTTTATATTCTATATTTCTGTCATTGACCTTCTACTTTCCCCCTATGAAAGTATGTACTCTTAATATTTTTTTCATCAAATAACATTATTCAACAAAAATAACATTATTCAACAAAAATAATTCAATAACGTGCTTTAACCACTAGGCGGTGCACACAAGGTACACACAGCATACTAATAATAACAACATTGTGTTATTAGTGTAGGAAACTTATGTATAACATCTGCAGATATGTAGTTTTATTCATGTTTTTACAGGATAACTATACTATTTCTCATGTTTTACTTCTACACATTAATATCTGAATTGTAAAACATCATAGACAGAAAGGTATATCCGTCATGTAATGGTAAGCGATTGAAATTGTGATTCCATAGATGTGTCTCCCATCACCCAAATCCCCTGACTATTCTCCCAACTCAGTATTTACATTCTTATATTCAAAGAAAATCAGTAATATCTTTAAAAGTCCTTTTCTATCAGCTGTGCACCCTTATGGTGTAAATATACCAATTGGATCAAATATAAAAGTCAGCCGAATTACTATTGATACTGCAAGGAGACGTATTGTGTGAAGAGAAATGTAAGATGTTGTTTAATTGTTGATATATTTATGATCCACGTCACCTATTCTCTGAAGAACCAGCACCTTGGAGGAGAGGTTTGTGTGCCCTGATGAACCTGGGGGCTGTGTTGTCTGGAACCTTGTGTTCCTGGTAGGGTCTCCCATGGCAAATTGGTCTCAGGCAAGGGGACAGACTAAGATTGGTTCAAAAGACTTCATGAAAAAAAACAAGAGGAAGTGAGGATACCCGGCCCGGAGGAAGCCCGGGGTCCCTTTCTGGAGCCAGGCCCAGAAGGAGGACTCGTCGGCGAGCGTCTGGTGGCCGGGCTTGCCACGGAGCCCGGCCGGGCCCAGCCCGAAAAGGCAACGTGGGCAACACCTCCGCTTCTCCGTCCCGCGGGCCCACCACCTACGGGAAACAGCGATGGGGTCGGGTGCGCTGCCAGAAGGTTGGCAGTGAAAGCGGATGGTCTCGACGGACCAGACCCGGGCGACAGAAGCTGGCTTTGGGGACGTGGAACGTCACCTCTCTGGGGGGGGGAAGGAGCCGGAGCTTGTGCGGGAGGAGGAGCGTTACCAGTTGGATCTGGTTGGGCTCACCTCTACGCACAGCGTCGGCTCTGGAACCTTACTTCTGGATAGGGGTTGGACTCTATTCTTCTCCGGAGTTGCTCAAGGTGTGAGGCGCCGGGCGGGTGTGGGGATACTCACAAGTCCCCGGTTGTGTGCTTCGTTGTTGGAGTTTACCCCAGTGGACGAGATGGTCGCCTCCCTACGCCTGCGGGTTATGGGGGGGAAAACTCTGACTGTTGTGTGTGCTTATGCACCCAACAGCAGTTCAGAGTATACAGCCTTCTTGGAGACCCTGGAAAGAGTCCTGTATGGGGCTTCTGAAGGGGACTCTTTAATCTTGCTGGGAGACTTCAACGCACACGTGGGCAATGATGGAGACACTTGGAGGGGCGTGATTGGGAGAAACGGCCCCCCTGATCTGAACCGGAGTGGTGGTTTGTTACTGGACTTCTGTGCTAGTCATGGATTGGCCATAACAAACACCATGTTCGAACATAAGGATGCTCATAAGTGTACGTCGTACCAGAGCACCCTAGGCAGAAGGTCCATGATCGATTTCGTTATGGTATCATCGGACCTGAGGCCGTATGTTTTGGACACTCGGGTAAAGAGAGGGGCGGAGTTGTCAACTGATCACCATCTGGTGGTGAGTTGGGTCGAGTGGCGGGGGAAGCCTCTGGATAGACCTGGTAAGCCCAAACGTGTAGTTCGGGTGAACTGGGAACGTCTGGAGGAGGCCCAAGTTCAGGAGGCCTTCAACTCACACCTCCGGCGGAGCTTTTCAGGCATTCCTGTGGAGGTTGGGGACATTGAACCAGAGTGATCGGTGTTCAAAGCCTCTATTGCCGAAGCCGCGGCGGGGAGCTGTGGTCTCAAGGTCCTAGGTGCTTCAAGGGGCGGTAACCCTCGAACCTCCTGGTGGACACCGGTGGTCAGGGAAGCCGTCCGACTGAAGAAGGAGGCCTTCAGGGATTTGTTATCCCGGGGGACTCCCGAGGCAGTTGTAAGGTACCGACAGGCCCGAAGGGCAGCAGCCTCATCCGTGGCCGAGGCAATGCAGCGGGTGTGGGAGAAGTTCGGAGAGGACATGGAAAAGGACTTTCGGGCGGCACCAAAGTTGTTCTGGAAAACTGTCCGACACCTCAGGAGGGGGAAGCAGGGAACCATCCAAGCTGTGTACAGTAAGGATGGGACGTTGTTGACCTCAACTGATGGAGTGTTAGGGCGTTGGAAGGAACACTTTGAGGAACTCCTGAACCCAACAACTCCGCCTTCTATGTTAGAGGCAGAGCTGGAGTATGACGGGGGATCAACACCAATCTCCCGGGGGGAGGTCACTGAGGTTGTTAAACAACTCCACAGTGGCAAAGCCCCGGGGGTGGATGAGATCCGCCCAGAAATGCTGAAGGCTCTGGGTGTTGAGGGACTGTCTTGGTTGACACGTCTCATCAACATTGCGTGGAAGTCGGAAACAGTACCGAAGGAGTGGCAGACCGGGGTGGTGGTTCCCCTTTTTAAAAAGGGGGATCAGAGGGTGTGTGCCAATTACAGAGGCATCACACTACTCAGCCTCCCCGGGAAAGTTTACTCTAAGGTACTCGAAAGGAGGGTCAGGCCGATTGTCGACCCTCAGATTGAGGAGGAACAATGCGGATTCCGTCCTGGTCGTGGAACGACGGATCAGCTTTTTACTCTCGCAAGGATCCTGGAGGGGGCCTGGGAGTACGCCTTGGGATCCCCCAGTCAGAGCTGGTTGATGTCGCCAGGGAAAAGGAAGTTTGGTGCTCTCTGCTGGAACTGCTACCCCCGCGACCCGACCACGGATAAGTGGAAGAAGATGGATGGATGGATGGTCACCTATTCAGTTTCGGTGGCAGTTCTTCCTGTTTGTCTAGAAGTCTTCTCATCAGGGCTCTATAAATAGAGAACTACGGCAGATATGTAATATTTAATGCAGCCAAACCGTGTATTACAATGCCGTTATGTGATGACTTCCAAAGAGAAAAGCAAAAAAACTCGTAATAAAGTATTTTTTAAAATCTTTTCGGATTTCACATCGCACACACACACAGGCTTCCCAACGTGCATTGCGGCTAAAACATCCAATCAGCGAGCTGAGGATCTTTCCTACGTCTGTTTCCGGTATTGTTCCTGTAATGAGAGTTCACATTTATGCTACATTGAAGGGGGGAATTGACTACACATCTTCAGAAACATAATTTGCGTCAGATATAACTCATAGCAATATTGTAACCATTAAGAAAAGCCAACTGCATTAAAAACCCAGTTAACCAACACTATGTAAAGTAATTTCCTTCAGTAATGAAGATGTAATTCCAATGTAGACACACCTGGGGTCGCTGTTCAGTCTGTTACGCTGAGCCATGCATTGTCTGGAACGTAAAAGGGACGAAGAAGACGAAGTGAAGTGACGTACTTCCGGTTCAACATGAAAACATTCTCAGTTAAACATGCAAAAACAAATCGCTAAATAAAAAGATGAAACACTGGCATGTAATTTACGCTAGAATAAATAGAATGGTTTTGAATAATAGAGGAGTAAAATCTACGTCACGTTACAGCCCCACCCACTTTTGGGGAAACCAACACTGTCATTTGAACGGCGATCAAGCCTGAAGCCTCAGAGATCTTCTGTTACTGTCCTTTCTTCTTAGAGGAAGTACAGAAATACGTAACTCTGGATTTGTTTTAATGTTTAAGGTGCAATAAACGACACAGCAGCTTTTTGGCATGTTAAAACTATTATTTTCTGCCTCGCTCATGAGGGTAACAGCTGGCGAAATTTCAGCCTCGCTATCAGACAAAAGTACGGGCACGAGCAAAACATGGGACTCAAGAGCACAACCAGGCAAAAACGTCTTTCGTCAAGCATTTGATCCAAAAGGTACAAATAAAACAGGCAATGATCAAAAAATGTACTGACTGGAAGCAACGAAAAACAACCAACGAAGTTGTCGGAAAACTACTAAAGAAGCAACAAAAAAACAACCAACTAGGTTGGTACAAATGCTAAGCAGCTAGAACAATAGCTTACGTCAGGAGAGTAACATGGAGCACTTTCTGCTATGCAGACAAGACAAACTGGCACTGACCAAGGAAACAGCACAGACTAAATACACAGGTGACGCGTAATGATTAGGGACAGCTGAGGCTCATTGAGGCCAGGCAGGTGATTAACAGGGAGCGAAAATACACAGGTGATGGAGTGAGGCGATTCTCGATTTCAAATGTGTGCTCTAAAATGATATTTATAAATGACTATTATCATTATTATAAGCAAGACAATAAATGGCAAAGATATGTAGAAAATAAATGTATTTAAGATCTGTTCATAACACACGTAACGTGGGAGAAAATATGTTTCTAGAAGATATGTAGAAAATAAACGTATTTGAGATACGTTCATAACAAAGGTAACGTGAGAGAAAATTCGTTTCTAGCTAAACATAGTTGAGAATGCAGTTTAGTTCTGTAGGAACGTAATTTTTAGGAGACAGGGGCCGTTTCTCAGGCCGTTTCTCAATCTCGAGGATTCTGGCTTCCAAGCCAATATTTCAAGGATGCTACGTCATCGAGTGCCGCCGAAGGACTGTTCCAGTCTCCAGCATACTTGGAATTCCACCGAGGTCGC
Source organism: Harpagifer antarcticus (assembly GCA_902827135.1). Taxonomy (NCBI): domain Eukaryota; kingdom Metazoa; phylum Chordata; class Actinopteri; order Perciformes; family Harpagiferidae; genus Harpagifer; species Harpagifer antarcticus. Next base: position 801,914 of record CADEHL010000417.1, on the reverse strand, counting down.
GTCCTTGGTTTGGGGGAAATTTCGAGGCTGCACATGGGTAGACTTTGCGTCCTTAAAATCCCCACAATGCATTGCGCACGGACCAATTTCAAAAACCCTTGCGGAGAATGGCTGAACCGACGCAGCACACATTTAAATGTAAGTATGTAGTGGCTTAGAACATGTGTTGGTAAATATGTTACTTTGTTACATTTGTTTGTTATCACCAAAAATGTGTTCCGTGAAAGTAAAGCAAGTTCATAATTAGATAGACATCGTGAGGTATTTATTTTTGGTACAGTTTATGTTGAAACCGTTAGAGAGAGTGGCACACTTGTTAGCCTGTTCCATTCTTCTTCATTTTCCGTAGCCGTGGCTTGGAAGTATACTTGCTCAGTTGAAAGCTCTTTGCGTCCGTTTATGAAGCTGAAGGAGCCTTGGCGCGTCCCAACTGCACGCCACGGGACCCTGACCATGAGTCGCTCCTGGACGTTTGGGGAGTGAGAGTGTGTTGGCTGGAGACGTTGGTCGACTTCAGTAGCATTAGCTTCCAGAGAATGGATACGCTGCGGCTGCCTGTCTGTGACAGTGGAGTGTATTGCTGTCCAGGGTAGATGTCAGAGACTCGAATGAGGAGAGCTGCTCTATGTTCACCCAGTAGCCAGCTAATGTCAGCCAAAGTTATGCTAGGAGTCGAAGCTGGAGTTATGCTAGGAGTCGACGCTGACGCGGGCCCGGCGCCACAAGGGGGCATTGCCCCCTCAGTTGTATTCTTTGCCCCCTCACTTTGAGCATCATTCATCCATCGAAAACTAAAATAAATGTCACAATTATTAAATAACTTTAAATAATTATTTTCCCCAATACACGTTACTATGTTTAGATCAGATATGTGGGAGCAGGCAGTCAAAAAAGCCTCAACCCCAAGTGAGCTTGTAGTCTTAATGTTAGCATGTGTGCTTAGCTGTAAACACAGTGGGATGGGTGACCAAAACGTCTCCGTTTTCCGGGCAGAGTTCCCGTTTTCGGTGGCTGGTACCCGGTTGAAACTCCCGAAAATGTTCCCGTTTTTGAACGTGCGTTAAAAAAAAAAGAGCAAGGTGAAATCAAATGTTATATGTCAGTCAGCATATATCGCCACCTACTGTTGATTTATTAAATGTTCATATTAAATCCTTGTCCTCAGACCAGTGTTTTTGTGGAACTTGAAGATCAGTTTGTTTACTTCATTTCTTGATTTACTTTCCTATATTGACTTGAAATCCATGTGCTTGATGTTATAATAATATTAATAATAATAATAATAATAATACATTACATTTATAAAGTGCTTTTCCTGGTGCTCAAAGCGCTTACAAGCAAGTTATGTTGTTCCAGTGCAGTTTTCAGAATGAGTCTTTGTCTGTTATAATCCGGGCAGCTAAAAAATACATGATGTATTGTCTCTGGTTGTTGGCAACCATCACAATTGCCATTTGGATGTTTTCCAATCAGATGCAGTGATGAGTTTAATCCAGAGTGACCCAATGTTATCCTGCTGTTAATGCTCTGTTCTCTTCTACTACTCCCCCAAGTGCTTCCCGTTCCTACTTCCCTTTGTATCTGGTATAAATGTCTGCCTTTAGTGTTACTGTCCCATAGTTTTTGCCATTGTTGCTTGATAACAACTTTTGTAACAGATTTTATTTCTGCTCTACTGATGGGTACAATGATATCAATCTGATTTGCTTTCAAACCACATGTTGCCAGTTGATCCACTACCTCATTCCCTCTAATACCCACATGTGCTGGAACCCACACAAATTGAACAATGAATTGTGTTACTTTCCCAACTTGTTTTTACATTTTGTTTAGTAGGGTGAGTATCTTCATGGCCCTGTAAATTTGCCCAGTAATTAACAATTAACTGTTTTCTCCTGAAAAAAAAATCGGTATTTCTCCGACCTCTACCTGAAGTGCCGACACTGGTGTAGATCTGACTGCCCCCCCCACAGCATATCCTTAGTGCTTGTGCCTGGACTCTATCTACGTTTTGAAGAGAAGAGTATGCAGCTGAACCATACACTATTAGTCCGTATTCTATGACTGATCTAATTAAGGCTGTGTATACGTTCCTCAAAGCAGCTTTATCAGCCCCCCACTTAGTGCCTGCCAAGCACCTCATAACATTTAAAACCTTTTTACATGTATCTACTACTTTATCAATGAGAGTACTCCATGTGACACTCTCGTCCAACCATATTCCCAGAAATGTAAATGTCTTCACTTTCTTTAGTTCTTGTAACTTCTTCTTCTACCTCTACTTCTTCTTCTTCTACTTCTAATTCAATGTACCTGCCAGCAAAATATTGGACAAAAGAAACTCGGCTAGTAGTGTCAACTAAATCCATAGTATTACAACAAAAGTGCATGAGGTAAGTTACGAATGTATGTTCTCAATCACTAAGTGTGGGATTGAATATTAAATTAGTTTAGATTAGATGTATTGTCCCCAGGGTGGAATTCATTACCACAGCACTGTTGTGGTAATCTGTATTATATAAACCGTATTGGTACTAAAGTAAACAGATATTGTTCTAAACTGTATTAAAGTAAACATGTATTATTTTAATCTGTATTGAAGTGAAAATGTATTATTTGGGACTGTTTTCAAGTAATCCTATATATATATATATATATATATATATATATATAACCTTCTCACTCACACTCACTGACCCAGATACCAGGGCACACACATATTCTTTTCAAGGTTCTTTCTGGGGCCAATATAATCTGAGGCACCAATATATCTGTGTACAATGTTTGATTGTCTGGGAAAGAATAGTTTGTGTGAAATATTCCTTGGGAAAGTAAAGGAGTGAATTCAGGTGCAAGATAAAGATTGACTCCGTCCTTGTTTACTTCCGAAGGTCTCACGCTCTGTTCAGAAGTAAGGCACCAATATATCTGTGTACAATGTTTGATTGTCTGGGAACGAATAGTTTGTGTGAAATATTCCTTGGTAAAGTAAAGGAGTGATTTCAGGTGCAAGATAAATATTGACTCTGTCCTTGTTTACTTCCGAAGCCCTCACGCTCTGTTCAGAAGTAAAATACTTTTTCCCAGAACTCTGATTCGCTGTATTGGACCCGACCAGAAGTGAATCCAACCAGTAAGAACACCTAGGGGAGTGAGCAATCGACACAACTCCTCCCCACGGACTCTCTGATTCGCTTAGGAGTGAAATCGGCCAATTAGAGATTTGGGGGGAGGGCAGAGAAACCGACACAACTCGGCCCCCAAATATGTGTATGTATACTGATGTTTATTCATGCACGATGCCCCCTGTTTCTGACTGGCTGGTCCCGATATCTGTATCGCACGGCAGTAGAACTGGGAGTCCAGAGTACTCTGTAAACTTGTATTAGTGTTTTTTACCATTAAAATCAGATTATTGTTATAACTTTTATTCCGGTGTTTTGAACTCCTTTTATTAATCTGACCAGGCTCATCTAACGGACGGCGTGGAGCGTAGGTGGGCTTTAAGCCACCACCACTGTGTTTGCTCCTACAGTACAATGAGCGACATCGAGTGACGGATTTTGGAACATTGATTTGACCCTAGGGGGAAATTCATTTTCACAGCACTGTGAAAACAATATGACATCAACAAAAAATAAGTAATAAATAATAATTTCAACTATTAACAAGCTCCTCAACCCCATGGATAATATCTCCAACTCCTTCACCACCTCAAAGTGTGAATCCTTCCTCTCATTCCTCCAAAGCAAAATTGAAATAATACACAGCAACATAGTGGTGGACTCCTCCGTCTCGTCCACCACCCATCCTTTTCCGGCACCTGCCTACCCTCCTCCTTCCAGGCACCCTTTTACAGACTTCAGACAAATTACCTCACTGGACATAGTTGCCCAAGTCACCGACATGAATACCTCAACTTCCATTCTGGACCCCATGCCCTCCACCCTTGTCAAGGCCTGCCTCCCCCAACTCACTCATCTTATCACCACAGTCATTAACTCCTCTCTGTCCACTGGACTCGTCCCCACTGATCTGAAACTCGTTGCTGTCACTCCCATACTCAAAAAACCTGGTCTCAACCCTGATTCCCTCAATAACTACCGGCCCATCTCTAACCTCCCATTCCTGTCAAAAATTCTGGAGCGAACTGTTGCCTCCCAACTAAAATCCCATCTGGACTGCAATAACCTTCATGAACCTTTTCAATCTGGTTTCCGTACTAGCCACAGCACAGAATCTGCCCTACTCAAGGTGACCAACGACATTCTCCTCTCTGCTAACTCTGGATCCCTCTCAATTCTCATTCTCCTTGACCTAACAGCCGCATTTGACACGATCAACCATTCCATCCTCATCAACCGCCTCCAGTCTTCCATTGGCATTACCGGTACTGCCCTCTCCTGGTTTAAATCCTATCTCTCTGACAGACATCAATTAATCTCCATTAACAACTCCAAATCCCCCACAGCCCCGGTCAATCATGGTGTCCCTCAGGGTTCTGTACTTGGTCCCCTTCTGTTCATCATCTACATCCTCCCAATTGGACAAATCCTCCGTCAACACCAACTCCAGTTCCACTGTTATGCAGCTCTATCTCTCAACAAAATCAATTTCTCCAACCAGACACTCCCAGCTCAGCACCTGCCTCACTGACATTAACATTTGGATGAAAATCAATTTTCTAAAACTTAACTGTGACAAATCGGAACTTATAATCATTGGCCCAAACTCACTTACCCGCTCAACCCAAGATTGTTCTCTTACCATCGATGGCTCCATTGTCAACCCCTCCACTCACAACCGTAACCTTGGCATCATCCTCGACCCCACCCTCACTTTCCTCCCACACGTCAACCAGGTCACAAAAAACGCATTCTTCCATTTAAAGAACATCGCCCGCATTAGACCCTCCCTCTCATCGACCGCTGCTGAAACTCTGATCCATGCCTTTATAACATCCCGATTGGATTACTGCAACAGCATACTTTTTGGATCACCTGCATTCACACTAAAAAAACTTCAATATGTCCAAAACTCAACTGCCCGCTTGCTCACCTCCACCCGACGCTCCAACCACATCACCCCTATCCTCCATCACCTCCACTGGCTCCCCATCAAACACCGCATTGACTTTAAAATATTACTCTTCACTTTCAAAGCTCTCAACTACCTCTGTGACCTCATCCAACGACACAACCCCACCCGTCGCCTCAGGTCTGCTGAAGCTAACCTACTGCAGCCCATCAGGACAAAGCTCCAGACCTGGGGTGACAGGGCCTTCGCAGCAGCCTCCCCCACACTCTGGAACTCCCTCCCCAGTGACGTCAGATGCGCCAACACTCTCACATCATTCAAACAATCCCTCAAAACTCACCTTTTCACTCTTGCCTTCAACTCCTAATCAACTAACCCCTTGCCCTTATTCCTCCTAGCTTAGCACTTTCTACTTTTGTTGTTATTTTGTTTTACTTGCTTGTAAGCGCTTTGAGCACCAGGAAAAGCGCTTTATAAATGTCCATCCATCCATCTTCTCCCGCTTATCCGTGGTCGGGTCGCAGGGGTAGAAGTTCCAGCAGAGAGCCCCAAACTTTCTTTTCCCTGGCCACATCAACCAGCTCTGACTGGGGGATCCCAAGGCGCTCCCAGGCCAGCAAAGAGATATAATCCCTTCACCTGGTCCTAGGTCTACCCCTTGGTCTCTTCCCAGCTGGACGTGCCTGGAACACCTCCCTAGGGAGGCGCCCAGGTGGCATCCTAACTAGGTGCCCGAACAACCTCAACTGGCTCCTTTTGATGCGAAGGAGGAGCGGTTCAACTCCGAGTCCCTCCCGGATGACTGGACTTACCACCTTATCCCTAAGGGAGACACCAGCCACCCTGCGGAGAAAACCCATCTCGGCCGCTTGTATCCGCGATCTCGTTCTTTCGGTCATGACCCATCCTTCATGACCATAGGTGAGGGTAGGAAGGAAAAGTAATTACAGAGATTGTCATTACATAACATGCATGTTGTTTTAGGAGTATAATAATCATCTTTATGCTGGTTGGTCTCCCACCCTCGGCGGGTTATCAGCACAAATGATGTCCCCATATGATAAAATCCACCATCCCCCCTGATTTTTTTTTACAACTTGAGTCTGGATATAGCAGTACAGAGCTGTGGTATTATGGTACCTTGCTGTACATAAATTACAGTAATTACCTGTATGTTCACACTATTACTGTAGAAGTAATGCAACACAGTGGCCAGTAATTTACTGTAAATATACAAATCTAAATAATACGATAATATATTGTAAATTTGACTGGGATTGTACCATAATTCAATCAGCTTAATCAACAAAGAAAAACAAAGAAAATGCCCATTTAAACTTTTTATTACTCCATTGAAGTGCAAAGTACATTTTACAGTGTCTTGGAAATGTTGTTACGGCCCCAACCTCTACTCCGCGGTAGTGGCTTGTGCTGAGACCCGCAACATGAAGGAATACACGCAATAACCGGTACTTGGTAACGAGCATTTATTGATAATCAGCCGTTTGCTCACACAAGCGAAATGGGAAACAAAAAGAGGTCTGGAGGACTGGCCAAAAGGAACAAACAGAAGGACGGAACCCGAGCCAGCCACACCACGGGGCGTAGGACCCAGAACTCCCCCGCCTAACCAAAAATCAAATATAAACCCTATGGGAAACAAAATAAAGCCGCAAAAACTGGACTACCAGGTCCTCCAGGCTAAACATAAACACATCTGCAAAAATATGGCCTACAGCTCAGAATGGCAAAGAGGTATTCTAAGGAGAGTGTCTCCGGCGTTAGGATAGGCGAGACATCCTTCTCCTTCAGCTTCTCTTTATATATACACACGGCTGAGTGGAATTTGGAACACCTGGGCAGAGGCGGAGCCAGGGGCAGACCAGGTGCACCTGGGCAGAGGCGGAGCCAGGGGCAGACCAGGTTTTAGGTCTTGATTTGAACATTCAATCCTGAAAATAAAAAATCAACCAGATTAATGTTTCTTTAATCCTGACCTGACTAGAGGTAAGTAAATCTGTATAGGAAGACGAGTTAAGGGATAGAGGAGAAAAGGTTATGGTATAATCACAGAGCCTGTCAATTTATAAATTGAGGAAATCAATGTTAGTCTGTTAACCAAAGTGCAGCCATCTAATAATCAATAATCTGTTATTAAAGATCAGAGGAAAACAACAGAATGAGAGGAATCCGGAATAAAAATAAAGAAGTAAAGAGATTGTAGAGCAGTGAGAAGGAAAAAAGCTTCGTATGTCAATTAATTACATTGCCAGTATTTTTCGTTGTTGTGAAAAACAAATCGCCCCCTCTGATTTTTTAACAGCACCCTCAGTCATTTCATCCTGGAGCCGGGCCTGCGCTGACGGAGACCCTTTGCCCTTTTCAGCTTGTTTTCCCTTTGCTTTTGACATTGCCAGAGGTCTTTGTAGTTAACACTTGTAAAACTGTTGCAAACAAATTATGTTGAAAAAAGACGAGGTTTAAAAGGTAAATAAGAGTGGAAAAGTTAGAGCCAGTCTAGCACGCGTCTACTCAGCACACCTCATACAGGAAGTTCCTTGTTGGCTCTTTGATTGTACTTGTTAGATTTATGGTCAAACTAGTTTGGCACTCTGCTTTACTAGTAAACTCTTACTAGTAAAGGCAAACGGTTCACTAGTTAACGTGTAAACATTTTGAGCCCCAATAGTTAACTAGTAATTTCAAACGAGACGTCATCTAGTTAACTAGTGAACCTTTTGCCTTTACTAGTTAACTAGTGAGTGATTCTGGGTGCTACTAGTTAACTAGTGCAGAAAAATGTATGCCACTAGTTAACTAGTTCTGCTTCTTTTTTGTAACTAGTTAACATGTCAGAGCTTTTGCAGCGCACTAGTTAACTTGTAAGACTTTTAGTGTCACTAGTACGGTCAGAGGGCCACTAGTTCATCAAAAAGCTTACATGTTGGTACTTTGTTGCCACTAGTGCTGCTCCTAGTAAGGCTTATGTGGCAACTAGTCTGACAAAAGTGCCACTTGTTGCTTAAAAAGAGTGATTAGTACAATGTTTTATTGAACTAGTAAAGCAGAGTGCCAAACTAGTTTGACCATATATCTAACAAGTGAAATCAAAGAGCCAACTAGTGTAGGCAGCTGCCGTCTGATATCAAGGATATGGAATAAATACTCAAATGGCTTGCCATACCTGCACCCACCTGTCACTCAAAGCAGCCAGAACTTCATTGTTCATAAATGTAACATGTGAGTTATAAACATATAACAATTAATTCTGAAAAAAACAGAACCCAAGGGACAACGACATGTTTATTTAAAAAGGGCATATTCTGCTCATTTCCAGGTTCACATCAGTATTTATTGCCTCGACTGTGACATGTCTCCATGCTTTAATGCCCTTTATTTTCTCATACCGCCTGTGCTGCAGCACCTTTTTTCACCTTCTGCCTGAAACCAGAGCCCAGTCTGCTCTGATTAGTTAGCTGGCCGGCTCTGTTGTGATTGGTCAACCACATAGAGATGTCTCGCCCCTTAGCATTTCACGTAGAATGTGTTAGAGCGCTAGCCAATAGAAGCGTGAGTGTTATATAGTGATGTCACTATGTTATGGAAGAAACTGGAGAAACTCCCTCTGGAGGGAACACAGGGATTTTAGCCTTTGCAGACCATTTACATGCACTAAAACGTATATAAAGTATTTTGTCTTGTAGAAGTCACATTTTGGAACACAATAATGTAAAAAACATCTAAAATGTGTATGGTTCTTCCAAGTTTGGTTTTGATTGCAGCTTCTCCTTCTCATTAAATTAAACAAAGACCAACATCTGACAGGTCCTCTCTCTCTCCTGCATTTCAAACCCATGTTTATAGCTGCGTATAATTTTACATTTCCCTGAGATCAAACTGACATATTTGGTATGTTGGAAACTTGGGATCATTATTAGTAATTATAATATTCTTTTTTTGTTTGAGAGAGAGAGAGAGAGAGAGAGAGAGAGAGAGAATCACAGCTTTGACTTGTTTGTACTCTTGAAAGCTGCTATGAAGACCTGCAGTACTCTGTACCCATGTGTCTAACAATAAAGACTACTCTACACAGTATGTTAGTAATTCATGTTAATCAGCTTTTTAAAACTATCCTGTAAGTAATGTATGTAATGTTTGTGTAATCAGCAATAGTATCTCACCTTCACGTTACTCCTCATTCTATTATTTGTTCGTTGTAACCAAAATAACTGATATGGAACTCATTTCCTTCTTGCTTCTGTGTGTGTGTGTGTGTGTGTGTGTGTATGTCTGTTTGTTTTGGGGTCATGAGAGTTCAACCATTGGCTTCTTTAAACAGACGTATATGAGTGGTGAATTTATGGCCTTGTTTGGTAAGTAGAGCTTTTGAAGAATCCATCAATCATCCATCCAGTGTGTGTGTGTGTGTGTGTGTATGTGTGTGTGTGAAATAGACAACTGACTTTAGATTGCCGGGGCCCCCCTTTCTCCATCCTGTTTCTACTCTTTCAGACCCCTGATATTACGTGTGAATTGCCTTTACTGAACATGAACAAAATTATATTTTTGATCTATATATTGTGGATATGATGACTCATTTGGTAAAGAACAACAATAGAATATGCGTCAATAGGGCAAGTTTCCCTAGGCTTTTCAGCAGCACCGACATTATTAGACGAGCCAGTTTCCCTGAACCCTGAGAGGAAGAGTCTGATGCTCTGAGCTCTAAAACAACCACAGAGGTGTTTAATCCTAGGAAACATCCACAAAAATCAAACTACGATCATTTCTAGGGCCCAGGAGTTCAAAACTTTTGTTCCCTATCTGATCGGATCAGATTTGGATGTTGGGAAGTTCCAAACCAAAAAACAGGAACAGGATCACTTTGATATCCGATCAGATCAGGAAATCAAATCCAAGTTTAATCTGGATCAAATCTTCAAAACGGGTAGTTCAAACTGACAATACAGGATTGGGATCAGTTTGATCCCAAAAAACTGGATTATCCTGATCCCACCAGAGGGGTGGGTTTCCAGTGGATTACCAGAGCAAAATGTACTGTACAATTTATTTACAAATATGTTTCAATATAAATAAGATGGCAAAATGTGTTAACTGAAATAATACACCATTTTTAGCCTTCATGGCAAATCAATTTTTCATTTTTTGGTCACGTTTTGTGGCGGCCTATTTTGTTTTCAACCAAGTGTTGATGACATAAATGTTTATGCTCATAAAAGTATCACAACAAAGATCAAAAAAAAGGTCCATCATCTGTCATCACCTTTCAAAAGTAATTGCGGACAATAGCATCTCGCATTGCACCACCACTCAGTCTCTCATTTAGAGGGAAATCCATAGGAGGGCCTAGATCATCAGCGGGTGCTAAAACGGAAAACAAATATGTGAGGATCAAAAATACATATGTAAAACTTTTTTGTATATGTATATGAAACGGAACACATTTGTGTGTGCATTGAAAAACACAAGTATGGATCCGGAAATACAAGTGTGAATCCTTTTGCGGATCGTGTGAATCCTTCTGTGTGCATCTGTGTATTATGAGACTGTTCTGAGACCATAGAAAACGCCTCTTCAGTACTCCATTCAAGCGCTCAATGGCACACCTTGTTCTTCCATGGGCATTGTTGTAGCACATCTGTGAGGGAGTGTTGGCCGTGGGAAAAGATGTCATCACTCATGGTAGGAGTGGGTAGGCACTGTCGGCTAATATAACTCCATCCGGCCTGTTGGTTTAGAATTCAGTGAACAACCGGCTCTCTCTGAAGATACGTGCATTGTGGACTGACCCAGGCCATCTCAAAACGCAGTTGGTGATGGCAAGGTCAGCATCTCCCACAAGTTGCACATTGATGCTGTGCCTCCCTTTCCTGTTGACATATTCCCACTCCCTCTGGTGAGGTGCTTGAATATGCACATGGGTACAGTCGATCACCCCGATGGTGTTGGGCATGTCTCTCATAAGAAAAAAACTTCTGCTTCACTTTGGCAATCTGGTCATCAGTGGGAAAAGTCACAAAGTGATCCAGCAAGTGAGCCAGTGCATCAGACACAGCTGTCACCACTTCACCCACTGTTGTCCTGTGGACTCCCATGCTGTCAGCTATGACCTGATAAAATGTTCCACATGCGTAAAAGCACAGGGCAATCAGGACCTGCTCCTCTACAGTCAGAGCATGACTCCGCAAGGTTCTGCACTGCAGTTGTGGCCTGACCAGATCAGCAATGTAGTTGATGTCATCAAGTCCAAATCGAAAATGATCATAAAGTTATTCTGTTGTGTACTGTTGGAGAGGTTTGGGGCGCTCTGTGTGGACCCTTTGGTGGTGACCTCTCCTTACAGCATGGAAGATGTGAACAATCCCTGCCATAACTGTGTTCTGACTGATCTTTCAGTCAGTAGGCCTATCAGTCTCTGAATAATTACTAATTGCAAATGCACACCTGCAATGCATGTCCAGATTTGTTAGGGCCTGTGGCTAATTATGTAATTGATAGCAAGTAACGGCCAGACTTATAACAACTAATTCCTGACCTGACCAAACCAGTGAGTTGGAAAGATGGACAAAAAGGGGCCTAATTTTACATCTGCTGAGACCCATGCACTGCTGCAGAGTGTAAGGAATAATTATGACTGCCGTGGCCGAGGCAAAGCAGCGGGTGTGGGAGAAGTTCGGAGAAGACATGGAAAAGGACTTTCAGGTGGCACCAAAGTTGTTCTGGAAAACTGTCCGACACCTCAGGAGGGGGAAGCAGGGAACCATCCAAGCTGTGTACAGTAAGGATGGGACGTTGTTGACCTCGACTGATGGAGTGTTAGGGCGTTGGAAGGAACACTTTGAAGAACTCCTGAACCCGAGAACTCCGCCCTCTATGTTAGAGGCAGAGCTGGAGTATGACGGGGGATCAACACTGTCGAACAACTCCACAGTGGCAAAGCCCTGGGGGTGGATGAGATCCGCCCAGAAATGCTGAAGGCTCTGGGTGTTGAGGGACTGTCATGGTTGACACGTCTCATCAATTTTGCGTGGAAGTCGGAAACAGTACCGAAGGAGTGGCAGACCGGGGTGGTGGTTCCCCTTTTCAAAAAGGGGGATCAGAGGGTGTCTGCCAATTACAGAGGCATCACACTACTCAGCCTCCCGGGAAAGTTTACTCTAAGGTACTCGAAAGGAGGGTCAGGCCGATTGTCGAACCTCAGATTGAGGAGGAACAATGCAAATTCCGTCCTGGTCGTGGAACGACGGATCAGCTTTTTACTCTCGCAAGGATCCTGGAGGGGGCCTGGGAGTACGCTTATCCGGTCTACATGTGTTTTGTAGACTTGGAGAAGGCGTATGACCGGGTTCCCAGGGAGTTACTGTGGGAGGTGATGCGGGAGTATGGGGTGAGGGGGTCTCTACACAGGGCAATCCAATCTCTGTACTCCCAAAGCGAGAGCTGTGTCCGGGTCCTCGGCAGTAAGTCGGACCCATTTCCGGAGGGTTGGCCTCCGCCAGGGCTGCGCTTTGTCACCAATCCTTTTTGTAATATACATGGATCGGATTTCGAGGCGTAGTCGTGGGGGAGGGGGTCTGCAGTTCGGTGGACTAAGGATTGCACCACTGCTTTTTGCAGATGATGTGGTTCTAATGGCTTCATCGGTCTGTGACCTTCAGCTCTCACTGGATCGGTTCGCAACTGAGTGTGAAGAGGCTGGGATGAGGATCAGCACCTCCAAATCTGAGGCCATGGTTCTCAGCAGGAAACCGATGGACTGTCCACTCCAAGTAGGGAATGACTCCTTACCCCAAGTGAAGGAGTTCCAAGTATCTCGGGGTCTTGGTCTCGAGTGAGGGAACAATGGAGCGTGAGATGGGCCGGAGAATCGGAGTAGCGTGTGCGGTACTGCAGTCGCTTTACTGCACCGTTGTGACGAAAAGGGAGCTGAGCCAGAAGGCAAAGCTCTCTGTCTACCGGGCCATTTTCGTTCCTACCCTCACCTATGGTCATAAAGGATGGGTCATGACCAAAAGAACGAGATCGCGGATACAAGCGACCAAGATGGGTTTTCTCCGCAGGGTGGCTGGTGTCTCCCTTAGGGATAAGGTGAGAAGTAAGGTCATCCGGAAGGGACTCAGAGTTGAACCGCGTCGAAAGGAGCCAGTTGAGGTGGTTCGGGCACCTAGTTAGGATGCCACCTGGGCGCCTCTCTAGGGAGGTGTTCCAGGCACGTCCAGCTGGGAAGAGACCAAGGGGTAGACCTAGGACCAGGTGGAGGGATTATATCTCTTCGCTGGCCTGGGAGCGCCTTGGGATCCCCCAGTCAGAGCTGGTTGATGTGGCCAGGGAAAAGAAAGTTTGGGGCTCTCTGCTGGAACTGCTACCCCCGCGACCCGAACACGGATAAGCGGAAGAAGATGGATGGATGGATGTTACAGACAATGTGAATGCCACAGGATCTGGACACAAGGACGGTGGACCAAGTGAGGTTGAGGTGGAAGAATTTGAAGCAGCAAGCTACCAAAGACCACAGCCAGGCTAAAAACCGACAAACTGGTAACAAACCATATTGTGGAGTTAATTTTGGTTGTTTATTCATTTATTTTCTATTTATTTATTTCAATCATGAAGCATTAATATACTGGTTTAGTTGTGCAGATTGTCATGCAAAATAGGTCTCAGTTGGGAGGGAACCTTGGTTTCAATATTTTGTTTCCCTTGGGACTCATTTGATGAGGGACCGTCAGCCATCTTAAAAAGGGCCAGTGAAATGTTTGTCAGTCATGTTTTGATCAGCCACAGGGCACACGGGCAGCCAGTGAGTGTTTGGTTTACATATGTGTTTATGGTGATAGACTTTTGTGGTGTATGCTTTATGTAATTTGTGTATTATGTGTTTTCTCTTAGGTTGATAACCTAACTTAGAATGGATTTGTGAGAAGAATAACTAACTTGTGATACCATGTGCTAACTTTGAATGGGGAAGAGCACATGAAATGGTCACGCCCCTTGTTGTCCAACCCTTTCGGTGGGAGTAAAACCGAACAGTTATCAACCGACCTTGCACCTGGAAGAAAAGAAGCCGGGTGGCGTGGGATAACAAGACAAATGACAAAACAACCAGCAAATACCTGAGGAGGAGTCCCAAGACGACGGTCAGCTGGGAAAAAGATTGTGAATGCTCCATGTGCCTGATGCATGCTAGCTAGCAGAAGAGTGCTAACAAGTGCTAGCTAGGCTACCTGAAGCTAGGCTAGCTGGGAAGGCTAAGCTAGGCTACCAGAAGCTACCAAGCTATCCTTTTGAAGACAGGCTAAGCTAGGCTACCAGAAGCTACCAAGCTATCCTCCTGAAGCTAGCAAGCTAGGCTAGCTAGGCAAGCTAGGCTATCCGACTGAAGCAACTGAGCTGAAGCCTAGGCCTGGATCCCTGCAGAAGCTTACACACTAGGCTTGGCTCAAGCTAAAGCTTGCAGGAAGAAGAACCATCACAGCTTCAGGAAGCTCAAAGAAGAAGCTAGTAGCAGTGGGCGTTGGACTGGAACAGAATGGCTGGCGATAAAGAGAAGCAAGAGTCCAGTGCCAAATTGGAAGAAGAGGAGGAGATGCTTGGAGAGCTCAAAAGAGAGCGATCTGGAGCTCAATCAGCATTCACCAGAAAGGCGAATATCCTCACCCGAACCGCCAACTCGTCCACAGAAGAAAAGCTGAAGGCTGAATGGGACAAGTTTGGCAGCGAATACTGCAACCTAATTTCAGCCAACACCGACTACATCGAAGCACTGTCTGAGGCAGACACGGAAGCCAGCAGGCAGCAAGCGAACAACGTCGGGAAGATGGCCGAGGACTGCAACCAAAGGTTTGCCGAGGTTGAACAGGAAGTCAAGTCGTCTCTCTGGTCTAGATTTGCTTTGCTTGAACTAGATCCTCTCGCTAGGCGAGCTGAGAGAGCCATGGACCAAGCAGAGACGATTGAGGTGAAGCATGAAACCTTCGGGCGCTGTGAGGGAGTCTATCGATAAGACCGACGAGAAACTGGCCTCATGGAAGAACTGGATCCCTGCAGCCCATGCAAGTGAGCTAGGAGAGCTTGTGGTGAGCCTGACAGACCGGAGAGAGTCGCTATGGCTCCAGTGGGAGCAAGAGTTTAATGACTCAAAGAGTAGAGCGGAGGACCGACACACTGCTAACGTGGCTGAATGGGAGACTGCTACTAGAAGCGAACGCAGCTAGAAATGTTTGGTTCTAACAACATTCTGAGAATGTTACATTCATTGTTCTAGGAATGTTTTCAACGGGAAGTTTTCTTTTGGTTCCCAGAATGTTCTTCTGAAAGGTAGGATAACGTTCTCTAAATACATTCTTAAAATGTTTGGTGGTAACCTTCCTAAAATGTTTTTGATAACATTGTTAGAACATTATGCCCTACTATTCTTAAAACGTTTTCAGCAGAAGCTTTTATTTTGGTTCCCAGAACGTTCTTCTGAAAGGTAGGATAACGTTCTCTAAAAACATTCTTTAAATGTTTTTGATAACATTGTTAGAACATTATGCCCTACTGTTCTTAAAATGTTTTCAGCTGCAATTTAGATTGGTTTATGTTGCCAGAATGTTATTATTTTAAAGAAGGATAACATGCTTTATGTTTAAAACATTATGCAAATGTTCTGTGGTAACAATTTACTAAAATATCTTTACATTATTAGAACATAAAGACATAATATTCCTGTAATTGTTCAACTCAAAATTCCTGGGTAAGTGGACTGACCACTGTGGTCATTAGGATGATTTTGATAGTTTACTTAACTATTGGAATTTGACTATTAACACATGTAAAAGGATGACTCGGAATCAGCTGGTGAGCGTAACATTTGTTTATTAGAAAAGGGGAGCTGGGAGTGTAGGTTGGTTATGGCAGCAGTGGGAAACAGTTGTTCCAGGGTGGAGAGACCTGGCTGGTCTTGATTGTGTGGCAGACCTTGGTTTCCTCCTGGGAGAGACACAAAAATGAGTGTGAGGCAAAAGCAGGCAAAGTTGTCAATAGATCTGCTGGCAAAAAGCTAGAGCGGCATGCAACAAACCGTTCACGGCAACAATCCAGCAGGGAATGAGTGCAGGCTGCAGGCTTTCATAGTGTGGCTGATGAGCATGTTGCAGGTGTGGTTTATTGGAGATTGCTCCCAGCCGTGTAGAGCAGACCAGCAGGCAGGTGGGGGGGAGAGAGAGAGAGAGAGAGACACAGTAGAAACAAACACATACAGGACTGTCTCAGAAAATTAGAATATTGTGATAAAGTTCTTTATTTTCTGTAATGCAATTAAAAAAACAAAAATGTCATACATTCTGGATTCATTACAAATCAACTGAAATATTGCAAGCCTTTTATTATTTTAATATTGCTGATTATGGCATACAGCTTAAGAAAACTCAAATATCCTATCTCTAAATATTAGAATATCATGAAAAAGTATACTAGTAGGGTGTTCAACGAATCACTTGAATCGTCTAATTAACTCGAAACACCTGCAAGGGTTTCCTGAGCCTTGAAAAACACTCAGCTTGGTTCAGTAAACTAAATCACAAGTATGGGGAAGACTGCTGATCTGACTGCTGTCCAGAGGACCGTCATTGACACCCTCCATCAGGAGGGTAAGACACAAAAGAAATTTCTCAAAGAGCAAGCTGTTCACAGAGTGCAGTTTCAAAGCACATCCACAAAAAGTCTGTTGGAAGGGGGAAATGTGGCAGGAAACGCTGCACAACCAAGAGAGATGACCGCAGCCTTAACAGCATTGTGAAGAAGAGTCGCTTCCAGAATTTGGGGGAGCTTCAAAGACAGTGGACTGAAGCTGGAGTCCAGGTATCAAAAGTCACTGTTCACAGACGTGTCCGGGAAATGGGCTACAATCGCCGTATTCCCATGGTCAAGCCACTTCTGAACTCAAGACAACGGAAGAGGCGTCTGACTTGGGCTAAGGAAAAGAAGCACTGGACAGTTGCACAGTGGTCCAAAGTCCTCTTTTCAGACGAAAGCAAGTTTTGTATTTCATTTGGAAGTCAAGGCGCCAGAGTCTGGAGAAAGGCTGGAGAGGAGCAAAATCCAAGTTGCTTGAAATCCAGTGTGAAGTTCCCACAGTCAGCGATGGTTTGGGGAGCCATGTCAGCTGCTGGTGTTGGTCCACTGTGTTTCATCAAGCCCAGAGTAAATGCAGCTGTGTACCAAGAGATTTTAGAGCACTACATGCTTCCGTCTGCTGAAAAGCTCTATGGAGATGAGGAATTCATTTTCCAGCATGATCTGGCACCTGCCCACAGTGCCAAAACCACCAGTAACTGGTGTACTGACCATGGCATTACTGTCCTCGATTGGCCTGCAAATTCTCCTGACCTGAACCCCATAGAGAATATGTGGGGTATTGTGAAGAAGAAGCTGAAAGACACCAGACCCAACAATGCTAATGAGCTAAAGGCCGCTATTGAAGCATCCTGGGCATCCATAACACCTCAGCAATGCCACAGGCTGATTGCCTCCATGCCACGCCGCATTGATGCAGTAATCCGTGCAAAAGGATTCCCAACCAAGTACTGAGTGCATTAATGGACATTTTCAAATGTTTGATTGTGTTTTGCTGTTATAAATCTTTTTTTTTTACTTGGTCTGAGGAACTATTCTAATTTTTTGAAATAGGATTTTTGAGTTTTCTTAAGCTGTATGCCATAATCAGCAATATTAAAATAATAAAAGGCTTGCAATATTTCAGTTGATTTGTAATGAATCCAGAATGTATGACATTTTTGTTTTTTTAATTGCATTACAGAAAATAAAGAACTTTATCACAATATTCTAATTTTCTGAGACAGTCCTGTACAAACACTAACAGGGGTTTCAGGGACGGGCAGTGATAGTCGGTCCGTTCTTCTATATGTCTGTCTTTGGTTTTCTAAGTGTTATTCAATCCATATGAAAATAGAGATATGTGCATAAACAACAAAAACACTTGGGGTATAATGTTCGAACAATGTTATCACCAAACATTTTAAGAATGTTTTTAGAGAACGTTATCCTACCTGTCAGAAGTACATTCGAGGAACCAAAAAAAAACTTCTCAATGAAACCATTCCTAGAACAATGAATGGTAACATTCTCAGAATGTTTTGAGAACCAACAATGTCTAGCTGGGAACTCAGACATGCCTACGCAAACATGCAATATCATGAATTACGTGCTTGTTTTGTTTTTTTAAAGGAAAATGTGGTGACATCTGATTTGTTTTAAACATCCTTTTCAAACAAATGCAACAAGTTTGTTTTTTAAAGCGCACTACAAATAAATCTGACGTTGACCATGACCGTGTTAATATTTCGCATCACAGGAACATTTTATAAAAAACCTCCTGAAAACATTATCCAAATGTTACTTTCCAAATGTTCTTCATTGGTTATCATGTAACATTGAGGGAACGTTTTATAAAAACAACTTTCTGCCATCTCAGGCCTTAATAACATCCACAAAACATCCTCTGAATGTTGCAGTTAAAACGTTATGTCTTCGTTAACCTTAAACCTTATAGGAACATTATTTTTAAAAATAAACATCCTAAAAAGGTTCTTTGAACATCAGATTAAAACGTTTCTTTAAAACCTTATTAGAACCTGTAGGTAACGTTAGCCACAGTTGTGAGAATGTTCCCCGCTAGCTGGGAAGACTCAGTCAACGCGCCACCCAACCCCAGCGGTAACCCACCAGCCAGCACAGAACGAAGCGCAAGCAGCGCACAACCCGGCTCGGCTAGCGTGCCACCGGGAACAGCAGGCAGATCCGTTGGAGCAGTTGGCGTCCCGCAAGGAGCCGTGCCTAAAGTCCACCTCGCTCGTATACGCCTGCCCACATTCACTGGGTGCATGAGGAGCTTCTACCGCTGACGATGTGACTGGGAAAGCCTCCAGAGGCAGGGAGAGCCTTCTGGGCAGGGCCAGACTGGGACAATAAGTCAGGCCGGGAATTATAAACCCAGCCAGGCCACTACCAGTTTTTTGGGATTTATTTGTCAACTTTTACAGCATTGCTGCCCATAGTGATAGCCCTCTAAATCTACTACCCAAAAATAAACATATGAACATGGGTTACTATTTAAAAAAAATGCGCAAATCTATTTAGGGGGTTACGTTTTTAAGTGGGGGTGGAGCTCAAATCTTATGGGGGGTCCGGGGGCATGCTCCCCCGGTAAGATTTGTTTTTAAATGTTGGACTTAAATGCATCAATCTGGTGCATTTTGAGGGGGAAAAAAAGAGACTACACCCATATGAAACATAACTGTATACATTTAAAAAATCATAAAAACATGGCCATAACCAATAACATACCATATCCAATATGAAAAAACATTGAAACTTGTTTATTTATTTGTTTTTGGTTCATTTATAGTTGTGAGTGTGTCTGTGCTCCTGAACCAGCCTCACCTGTCTCCCTCCTCTCCCCCCTGCTCCTCTTTGAGGCAGCAGCAAAGACTAGTTTTAGCTCTCAAAACGTTTTAATAGTTTATCTTACCTTTTTATATTATTCATGCATATTTTACTAATCACTCCCCCCCCCAATATGTGTTTACATAAATGGTGACCAAACCGTTTGAGACCCACAGAGAACTTAGACTAAGTTAACTATCTAAACACTCAGAGTCCTTTACCTCACCTGAGCTGAGGTTATCAGTCTCTCAGTGTGACAGGAGAGGACTCTCCATCCACCTTGTTGTTGAAACAGCTCCTTATATACATTAGCGCCATGGGCGTCGCCTGGGGTAGACGCCCCGGATGCTTTTTCTTTAGCCCCGGACAAATTCTCCCTCAATAATATAATGCATTAACCGTACTTTAGAGGACGGCAGAATTGTAATTTCCCGTGTTCAGTGAATGCAACAGAGCCACCAGACCAATCAGAGAGTTGCATGGAAATAGACGTGTTTTATTGGCTGACAGGTACGTACCTCTCCTCTGTGACAGTGTTTAAACTTTAAACTGTCAGCCGCGGACGCTGAGTTTCTGAAGAAGATGGACATTAGACATTTTTTTAATAAAACAGATGGCAATTCTCAAGTGGTGGCTCACACAACAACCCCAGAGCCACTACCTGAGCCAGGTGAACAAGGTATGTAAATGTCAGTAAACTTACAAGTTATGCAAACATGTAAGCAAAGCATAAATTATAGCTACGTTGACGTTACTTTGAATCGCGCGGGTAAGCTAAACCGTTAGCAAGTAGCTATAGCTAGCCAGATATATTAAATAAACACTTTGTCATACAATCTAAATGTTGTGTTTTTTAGCGTTACCTGGTGATTTCAAAGAAAGCTCTCTGGGAAATGTTGACTTACTGTCAGTGTTCGACATGAAGCTAGAAGCTACCTTACAGTACACAGTTGATCCGGATTCCTGTCAGTTAAAGTGTTTCATAGTTAGCTTAGCTAAGCATCAACCTAGCACTGAAATATATGGATGTTATGTGACGGTATTTCTGAGGAAAAGTCAGCTGAAATGGTGGCATAGTTGCCACTGCATGTCACAGCATGTTTGAACATATTTCACTGACGTTGCCATAACAACACCTGCATTTAAATGTACAACCTCTTTTTGTGACAGATTTTTGCATGAAATTATAATTCTTCTGATTTATATTTCCTATTGACAGCTAGTTTCTATGTGAACAATACATTATGAGATGGACAGCCAGCTAACAAGTTTTTTATACAAATATGTCAGATCAAAGCTAATCCAGTAGGGCTCCTGAAAGGGGGCAAGGGACACTATGCTCCCAAATATTAAGCCTTGACCCCCATCTTAAAATTGATATGATCAAAAAATGATCTGCATTATCGGAGGCCTTTTTTCCTCATTATCATGTCAAATTGTACAGCTTTCCTTAGTTTTGAATGCAGAAAGATGACTATATTAGAGTATTAAGTGAAAATGACTATATTAGAGTATTAAGTGAATATATTAAGTGAATTACTCAAACTGCATTTGTATAGGAATGATTCTGTCCTATTGGCAGATAACTACTCTTAACAGTGATATCTACAAGAGGTTTCCAATGTAAATGTAACTATTTTCAATTGGTTAGTATTACATTTTGTAACAGTGTGGTGACACTCATTTTAATGAAGACAAATTTGTGTATCTTAACATTCATTTATTTGACAGAGCTGGAAACTGATTGACTTACATTCTTGTTTGTGTTTACCTACACATTCATCACAGATGAGCCAAACAGAGTAGAGGATGAAGAAAGGAGAACAGGAGAAAGGGACACACAAGAAGGAGATACAACAGACAAGAACGACAATGGAGATAACAATGAACAGGAACACCAGAACAGACAAGAGTCAATGGGTAACATGACTGATTTAGGGACTGCAGATACAGGGCCAAGGCAAGTGAGACACCACTGCTTTCCATCCAGCAGGTTTGGCCAGCAAAAGAGATAATTTCAACCCCAAACCGCAAGTGATGAGGGAAACAGCAAGGGATGAGGGAAACAGCAAGGGATGAGGGAAACAGCATGTGATGAGGGAAGCAGCAAGTGAGGAGGGATTATTATTTCCTCCTTCCATCCCTTTTTTCTGTTTAATCTGATTACTAACAACTTCTAATAATTTGACATAGTTTATGATTTAATTGGAAAATGAAGTGTTTTTAAATAATAAACCCGTTTCTGATTCTGATTCTTTGATTTATTTATTTTTGACATATGGGTGTTGAGAGATGTATCCATATCTCTTAATGTTGCTCTCAAAGTGCACAAGATTGATGCTTTTAACTTCAATATTTAAAAAAAATCTTCCTGGGGACCCCAGAGGAGGTGAGTTCCCCCCAAAATAGCACTTTATCTCTGCTTATGTAACTCCGGTGTAGTGTCCCCTCGGCAACAGATCACTCAGAACATGTTTTTCACACAAAAAACATGTTGCTGTGACTGTGAGCATTAAACAATTAACATTAAACTAAACAAACACAACAGTACGTTATTGTCCTTATAAAATAAAAACATACATTTTGTCCACCGAGATAATACAGGCACCTTACCCTCAAGAGATCCTCACGTGCTATGAGAATCTCCCACAATCCATTGCCGTAACAAAGCTAATGCAGGCACACGTTTGTGACACCAGATGGCGCAATTGTGTATATGCGTGTGGGGAGCCTTGCAGTAGAAAATTTGACTGTAGTGCTGCCACTGGGCTAAGCCCCGAATGTTTCCAGGTCCAGGTGACGCCCCTGGTTAGCGCAGCTAGCTAGCACCAGATGCTAACAACAACAATACACGTAACCGGTGCGTGCGCTTTATCTCACTCACTCGCGCCACACATACACTAACACACACCCTCCCGAGCTTGAATGACACACAGAGACCAATCGAGGGCTTTAGTGTATGATCTGTATGAAAGTGGCCATGTCGGCAGGCCACATCATGTAGACAGCCAGTCACCCTCGGTGAGGCAGAGTCAGACCCACATTTGTGCAGCGTAGCATTCACAATACATACATAAAAAAAAAACATCCTCAGGCCAGCAGGCCACTTAGCAGGCCAGGCCATCGGGAAACCTCCCGGTCCTCCCGATGGCCAGTCCGGGCCTGCTTCTGGGTCACCTCAGATAAAGAAGCTTCATCTCCTGGACAGCCTGGATGGGAAGATAAAGCAGAACCCCGGGCTATCCAACAGTAGGTCTGCTGAAGAGATCTTCAGGCTGCTGGAGAACCGATATGGGAACAAAGGGACAATTGCATGCCAGATCGTTGAGGAAGTGGACACATGTCCTGCTGTCAAAGGAAACCAGCCAAGAAGAACAATTGACCTTATTCAGGCTGTGGAAAGAGCACTGTTTGACCTTATAGACCTAGGAGAGGAGGATGCTCTGAAGAACCGTCTAGTTGTCAAGTCCATTGAGAGCAAGCTTCCAGATAACATGAAGCGGGACTGGCTCCTTCAAGTGAGTGACCCCATGAATGGTATAACACCACACCACTACTTTGACTGTCTCCTACGGTTTCTGAAGAAGCAAGAGAAAGTCCTCGAGAGAATGGAGCAACTGTCGACCGTGGACTCTCCTGAGCAGTCTGACAGGAAGGAGAAGGAGAAGAGGAAGGCCTTCAAAAAGGCCACAAGAGGAGACGCCTCAAAGGGTGCGTGCGTCATGTGTGGGGACGAGGAGCACGGAGGAAGGCTGTTTGCCTGCAAGGAGTTTCGAGGGCTTGACCAGCCAGGAAAAAAGGCTCTCTTGAAGAAGGCAGGATCATGTTCAAAGTGCTTCGGCTCTCATGGTGAAGACAGCAAATGCAGCCAGAGGTTCCTCTGTACAAAGGAAGGCTGTCTGAAAGGGGATTCCTCTGATCACCATTACCTCCTAAAGAAGAGGAGAATGGAGGAGGGCAGTGGAAGGGCTTAAATAATTAGAGGAAAAGCCAAGCTGACTGAGGAGCAAGAAAAGTTCTTGGCTGATCTGCCTCTGGATTTGCTGGAAAAGTAAAAGAAGGCCTTCACCAACAAGGCCACAGCGGCGATGCGCACCAGCAAAAAAGAAAACAGGCTGATGGAGAGTGGACCAAAGGAGCACCCAGTCATCATGATGCTGATGCTGGTGACCGGAAACGCGGGACAGAAGATCGGCACCTTGATAGACCTTGCTTCGGACACAAACTATATCACCCACAAATCCGCCAGACGTCTCCAGCTAAGGGGTGAGGATGTCACGTTGGTCATCCAGGGAGTTGGAGAGATGACGATGAAGGTCGCTACCAAGAAGTACACCCTCAGAGTAAGGGTGAAAACCCCAGAGGGTAAAGAAAGGGCTCATGAGCTTCTCTGCTATGGCTTGGAGAGGATAGCCAGAGTACACCATGCAGTCACCCCGCAGCAGCTCAAGAGGTTTTTCCCAGAGGTCGCGACTGAGGAGCTGGCCCGCCCAAAAGAGGTTAACCTTCTGATAAGCCACAGAGAAGGACGTCTCACCCCACAGAAGACCAGGGTGATAGGAGACCTCGTTCTGTGGGACAGTCCGCTGGGAAAAACTGTTGGGGGAGCACATCCCGATCTATTCGAGAGCGTGGACATGGCGATGCACAAATGTCCAGAACCCACTTCGCAAGATAATTGAGAACTGCCGTAGTGTCATACAGAGAGACCCCCGTGGACCCGGGGGAATTCCGGAAGAGCCCAGCAGGAGCGGCATGACAACAAAGGGGAAGTGCTCCGGGGTACAGCTGTAGCCAGTAAGGAGATACTCGAATGGTGGAAGTGGGACAGCATCGGTGCGGCCTGCAAACCCAAATGTTGCGGATGTCGGTGCGGTGGATGCCAACCAGGAGGGAAAGAGATTACCCTAGCAGAAGAAAAGGAGCTCAAGAAGATCAAGGAGGGCTTCACTTATGCGACAGAAGACGATCATAGCACATCCCCTCACTGGGATGCAGCATACCCGTGGAGGGTGGATCATGTGTTGCTTCCAAACAACAAGCGAGGAGTGGAGGCAACCTTCCGAAGAACCGAAAAGCGCCTTGAGAAAGACCCAGAGTGGAAGACGGCTTATGCAGAGCAAGTCAACGAGATGGTCACAAGGGGGGCTACTCCAGAGGAGCTCGACGAGGAATCAGAGTGGCAAAGAGGCCCAGAGTTTCTGAGAAGGCAGGAGTGGTTCAAGTGGTGGAGAAACCGAAGAGGATGCCCTGGGGTACAGTGCTTGTCAGCCTTGTGGAACCTGAAAGGTTCAGTACCCTGTCGAGACTATGTGGAGTCACAGCCTGGGTTCGACGGATCGCAGAAACGTGGATGAGCAAAAAGAATCAGGCCTTGGGTTAAGCAAAGTGGGAGGCGAAGGTCTCGGAAGTGAGACAGAAAAGGCCTGTGCTGGCCATGGATGAACGAAATTCCGCCTTCCAGGAGGGGATCAGCTTGGAAGGCCGCTCTTGGCACAGGTTAAAGGCTATCCAGGCCGGAGTAGATAAGTACATCTTAAGAGGTCAGTGTCGACTAGGCCGAGTTGTAAAAGCCTATCCAGACAGAAGAGGAGTCGTCCGGAACGCTGATATTCGGACCTGTGTGGGCCTTCCTGCCCCCCTCACTGCTGGATCCCAGAAGAGACGGACAATCCCAGCCCCAACTACCATCCTCTGCAGAGACGTACGGAGGCTGGTGGTATTGCTCCCCATGGAGGAGCAGTGGAGGCCAGGGAACTGTCCGGAAAGTTAATCAGGGCTGGGAACGGTTGCAGTGGACGACCGGTTCCAGCTCTGGTTGTATGGAGAGGGGAGGACCCGTCTCTCTTGGCTGCGAGGGAAGGACGTCCCTCCTTGGCTTGAAAAAACCAAGAAGTCCCAGACACCCCACTAAAAGAGACTCTGGTTTTGGGAGTCCAGGGTGAATTTTGTGTGGTCTCCCTGGATCTAGTGATCGGGAGCCCAAGTGGGAGGTGTGGAGTTAATTTTGGTTGTTTATTCATTTATGTTCTATTTATTTATTTCAATCATGAAGCATTAAATATACTAGTTTAGTTGTGCAGATTGTCATGCAAAATAGGTCTCAGTTGGGAGGGAACCGTGGTTCCAATATTTTGTTTCAGCCATCTTAAAAAGGGTGAAATGTTTGTCAGTCATGTTTTGATCAGCCACAGGGCACACGGGCAGCCGGTGAGTGTTTGGTTTACATATGTGTTTATGGTGACAGACTTTTGTGGTGTATGCTTTATGTAATTTGTGTACTATGTGTTTTCTCTTAGGTTGATAACCTAACTTAGAATGGATTTGTGAGAAGAAAAGCTAACTTGTGATACCATCTGCTAACTTTGAATGGAGAAGAGCACATGCAATAAACATAAATCCGAAACTAAAGCGTGGTCACGCCCCGTGTTGTCCAACAGGTGGGAGTAAAACCGAACAGTTATCAACCGACCTTGCACCTGGAAGAAAAGAAGCCGGGTGGCGTGGGATAACAAGACAAATGACAAAACAACCAGCAAAGACCTGAGGAACACAAAACACGAGGGCACCGAGCTTTCGCAGCAGCTGGCCCGAGGCTCTGGAACACTCTGCCC
Organism: Harpagifer antarcticus; assembly: GCA_902827135.1. NCBI lineage: Eukaryota > Metazoa > Chordata > Actinopteri > Perciformes > Harpagiferidae > Harpagifer > Harpagifer antarcticus. The sequence goes on along the minus strand of CADEHL010000417.1, from coordinate 775,797 downwards.
CTCCATGTGAGGTCGGCCCAGACCCTAGGGGTTTTTAAATCATATCTAAAAACTCACTTCTTCTCTCAGGCTTTCTAGCTAGAGCGGAGCACGACTACTGACATTTCCCTGTGTATTGTTTTTTTATATTTGCTGTTGCTAAATGACTGTCTTTTTTACAATTGCACTGCAGTAAAATGTTTTTATTACATGTACAGCACTTTGGCTCGACCAAACATCGTTTTTAAATGTGCTCTATAAATAAAATTTGATTTGATTTGATTTTGATTTGAGGAGGAGTCCCAAGACGACGGTCAGCTGGGAAAAAGATTGTGAACGCTCCAACAATATAAAAGGGGACAATACACAGATGTGGTACTGGATATCATTGGTGGTCAGCATTCACAATCTTTACATCGAATACCAAACGTTGTACTGGATTGTGAGTCACAGGTATGTGTGATTGTATCCTTGTCCTTACAGAACTACAATTATTATCTCGTATAATTGCTATTTTCATATTACTACAATGGCTATATTTATTATATAGCATCCTTGTTCTTATAGTAATGCGGCATGACCACCAAAACAGACAGAACGATATGGACACAAGATGTGTGCAACTGTATTTAGTATCTTATCCATTTGAACATGATTTAGGTGGGGGGTGGACCTAACATCCTCTAGGGGGGTCCGGGGGCATGCTCCCCCGGGAAGATTTTTTTTTTTTTAATATTGAAGTTAAAAGCATCAATCTGGTGCACATTGAGAGCAACATTAAGAGATCTATGGATACATCTCTCAACACCATGAAACAGAACTGTAAGCAGATTTTCTTTTTCTTTATGGATATTTTACAAATCAGTCCCCTTTTAAACTGTATTCTTGTTTATTAATAACAACTTTTACTGTCATATAGTATTTTATACCTGTTTTTCATCTATTCTCTTATTTTTTTATAACTATAATGATCATATAAAGATGTGCCTTTACCTCACTGAGCTGAGGTTATCAGAGCTTCTCAGTCTTTCAGGAGAGAGTTCTCTAAAGCTCCCCCCCCCCCCCCCCGCGGCCGCTTACACAGTAAATTCCAATGTTAATAAAAGCACACAAAAGTTGTATACGTTTTTTGGGAGTTTGATTTATTTTAAATTAACACAAATACAAAATTAAAATGTATAATTGCACACTAAAACCATTATTTCAAAAAAAGAACAATTTCACATAAACCTCTGGTTTTTACTGGGGCAGGGGCAGTTCAACTTGATTTTGGGGGTGTGCCATTGGGTGCTGTGACGGAGCGGGTCACAGAGTGACTGACTCCGCCACTGACAGCCGACACACACACCAAACATTTCAACATTTCAGAGAAAAGGGGAAGGCTCATCACTTCCGTGTTTTAAATTCCTGAAATGAACCATGCAATTTCTTATTTATTTTACGTTTGTTAATTATTGGGAATGATTATGTTAAGAGGTGGTTAACCTGTTTATGTTTGGGTCAGATTTTTATGTTGAAATGTGTTTTGAAGTTTAATTGTTGTCACCTGTTGACGGTAAGCCTGTGGGAGGGGCTATGAGCTCAAAATGGACGGGGTTTGGCCCTGGAAGGGATCACTCGGAAGAATGCTGCAATGAAGGCAACAGCTGGGACATGTTCAGGAGATGGTTGCAGAGAAGGCAACACCAGAGCATGTTTACTCTAATGAGTGATGGACGGCCTGTTTTGGATTTTTATTTTGTTGTTTAAATTGTGCTCGTTCCGTTTTTTGTTTTTGTTGCTGTAAATAAAGTTTTGGAGCTTAACCCAACCGACTAGGCCAGTGTTTTTTGAACGGACAAATAGAGCCCCGTCACATAATGGTGTCAGAAGTGGGATGGCTAGTCGGAGGAAGCTGAGCGGCGTTGCAGAGCGGCGCACGGGACTACGATCCCAGCGTCAGCAGCAGGAGGAGAGCGCGGCTGCCGGGTCGGAGCGGGCATGGGAGACGGAGGACGATGATGAGGACGGGTCCTGGGTGGAGGCACTGTGCAGTGCGGAGATTCCACGGTACCAGTGCGGTGAGGACATTGTGAACTGTTTGTTGAGGTTTGGGCGCATTGCCAAAGCGTGGAGGTGGCTGATTAACTTTCCAGGTTGCCGCACATCGCCAACCTTGGGGAGGGGGAGGATAATGTGAGGGAGCGGGTCACAGAGTGACTGACTCCGCCACTGACAGCCGACACACACACCAAACATTTCGGAGAAAAGGGGAAGGCTCATCACTTCCGTGTTTTAAATTCCTGAAATGAACCATGCAATTTCTTATTTATTTTACGTTTGTTAATTATTGGGAATGATTATGTTAAGAGGTGGTTAACCTGTTTATGTTTGGGTCAGATTTTTATGTTGAAATGTGTTTTGAAGTTTAATTGTTGTCACCTGTTGACGGGAAGCCTGTGGGAGGGGCTATGAGCTCAAAATGGACGGTGTTTGGCCCTGGAAGGGATCACTCGGAAGAATGCTGCAATGAAGGCAACAGCTGGGACATGTTCAGGAGATGGTTGCAGAGAAGGCAACACCAGAGCATGTTTACTCTAATGAGTGATGGACGGCCTGTTTTGGATTTTTATTTTGTTGTTTAAATTGTGCTGGTTCCGTTTTTTGTTTTTGTTGCTGTAAATAAAGTTTTGGATCCTAACCCAACCCACTAGGCCAGTGTTTTTTGAAAGGACAAATAGAGCCCCGTCACAGGTGCTGTACGCAATATAGGCGTAGTTCTGTTAGTATAAGATAATAAGATGTACTTTGTTGATCCAAAATCGGAAAATGCTTTTATGTAATTTCAAAAAAATCTTTCTTTTAATTTCAAATTTTTATTATTTTTTAGCATTTGCCTATACTGCCTATGCCAAGGGCCGGCCCTGCCTACGAGACACCGCTGATCCGTCTGGCCAAAGAACAAATACAGCAAACTGAAACCTCACTTATAATTCAGCTCCTCAAAGCACGCCTGGAGGATCCAGCTGCCTTTGAATGAATGTTTTTTTGTTGTTGCCCTAGTGGGAGTATTTTTTTCAATTACAATTGCAATATGTATTTAAAAATATATTTAGACATTATAGATGTCTCTGCAATGTGGTCTCTTGTCTTCCTTGTATTATTTTTCATATCCACAAGATGGAGAGCAGTAGGATTAAAGCCATGATATGCAGGATCTAGTCATCTTGAAAGGTCTGGATCAGGGTGATTCTATCCTGAATTGCTTTGAAATACTGGGACAAAATCTGGCCGAGTTGTCTGATCCTGGATCACAAAAAAATGTGATTTCAAAATCTGATCTGATTGAGATTAAAAGTGTTGAACTACTGGGCCCAGAAGACTGCTGTTTTACTGGGGATTATAATGAAGAGCACAGGATCCTGAGTTCTGAGATCTGAGTGATACAGAAGCACAGCCTGTTAAGCACAGCCTTAGCAGCCCCAGGAGTAATAGATTATAAACTGTTTGTCTGTGTGGGTTTTTTTGCTGGAGAGCCAAACGGTTACATAATCTTCCCCTTTCCAGTCCCCTCATTAGCATTTACAGCAACTTCTGGACATTTCAAAATCTATGTTCAAAAAGTGGAAGTAATGCTTTTAAAACAATATTTGTGCTACTGTGTTTATTCATACCGTACTCATGCATACCAAATTCCAACTACACTTTAACTTGAAGTTTTAATTTCAGTTCTATGGCTGTGGTATATGCTAACCTTAAAGAGCCACATAAACCCTAACCCTATTAAAACTTTTGCAATGTTAAGTAACTAAATACATTTACTCAAGTACTGTACTTAAGTACAATTTTGAGGTACATGTACTTCTACTGCACTACAACTCATAGGTAAATGGTGTACTTTAACTCTACAACCTACATTTATTTAATACCTTTAGTTACTTTACAGATTTGGATTAATGATAAATATAATATAATCAAGTCTTGAGTCAGACTGGCTATCGGGACTTTCGGGACGAATCCTGCTGGGCCGGTACCGAAGTGGGCCGGTCGGTAGATGTGGGCCGGTTGGATAAGTCACTAGCAGATCTCCCCCCCCCCCCCCCCCCCGTTGAGAATTTACTAGTGGTACTGAAGTGGGCGGGTCAAGGTGCCCGGGCTGATTTGTTGTCCCAGTCCGCCCCTTGTTCTCCCGTGTGTATCTGTGTGTTTTCTTCTTGTATGTTCCTGCCTGTGTACATGACATAAACTGCTGCTCATAACCAATTGCCCCTTGTTGATTGATTGATTGATTGTTCCACCTGGAGTAAATCCACAAGCTGCCCTGCAGTATACAAAGTCATTCAAACTAGCTGCACCTTCACCAGCTTTGAGAACACTTTAAAGATCAATCATTATAACACATATATATATTATTCTGAAATGGACCAATCTGCACAATGACTGCTTTTACTTTTGGTACTCAAAGTTTATTTTAATATTTTTCTACTTTCACTTGAGTAACATTTTGAAAGCAGGACTTTTACTTGTACACTCTGGTACTTCTACTTTGACTTAAGTACAAGATCTGAGTATTTTTACCACCTCTCTACGTTTTACATTTGGACATTTCTGCAAGTATAAAAAATGTTGGCGATCGGTAACAAATGCTTATTTTCTGGAAAGTTCTCAGAGAGCAGCTTGACATGCGATCAGTCATCCGAAGCCCTCCGGCAGCAGTTTGCTGTTGTTCAGTTTCCTGAGGCGGAGATTATCCTGAGGTCACAGCAGCTCATTTAGTCTGTGAGGTCAAGTTACCAAAAATGGGCTCATTTCAACAAAATCACTGATCAACAGGAATGTTGTAGTATATGCATGTAATATATATATATAATTAAATTGAGTTATATTGAGTAAACACATTTATGACATTGTTTCCCAGTCTGCATGTAGAACCATATCTCTGAACTTCACCTCAGCATGTGCATCTTATTGTGAAATGTGGAACCATTGCTTCATTTCCAAGAGTTGCAAAAACATGATGGAACAGCAGCGGCAGATTGCAAAACAGTGCAAATATACAAATATACAACCATTCATTTATTGGGAAATAAGGAGACTTGCCTCAAGAATCAGAGCCAACAACAGGAAACCATGTTTAGTGGTGTCAATCCATAAAAATGATCATGATTAATCACAGGTTTGAATAGGATTGACTGAGTGGAAATCAGAGTGGTATTTAGTTTGGATGGAATCTGATTAATTTGCATGAGACTGATCATTTTGACACGCTTAGCTGAAACATTGAACATCTCTGTGACAATTTAAGAGACTTTGATTTGAACGTTGGGATTGTATTGCAATTAAGACTATTTAACCTTGTTCAGAGAGGTCAAGGGGTCAATATGGTAATGACAGTTTTTTTGCATCGCCAAAGTTTCGCCCAGGCCCATCAGACTTGGCTCATCTCCCGGTGCAACCCTCTGTCCAGCCCAGATCTGAGAGGCTCTGCTGCAGACGGAACAGAGCTGAGATCTGCTGCAGACGGAGCAGCGTGAGGCGGAGCTGCAGGTCTAACACCGTCTGAAGTCTGAGCCCAGCAGAGAGGAGCTGCAGGACTTCAGACTGCAGACTGGAACCAGAGCGGACTGGTGAGTACATTTCATTTCAGAACTCTCCATTTGGCTCTCTTGAAATATTAAATATAATGCATGGTGATACTACGGTGGCTGAGAGGTGCAATCAACAATTATAAAGTGTGAAACACTTGAACAAAGCCTGAGACAAATTTACATTTGATAAAACAAATTTACATTTGATAAAACAAAATTACATTAGCAAAACACTTTTACCAAAGAAAAAAGTATTTTACATTAACAAAAACAAATTAACAAGATGTGAAACACTTTTACAAAGCTGGAGACAAGTTTACAAGTGTCGACACACTTTAACATTTGCAGAAACACTTTAACAAACTAGAGAATCAAACCGGAAAGGGAATGCCCATCATACCAGAAGTGACGTTAAGTGATTGACACAAACTTAAGTTTGTTTTGGTGGATAGACCGCCGGTACCTATGGACGGTACAAGTGTGTTTATGGTCGTTAAACATGCAAGAGATACGTTCTCATGCACACAAGAAAGTTACAGGTTCGCCAAGTCGGAAGTGGAGCTGTGCCTTTTACACACAGCCTTCGCTGTGTTTACCTTTATCATACAGCTAAAGAGCGACTGCAGGCTACACACACACACACACACACACACACACACACACACACACACACACACACACACACACACACACACACACACACACACACACACACACACACACACACACACACGATTATTCCCCCTATTACTCGTTTAATGAAGGAGATGTTTGGTCCACAAGGCGCATGACGTGTGTGTTTGTGCTGTGCTCAGTTCCGCTCTGTGTGTGTGTTCGATGTGTTTGTGTCTGTCCGACACCGGCATTTGTTTTCAAATGACCATGAACAGTAATTTACACACAACTGGGAAGCAGGATTTTCGCTTAGCCGGCTAACTTCAGGGAAAACTCGGGGTTTCCGGTCCTACGAAGCTGGTTCTCTTTTTAGCAGGCTAGATCTCCATGGTAACTTATGCTGTGCTGCTAACCAGGGGGGTATACTACGAATCTAGTTCAACATATCCTGGATATGTTTTGAGTTATCCGGTTGACTTCATCCAAAACAAAGCCGCTCTCGCTAAACTGTCCTACAACGCTGGCTATCAACTCGTTCGCTCAAGCCAGCCGTGTCCTATCTAGTTAGGTGCGCGTTCACATGAAAGGGTGGTATTTGGAGCATTCGACCAATCACAAACATGGAGAAGCGTACTGACAGCGCAGCGTCATACTTCCTGAATGAAAAGTCAACTATAATATTAGTCAAATATGAAGAAGTTAAACTTTAAACATCCATGACTTAAACACTTTATCCAGGATCAAAGCCACATAGCTGCACCTGCAAGGTGAATACAGCTGGTAAAAGAAAAAGTGTTTGAATGCGTACATTAACAGGTTTATGATATCACTGCCCCGTCTAAAACACGAGTGGATCTGACTTTAATTACCTTTGTCTCGAGTGTTTCGTCAACTTAATGTGTTGCTTAAAATAATACTTCTGCATACAGTAGGCCTATGTGACACTGTGAGTGTTGCACGGCCAGATACGGCTCAGCTGACTCAGATAAGGAAATATATAACTGTAACCCCGTGATCGCTTTAAACTCTGCACACTGTTGTTATCAGCTGTTCCACCATGGTTTCTACCTCAACCTGTAATAGATTTATCCTTATTGAAACGGTTACATTCAATGAAAAATTAAATCAATGTGCAGGCTTACGTGAACACTGTTCTACATGAACAATATGGGCAGTTTATACATTAAATAAATCAACAGTATAGTGGCGATATGCTCCAAGGCAAGCGGAAGCGATTCGCCATTAAAGCAAAGAAGAAGAAGAACTCCGCACAGTTGATCTCTTATCCTGGAACATATCCTGCTTCGGAGCACAGACTAGGTTCCAGGATAAGTCACCACATTTAGCCCGCTAAAAAGTGAACCATTCGTAGTACCGGAAATCGCAGAAGTTATCTTGCTAAACGAAAATCCTGCTTCATAGTATACCCAGGGCCGTTTCTTCCTATAGGGGGCCCCCCTAGGGCCCCCGCGGCCACTAGGGGGCCCCCAAGCTGAAAGTATTTTTTTTTTTTTTTTTCATCCGAAAACATGTACTTGGCAAATGAATAATAATAATAATAATAATAATAATATATGCATAATTGCATATAAACATTGTGAACACTTATTTTCAAGTGACTTGTTTACATTCATATGTTCACGCTGTGGTTTGGAACTGCTTTTGAATGTTATTAGGCATTTTCTTATGGAAAATGTTGAGCATAATCAGTACCGTTTTAAGCTGTACTATCTCAAAACATTTTAATAGATTGAGTTTTTTTAAATTATGGGAGTTGTGTGTTCATATTTACCAACACCACTGACTATTCATAATACTTTTTTTTGGGATGTTATTATTTCTTGTAGATTTGTTGAGTACGTGTTTCCCTATATTTCGGAGCAGTATTAAAGGTAAGGGAGAAATATACTGTTATAAAGAGTATCTTTTCTTCAAGAATGTTCTTAGTATGATACAAAATACCTATTGTTGTTGACAGTTTAGTCTGTACATAATTTATATAGTGCTTCCAATTGAGTTTTTCGTCAACAAGCAGTCCTAAAAATGTACATGCACCAACTTTTTCTATCTCTGTATTGCAAATCCGTATAATGCAGTCATTTCTACTCTCAGACTTTGTATTGAATAACATGTCATTTGTTTTGGCCACATTAAGGGATAATGTATTAACTGCAAACCAGTTACATAGTATTTCTAATTCTGCATTCACAATTTTAACAAGATCGCCAAGATTATGATGGGAGCAGAAAATTCAAAGTTCAGGTTCAGCCTCAATATATTTGGGGAGAATTAAAATGAGCCGTCTTTATTTGTAGACAGCCAAGCCCCCTCCTGTGTTCGGTGAAGCATTGTATGCTTACACATCCAATGTAGGATATAAACACGACTAAACTGCAATGATAGCAAACCTGTGGCTTGCGTTTTTGGGGTAATAAATTCCAAATCATCGTTGGGCTGTCAGCCAATGAGTGAGGAAGATGAAAAATATAAATTAAACATTGTTGAGAAAATGCTGCATCTCTTGCATTTATTGACATAGAGGAGCCTTATTGTTTACCTTTTTAATATCATTTTTTGTAATTTTCAATTGCTTGGTTTTCGTGAAATTAGCCTGTTTTCCTATTAAAGTGTAACAGATTGATGCATCTCCACAGATCATCTTAAAGGCTTCGGAATCCCCCCCATAGTAGTTAAACAACTGTCAAAACTAGGGCCCCCAAACAGCATCTTGCATAGGGCCCCCAAAAAGCTAGAAACGGCCCTGAGTATACCTCCCAGGTTAGGTTGAACCAGCTTCGTAGTACAGGCCTCTGGCCAACTCCATAGGTATATGCATGTGTTCCCAAATTAAATAAATGCGTTTAATCTTAATCTGGATGTAGTGCTCAGTGCTGTCAGAGTGCAGGGGAGCACTGCAGCCAACTCAGCCGTCTCTCGCGTTTGCTTGGTCAAATCAGCAGCTCTTCATTTGTGAGTGCGCCATTAATCGCGCCTTTATGGTAATCGACCGAGAAGCGGCACTGACGCTAGGACAAGAGTAAAATGATGCATGTTTTTGTGCGATAAAAATATGTTTTACCATAAATTCTTAATAAAACTGACACTGTTGGACTCAGTACTAGTTTGACTGCTACCAACAATAAAATGAAGTACTTACTGTGTACTTTTTCAGTTATTCTGTCAAACTCCCCTGCTGAGAATAAATTCAAGCTACTTCTGCTATATTTGATGAGGGATAAAATGATTTTTAGCCATAAGTTGTTAATACAATTGGTACTGTTGGACTCAGACTACAACCACAAATACAATGAAGTACTTTTACTGTGTACTTTGAGTAATACTCAAACTCCCCTCCTGAGTACAATCATTCATGTATTCTGCTATTGAGGAATAAAAAGATTTGTTACCGTAAGTTCTACATGAAATGTATACTGTTGGACTCAGTACTAGGCTACTTGGACTACTACCACAAGTACAATCAAGTATTTTTACTTTACAATAATTCATAGTTCATATACAATACAGGAATTATTGTACTCAGGACGGGAGTTTGACCGAGTATTACTCAAAAAGTACACAGTAAAAGTACCTCATTGTATTTGTGCTAGTATTCTAACAAGTACTGAGTCCAACAGTACCAATTGTATTAAGAACTTATGGCTACAAATAATTTCATCTCATCAAATATAGCAAAAGTGGCATGATTTTGTTCTCAGGAGGGGACTTTGAGAGAGTATTACCCTAAAAGTACTTCATTGTATTGTTGGTAGCAGTCAAACTAGGACTGAGTCAAACAGTGTCAGTTTTATTAAGAACTTATGGTACAAATTATTTGTATCGCAAATAAAGCAGAAAAAACATGCATTATTTGACTCTTGTTCTACGAGCATCAGTGCCACTTCTCAGACTCCTGATTGCCTGACTCTGTTTAACCCATCAGCTCTGGCAGTTATGGATACCGGTTAGGAAGTCCTTAGCTCTCTAAAATTAGTTAATTAATTAAAATTAAAACTGTGAATATTGTACTTAAAATTATTATCAAATATTCTATTATCACTTTACCCCTTGCATGCCACACTGGTTTCCTACCGGAGCACTTTCAGCCACAGACTGAGATCACCGATAACCACCACACAGCGCCACAGGAGCTCTTTCCTCCCAGTGGCAATCACACTCTTTAACTCTTCACCCCTAAGTAAAGGGCACTGAGAACTTCCACACCAACACTATGTGCAATATACATATCAATATAATTAACATCATTGCAATACACTCGCTGCTATATATATATAACTATGTGCAATATTATATTATATTATTATTATTATTAGTATTATTATTAATAATGCTATGATAACGTGCAATTACGTAACTGTCACTACGTTTTAATTTTCGCACTCCTAAATACTGCTAATAATGATTGCATTTATTGTGTGACATCTATGTTTCTATGTTTCATGTCTGTGGATGTTTAATTGCTCTTTTTCTGCTGTGTTTATTGTGTTTAATGTATTTTGTTACTCTGGCACAACAATTTCCTTCGGGATGAATAAAGTCTTATCTTATCTTAACCAGTCACACAGTTTAATATGAATTTCTCCGAAGGTCAGTGTGCCTTTAGTCAGAGCTATTTGTTATGTTTTTGTTCAGGAGTATCAGTTATCCTTATTTTATGAATTAAATGGGTGTTAATCTGTGTCTAAACTGTGCCTAGAAAGATTATTTCAAACGTATATTTACTATAGAATATACAGTAGTTATGTGCTCAATACATTGATAGCCTATATGCTTAAACACCATCTCCTGGTGTTAGGCATCCTGAGAGTACATGACTGTGTGATGTCCTCATTCAGCAGCCTGTTAGTGCCCCCTCCTGTCTGCTCCGCTTATTACACCGGAAGGCCATTACTCAACACCAGTGGCGTTTCTATGTTTACAAAACTGGGGGGGGCAGAGAGAGGTGGGGGGGAGAGAGAGGGGGGAGGAGAGACAGAGAGAGGGGGGACAGAGAGAGGGGGGAGGGAGAAAGAGAGAGAGGGGGGAGGGAGAGAGAGGGGGGACAGAGAGATGGGGGAGGAGAGAGAGAGGGGGGGGGACAGAGAGAGGGGGGGAGAAGAGAGAGAGAGGGGGAGTGTCAAATTACATACTGAAGACCACACGGAGCAACACTGTGAGCGCATACATTTACGTACACAGCGTGGGGATGTCATAGTAATGCACCTTAATACATGGTGTAAAGGGCACTATCACAAAGCAATTATTAACAATAACAACAACCGTAATGCTTTAGCATTAAAACACCATAGACTGTAAATATAAGGAAAACACAGACACTCATCACCGAGGTCACAGTATCAATCGATCCAGCAGAGGCAAAACACAGAAGATCAACAAAATATATGACATAAATGAACTTACCAAAGCTGAAGGCTCACTTGAAAAGAAAAGCGGCACGGCGGTCCTTCCTCTGACAGAATGTGTCTATCACTTTGGGGATGAAGTCCTGTAGTTGCTGGATCAACTGGCTTTCAATTGAAAGCATGGCCGATGCGTTAAGTCGCGGCTGTCCCATGGTGTTGCGAGTGTAGTGAGTCCATATCGACCGGGTGTAGTGAGTCCATATCGACCGGGTCACAACACAACCTGTTGACGCAGCAACCACTGTAAGTTATATTCTTGTTTAATTAGACTTCTCTGTTTCATTTATTCTACTCTTTATAATTGTTCTGCAGTTATTGTACCTAATACGGCGCTGTAGAGAGATTTTACATCTCAGATCTGCTCGGGGGAAGCTGTAACTCTGGTCTCATCTCAGCAGGGCACTCGATACCGCATTACAATAGAGGCAGGGCCACCCAGCTGTCGCCCATCAGCTGTAGAGAGTTAACTAATTAGAGGGGCGTGGCCTCACAGCTGTGAGAACTCAGCAATCAGCCTCCTTTTTAGGTAGCTATTTCCTGGAGCGTCAGCTTCAGCGTCAGACAGCCGAAGACATTGGAGTCCTACGGGAGTAAGACCCACAAAGACAATAGAGTCCTACGGGAGTCACGAGGGTGGCAAAGAGGAGGCAAATCCTACTCTGATTGAGCTAAGTATCGCTGGTGTTTTGTTTTATTTTCCTTAGTTGTTTAGCCCCTCATGCTATAATCATGCGTATTTTCTCCATTCCTGTTCATGTGTCCTCTCGCAATTATCACTGGCCCTGTGTATCTCGTAATCGATATAACAGGCCTGCTCTCGTCTATCCCACATGCTCCACTGACATCCAACATCTAGTCTCAGGTGGCCTGTGGAACTGCCAGTCAGCTGTTCCCAAGGCTGACTTCATCTCTGGCTACGCTTCCCTGCAGTCCCTGGATTTCTTTGCTCTCACGGAGACCTGAATTACTCCATCCAACACATCCACCCCAGCAGCTCTCTCCACAGCATATTCCTTCTCCCATACACCCAGACCCACTGGCAGAGGAGGTGGCACTGGTCTCCTGCTTTCTCCCAAATGGAGCTTTTCCCTCTTCAAGCTACCTAACTTCACTCCTTCCACCTTTGAATTCCATGCCGTCACAGTAACCCATCCTATACAATGAACCATTGTTGTTCTCTACCGTCCACCAGGCGCCTTGTGGGACTTCTTGGAGGAATTAGATAATCTCCTCTCACACATCCCTGAAACTGGCCCTCCGGCTGTACTTCTCGGAGATTTCAACCTCCAGACGGGGAAGATAGACGAACTAACATCTCTGTTAACCGCCTTCGCTTTCTCATTGTCTCCATCCCCACCAACTCATAAAGCTGGCAATGTCCTTGATCTCATATTCTCAAGGAACTGCACTACTTCTAACCTCTCTGTAAACCCGCTCCACACATCCGATCACTTCTTCCTTTCATTCTCTCTACCCCTTTCCAAACATAACAAACTAATCTCTTCTCATCCTGCACCCGTCCGCCGTAACCTTCGTTCCCTCTCCCCCTCTACCTTTGCCTCATCGGTGCTCTCAGCCCTCCCTTCCTCTGAAGGGAGGGCTTCCTCCTGCCTCCAAACTGTGCTGCAGAAACTCTCCTCTCTACTCTCTCATCCTCTCTGGACTCTCTCTGTCCTCTCAAAACCCGGCAGGCTCGTCAGTCCCCCCCTGCTCCCTGGCTAAATGACGCACTGCGTGCTAATAGAACCGTCCTTCGGACAGCAGAGCGGAAATGGTGGAAATAACAGGCTCTCCTCTTTCTCTGCCTCGATCTCTCAGGCAAAGAGCACTTTCTTTCAAGATATGATCCAATCTTCCTATTCCAATCCCAAAAAACTATTTTCCATATTCTCCACCCTCCCCCCTCCTCACTTCTGTCAAGCGACTTTGTTAACCATTTTGAAAAAAAGGTTGATGATATTCGCTCTTCTTTTTCTGACTCACCATTACTGACCGCTGGGTCACCAGACCCTCCTTTCAACCATACACTGACCTCCTTTTCCCCTCTCTCTCCAAGTGAGGTTCTTACCCTCAATACCTCTGCCCGTCCTACCACCTGTCCTCTGGACCCTATCCCTTCAAACCTCCTTCAGACTATCGCTCCTGATATTCTACTGTTTCTCACCCATTTCATCAACACTTCTCTAACTTCTGGTCACTTTCCAAACAGTCTCAAGGAGGCAAGAGTAAACCCTCTCCTAAAGAAACCCACTCTCAACCCGTCTGATGTTATAAACTACAGGCCTGTCTCTCTCCTCCCGTTCCTGTCTAAAACACTTGAACGCGCTGTCTTTAAACAACTCTCCTGTTATCTCCATCAGAACAACCTTCTGGATCCGCACCAGTCTGGTTTCAAGGCAGGTCACTCCACAGAAACTGCCTTCCTTGCTGTCACTGAGGAACTGCACACTGCCAAAGCAGCATCCCTCTCCTCTGTCATCATCATGTTGGACCTGTCAGCTGCATTCGACACGGTGAACCATCAGATCCTCCTTTGCACTCTCCAATAACTTGGAGTTTCAGGCTCTGCACTTTCCCTCCTCACCTCATACCTCAAAGACCGTACCTACAGGGCAGGGTTTCCGCTAGGATTTTTTCTCGCCGGTCAAATGTCCGAACAGAATTTATTTTACCGGACAAATTTGAAACTTACCGGTCATGTTTCAATAATAATAATAAGAATTGTGTAGCAGAGTTTCCGTTAGCAGGTAATCACCGGACTAGGACCGGATATGCTGATGTTTAAAACGCAGTTAATGGGGCTCATTTTTATATTGCTTCAGTTTATAATCGTACATTTTATAACAGATCAAAACATTCAGATTCATTTTTCAATAAATAATTCCACAAACAAACAACATAATTATTACATTCAAAGAAACTACTTGTAGGAGATGAAGTACATTATTCAAAAGTTTTCATTAACTTTGAATAATAACACGGGAGAAACGGAGCCTCTCTTTTCCTCTCTCCCTCCCTCTCTCTCCTGACAGCCCGTCAGTTTCTCATGCAGCTCGCTAAACAGTGGGCGGGGCTTCAGGTGATTATACAGAGCTGCGTGTCTCCGTCTGACTCAGCAGCTGATCTGATCTCTCTCTCGGGTCCGGTTATACTTCACTCGCGTTTATGTCCATATCAATCAGATCCAGCTCTCCTGATCGGCCTTTATAGAGAGCACCGATCAAACTATTAAGAGTGAATATCGGCCGATAATGATCGGCGGCCAATCGATCGGAGCATCGGACATTTTGACCGGCAGGTTTTGAATTTACCGGTTTTTATTCAATTTTACCAGCTAAAAACCGGTAATTACCGGCTAACGGAAACCCTGCTACAGGGTAACTTGGAGAGGGTCCGAGTCCGACCCTTGTCAATTAACTACAGGGGTCCCTCAGGGCTCTGTTCTTGGTCCCCTCCTCTTCTCCCTGTACACAAACTCGCTCGGATCGGTCATTAGCTCGCATGGTTTTTCATACCACTGCTATGCTGACGACACCCAATTAATTCTGTCCTTTCCCCGCTCAGAGACCCAGGTCGTCGCACGCATCTCTGCTTGTCTAGCTGACATCTCTCAGTGGATGTCTGCTCATCACCTCAAGCTCAACCTTGACAAGACTGAACTGCTTTTCCTTCCGGGAAAAGATTGTCCCACTCTTGACCTGACAATCAACATCGGCACCTCTGTTGTTTCCCCGACTCAGACTGCAAGGAATCTGGGTGTGATCCTAGATAACAACCTGTCCTTCACTGCAAACATCGCTGCTACAACCCGCTGCTGCAGATATACGCTGTACAACATCAGGAAGATTCGTCCCCAGCTGACCCAGAAAGCCACCCAGGTTCTGGTCCAGGCTCTCGTCACCTCACGCCTAGACTATTGCAACTCCCTCCTGGCTGGTCTACCTGCATGTGCCATCCGACCTCTGCAGCTCATCCAGAATGCAGCGGCTCGTCTGGTCTTCAACCTTCCAAAATGTTCCCACACCACTCAGCTCCTCCGCTCCCGTCACTGGCTCCCGGTAACTGCTAGAATCCACTTCAAGACACTAGTACTTGCATACCATGCTGCGAATGGATCTGGCCCTTCCTACATCCAGGACATGGTTAAACTGTACACCCCAGCGCGTGCACTCCGCTCTGCATCAGCCAAACGACTCGCTGCACCCTCGCTGCGAGGGGGACCCAAGTTCCCATCAGCAAAAACACGTGGGTTTGCTATCCTGGCTCCAAAATAGTGGAATGAGCTCCCCATTGACACCAGGACAGCAGAAAGCCTGCACATCTTCCGGCGCAGACTGAAAACTCATCTCTTTCGACTCCACTTTGAGCGATAGAATTAATAACAAGGCACTTGTATACTAATATAGGACTGGCTTATCTATAGCCAGCTGAGTAGCACTTGAAATGTTTGGCTCTATGATACCTGATGTACTTATATGATTCTGTTTTCTTCAGGGTTGTGTCTTCCTGGTCGTATGTACTTATTGTAAGTCGCTTTGGATAAAAGCGTCAGCTAAATGCAATGTAATGTAATGTAATGAAAGTCTTTATCCTTTTGAGGGTGGAAAAGTTCCTCTCTGACTCGGATGTCGTCATCGGAGTTGTTACTATTATTTTGAGCAAAATAACAGTCTCAGCAAACGTATCCTCCAAGTTGTTCTCGTGAATGGATTTCAACAGACACAGGGCAGTGTTTCCAGTGTGAAGCTCACTGTGGCGGTAGAGCGTGGTCAGCTCAGACTTCAACTTCTCCTTGTTTCCCAACGCAGGCCACAGTTTCACGGTGCAGTCAAGCTCAGGTGTAGGAAATGACAGGACATGCTGTGGGAAGAATGAGCTGTCAACGAGCTTTGCAGCGATCAAATGGTCACTCTGTGAGAACCTCTATTCCACCTGTGAGATGACTGTGTCACAAGCCTCCTTCATCACCGGCGCTGTGCTGCTGACTCGTCGGCCTGGCTCGTCTGTTCCATCATGAGCGGTGGCGGCCAATGCATCAGTTTGCTGCCTCATTTTCTGGACATTTTCCTTGAAATGGCAGAGCGCGCTGTTAATCCCAGGTGCATCGATGCTTCGTTTTTGCAGAATGTTGTATAAAACATCCACTTCTGGCATAAGCTACGAAAAAAACTCCAGGAGCTGCATAAATGCTCGGTCCCGCAGTTTCTTTGACAGGCCGTATGCCTCACTTATGGTGACCGCATCCCATCCTGGTTGTGCGCGTATATGCTCCATACACTGAAGTAGTGCTTCTCGGGTCTCCCAAACCGCGTTCACAGTTCTGCTTTTAAAGTTCCATCTCACAGCCGGTGGCCGTGGTATGCGTCTCTGTGTTGCCTCTGCAAGAGCTGCAACACGTTTTGGAGCACCGGAGAAAAAAGTGGAAAAAGCAGTTAGATCTGCAAAAAACACCTTCAGGATGCTCATCCTTGCTGAACACAGTTGCTGCAGGGTCAGGTTCAGTTGGTGGGCGTAGCAGTGAACAAACTGAGCGTTTGGGTACGTCTCCTTCATCACCGTCTGTACCCCGCGCACGTTACCGCTCATGACGGCCGCCCCGTCATAGGTCTGAGCGATTAGCTTTTCTTTCAGCTTCAGGGGTTCCAGAACAGCCTTGATGCTGTTAGTGAGACCTACGCCAGTTTTGTCCTTTACTTCCACAAACTCCAAAAAACGCTCTGTAATTCTGAGGTCAGGCATAATGTATCGCAGCACAATCACCATTTGCGATTTACAGGAGACATCGGTTGTCTCGTCGGCCTGAACGGCAACAAATGATGTGTTGTCCACTTGCTTGGCTATTTCCTCCCTGTACACATCATACATGTGATGTTCATTCTGTATGGTGCTTGATGTCCCTTTGAAAACAGGCTGAGCTTCGTAGTGCCGTCGAAGCCTGGAATCGCCCTCACACATTGTCTCGAAAATTTACCTGAATATCCCTGGATTCAGAGAGTCCGCCGACTCGTTGTGGCCCCGCAGTGCGGTCTCACATTTCCCACACAGTTTAATACAGGTGATGATCCGAGCAAGCACGTACCTGTTTTCTTCCACCTTCCTATTATGATCATCAATGCCGCGTCTGTAGGCGCTGTCAATCTGAGCTGCAACATTCACCTTTCCAAGGAATCCCAATTTTACGGCATTTTCCAAATTACTGTTGCTGCTCTCATGCTTCATTGTCCTCTCCGAAAGATGCTTTAAGTCCTTGTAACCTGTCCTCGACCAAGTACCTTGATATTCACCAAAAAGCAGGCAAGGAAAGCAAAAGAGGGAATTCTTCTGGATGCTCGCCGTTAGCCATTTCTTTTTAGGAAACCACTCACCGTTAAACCCACGTTTAACTTTGCCCGCAGTCTGGACCATTTGGAAATCCGGTGGATGGTGGGCACCTAGGCGCTTTACCTCCAGTTTCTCTCCGAGACTAAGTGTCTCAAATGTGTGCTCCAGTAAATGGTCAACTTCATTCATTTTCTTTCAGTTTTTTACTTCTTTTAATCGCTGGTGATGTTAGCTATATGCTGCTCTCTCGTCTCCTCTTCAAACTACACGTGACGTTTCGCAGCACTGCACACGTGACGTACTTACAGCCAATCAGCTCTGAATTATGTCAGATGACGTATGGTGGGGATGGCAGCACTATTCCCCTATGGTCATTATTTTTTTGCCACACACATTAAATAGAAAAATACTCTGAGCATGCGCAGTGTAATTTTTACAGTCACCGTTCTCTTAGAATGTGAGAGGGAGGGGCAGGATCGGGTTTTGTCCCACATGGCTCTAAACAGTTCAAAACGGCACTGTAGACACTAGTTAGAAGAACACAGACTAAAACAGCAATGTACAGACAAATCAGATGATTAAACCTGATCTTAAAATATATTTTATATATATTTTTATTTATTTATTTTTTTGTATTTTTTTGTAATCATTATTTGTAATACTTTCTGCTGCCACTAGGTGGGGCTGTGCCTGCCCCTAATGACCCGTCGCCACTGCTCAACACTAACCAATTGTTTCCTTTTGGAGAAATTGCATTTGTGTCATAAAGATGTGTGGAATGACACAGGAGTTGCAGATGAGTAACAGCAGAGCATGTCATCGTTTCCACGACCATGTATTCATTTTATGAAAATCAGTTAGACCATGAAGTTAGACTGTTTTGTGATCTATCTGTGACGTTATTAGGTATATCACTTACCAAACTAACTTGTACGCAGATCCGGCGTCATGCATGTGGGCCGGGCCGGGCCCGCCCATCCAGGATTTGGGCCCGCCCATCCAGGATTTGGGCACGCTGTTTTAATCAGGGCTGAATACAACATTTTAATTGTTTTATTATTATGTTCAGTGGCGGCGCCAGGGTATACTGGGGTAGGCTACAGCCATACCAAGAAATGGCCATGAAAAAAAATTATGTTAAAGTAAGCAAAATAAAGTCCGCCAACCATAGGTGGCGCGTGAGGCTCAGGTTTGGGAAGGCTAAATTACTTTTTTTTAACTGACGCTGCCCGCCTCCGGCATCTGAGATCAACTATGGAGTCAGATTTGGGTCAATATTCTAGCACGTAAAACAAGCTACTCAAGAGCGGAAAATGTGCTTTTACACGCGCATGAAATGACCCTCGCGCGCAGATTAAACCCCCGCGAGAGACAGCCCTCTTGCTCGCTCGCGGGAGTGTCAGCCTCACTCACTCGCGGAGTCTGTCTACGCGCGCGTGAAAAGTTTCTGACACTTTGGGGCGGAGCAACTGGACTTTGATTGACAGCTGCCAGGAAGCCCGGAGTTGCCAGGTTTGATAAATGCCTGAACTACCAAGAGCCGAGGAGTGACAGCTGCAAGATCAGTTGGACGAGATTGAATGGTAAAGTTGTCCATAAAAAACTATTATTTTCGTAAAGTGTACAGCTAATATATATATATATATATATATTAATTAATTTTATATAAAACAATATATTTTTGAGTGGGCTGTATCTGTCGAAAACTGCTAGCTCCTGTCTGCTTTATGCACCTCCCTTACGAAATTAACTATAAATGAACTATAGTATTACTATAGTATACTATAAGAGTTGTATAGTGTCCTATAGTAAGTTTGTAGTGTTCTGTAGTATTTTTCACCAGCTATTGTATTACTATAGTTTTTTCTGTAGTGCCATAGTAGCCCTATAATATTTCAATAGTAATACTATGTGTATCTTTGTAGTATTCCTATATTATTTTAAATAGTATAACTATAGTGTAATATATTGTGTTTCTGTAGTTGTTTTTTAAACACACTATAGAACACTCCTAATAGCATGATATTGTCATAGTGAATGCATATTATTACTATAGTGTTTGTAAAAGTATTACTATAGTGTTTTTGTTGATGTTTCCGTATTAAGACTATATTATTTTAAATAGTACTACTATAGTATAATATATAGTGTTTCTGTAGTTGTTTTTTGAACACACTATAGAACACTCCTATAGTAATAGTATGATATTGTCATAATGAATGCACTCCAAGAATTAATGTGTCATTTTTTTATATCAAATTAATTGATATATATATATATATATATATTAGCTGTACACTTTACGAATATAATAGTTTTTTATGGACAACTTAGTTACCATTCATTCTCGTCCAACTGATCTTGCAGCTGTCACTCCTCGGCTCTTGGTAGTTCAGGCATTTATCAAACCTGGTAGCTGTCAATCAAAGTCCAGTTGCTCCGCCCCAAAGTGTCAGAAACTTTTCACGCGCGCGTAGACAGACTCCGCGAGTGAGTGATGCTGACACTCCCGCGAGCGAGCAAGAGGGCTGTCTCTCTCGCGAGCGCATAGCCACTCGCGGGGTTTAATCTGCGCGTGAGGGTCATTTCATGCGTGTGTAAAAGCACAATTTCCACTCGTGAGTAGCTTGTTTTACGCGCTAGAATATTGACCCAAATCTGACTCCATATCAACTCAATGAAAGCACCGCCTGCTGACCAAGCAGAGCTCAGTGTGCGGAGTTTAAATCTATCAAGTCATATTACAGGATAAAGGAAATACAGTTTAAACTGCCGTATGCAGAGAAGATGCCGACGTGTCGCACTTATCATTCATATCAAACTAATATCCAGGGCCGCCCCTCCCTACAGGCCAATCACGCAGGATGCATGGGGCCCCGCCTTGCGCGAGAGTGAGAGGTGACACGGGGAGCACGTCTGTAACCCGACACCGTTGCAATGAATCGACATCTGACCAATCACGGCTTTGATACGGCCACTAGTGCAGGTGAAGAGATGTCGGTGAAAAGACAGTTTCAGTCTGGCGCAAGCAAGAGGGGAAAAAAACAAAACATGAAGAAACTAGAGCATCACACGAGGTGACTTATTGTATGAGTCAAATGTACAACTTGCGAATGTTGTATAAGTCAAATTGCCATATTAAAACATCAGCTGCAATTCACGACATGAAGAAGGCAGTCTCTGCATAGCATAGGCTAATGGAGATGCAGTTATTTCCAGCATTCTTTATTTACCATTCATTCAAGTATGTGATGCCTTTGATCTGCTAATGTACAGGAGGACGAGTGATACACTGTCTGTCTAGTTGGCTTACATAACAGTTCAAGTTTACAGCCTAAAAAACATGGAGCATTTCTTCCCCTTTTATTCATTTTTATGTCAATTTGCACATTTCATGGTGATGCTCAGCCTCTCCCCTTAACTCCTAACAGTCATCATCATGTCAACCACAACACAGAGAAATACTGATAGAAATGTGTGTAGTTGTTGATACATTGCTGACAGAGGGAACTCGGATACAGATTTAAGAAATATCAATTTTTGAGCAAATTCATGTTTTGTCTTGACTATGTTACAACTATATTATAATAAAATAATATAGTATTTATATTATTGAATTGATTATGATTATTATTATTAGTAGAAGTAGTTTATTTGCATTAATTATATTTTAATCTTTTTGAGGCTAGTATTTGGCAGGAAATGCAGACGTATTCACCTGTAAACGCATACTGAACGACATACATGCACATTTACCATTTACCTCACTGTATAAAAAAGTAACTGTGTTGATAATAATAATAAACAGGAATTATATTTGCAAAGTAGCCTACTTTGTTTTAAAAAAAAATGTTTTCACTCCTGTCGGTTGGGGGGGGGCCTCATCTCACAATGTCGCTTGGGGCCCCAAGTTGGCCCTGCTGATATCACATCATCAATCAGATCATCGATCATATAATATCACACTATTTCCTTATCCGAGTCAGCTTCTCGAGCCGTATCTGGCCGTGCAACACTTACATTGTCACATATACTGTATGGAGACGTATTATTTTAAGCAACACATTAAAGTCAGTCAACAAGTAATTAAAGTCAGATCCACTCGTGTCTTAGATGGGGCAGTGATATCGTAAAACTGTTGTACACTTTCAAACACTGTAGGTATTTTTTAACCAGTTGTTATATTCACCTTGCAGGTGCAACTATGTCGCTTGTATCCTGGATTATATGTTTAAGTCATGGATGTTTAAAGCTCATATTTGTCTAATATTAGTTTATTTTTTTATTAATGAAGTATGACGCTGCGCTGTCAGTACACTTGTCCCTGTTTGTGATTGGTCAAATGTAGCTAACCCCGCCCCTTTCACGTGAACGCGTTCTCAGCTGGAGAGAGAAACCCTGGCTTGATTTACCGAGTTGATAACCAGCGTCGTAGGACCGCTTAGCGAGATCTCGGCCCATTCCCAAACCGCCCCCTACACCCTACCCCTACACCCTACCCCTCCGTTTGCGCGTTCACGCGGAGGGTCCGCCATATTGAGGGCTGTTCCAAAGCAACGAATGTGGAGGGGGAGTGGGCTATCAAGCCCTCAAACAGCGAGTCTGCAGCGGTGCTGACTTGAGACCGGTCTCTACCTGACCGGAGTCACGCTGTGTGTGTCCGTCAGGAAACACGATGTTTACAAGTAGTTCCAAGTTTATCCACTGATAAACTGCGATGTTAACAACCTCATGATAACCTCATATGTTTTTAACTTAGGATCATACCTGTGTTTAGTCTAGAAAAAGGTAAATGTGTGCATTTTATTATAAAGTTGTGTATATTTACAGACCGTTGCAAAAACTAAGAAGCTTATAAACATCAGGTTTAAAACTAAAAGAGCTTTGAAACACAATGAAAGATGTTTGGAGTTTTATTTGAGTTATTCATTTAAACTTTTTGTCTAAGAGATGCTGATTTGAAACCGTTGTTACATACAGTTGCATTTCCTGTTTCTGCCGGAGAGAGGGGAGGCCGTCCCAAAGCTTGCTGCTGTGTTTACTCTCTCCATCTGACAGGAGGGAGCCTCGTTGAGCTGCGAGTGTGGCTACAGACGGAGTTCACTCCTTCACAGCGGTGTAGGGTCGAGGGAGCGGTTTGGGATTGGGCCCTCGTTTGTTAGGGTTAGTTAAGATAACTCAAACATATCCAGGGTCTGTTGAACTGGCTTCGTAGTACAGGGCACAGGTGGCTGCATAGCAGCGCCAATGTCAAAGACACAAACATTATACATTATATTTTTATTTTACCAGGATGCAGTGACACAAATATTTGGGAAGGCTTAGCCTTCCCTAGCCTACAGTACCCACCGCCCCTACCGCCAACTAGCGCAGAGTAAATTGCACAGATAGCAGTTAAGATTGATTTCAGCAGTCACTTGTCTGGAAATACCGAAGACTAGAACGGTTTTGAAAACTTTTGTCAGGTAGTGATCGTCTTCTCAATAGAACATCTTTGATAATGTCTTCTGGCCAATCAGAATCAAGATAACGGCGTGGTGTTGTTGCAGGAAGTCCCGACGGAGAATACTTTTGCTGTAGTACATCGATACATCGATACAACATTACGTGTTGATAGAAATCAACACGTAATGAAATAAGACCCCACGGTTTGATGATTGATAGGTGTGTGGGCTGTCTTTCATTTTGACACACAGAACAATGGAGGCTATCCACCCTTATCCACAATGTAAAGTAATTCACACAGCCTCTTCTCTCTGTGAGGAGCAGCAGGTTCAGCTTTCAGAAGAAAGTAAAAAAAAACTAAAATGGCATTCATTTTTTTAAATATGTAGTGTAGTAATAGATGTATTTATTTTTCTATATAATATATATAATACATATGTATAATATCAGTTAAAATAAGTGCTTAAACATACAGTAGTTAACATTGCAGGAAAGCAATATATTAGTACTTTGTCAGACTTAATATTTATATCCCCTAAGCTTTTTTCTTATTCAAAATAAGACCTTAACCTAAAGTATTCTTTAATGTTTAAATAAAGCCTTATTAGTTGGTCTGTCTGTGTCTCCTATTAATATCTAATAATACATTTCAATAACGTGCTTTAACCACCAGGTGTCCCTTTCTATCAGCTGTGCACCTTTATGGTGTAAATACAGCCTATCTACCAATTGGATCAAATATAAAAGTCAGCCAAATTAGTGTTGATACTGCAAGGAGACGTATTGTGTGAAAAGAAATTGAAGATGATGTTTAATTGTTGATATATTTATGACATATTCAGTTTCTGCGGCAGTTCTTCCTGTGTGTCCAGAAGTCTTCTCATCAGGGCTCTATAAATAAAGAACTACGGCAGATGTGTAATATTTAATGCAGCCGAACCGTGTATTACAATGCCGTTATGTGATGACTTCCAAAGAGAAAAGCAAGCACACTCGGAATAAAGTATATATATTTTTTAAATGTTTTCGGATTTCACATCACATAAACACCATATCCCAGCGTGCATTGCGGCTAAACCATCCAATCACAGAGCTTGAGGACTCATCACAGGGTTTGAGCAAAGCGGAGAGAATACTTACTTCCGGGTGTAAAATTCTCTTAAGCAACTACTATGAGTTGCTCCGACCCTCGGTCCTGACGGACTCCAAAAGTCCGACATTATACAATCAAACAAATAAATAAACACAAGGATAATTATGTGTTATTGTTGAGTAAATTACAGTGTGTGGTTTAGAAAAGAATACAAAATTAGAAGGAAAAAACTATGAAATAATACAGATTTCAGTATTCTGAGCCCCTACTCTCCCCATACCTGACGGCAACAAAAGTCCTACATTATTCAATTAAAATAAAGAAGTAAAAACAGTAAGTGTGGCTTGATATTGAGTAAGAAAAAGGTTGATAAACGCTGTGAGAATGGATCTGCGGAGAGCATTTCGCCGCAATCCCAACTCGTCTATTCCCAACGTTCAGGGAGCTCTATGCAAGTCAATGGGACTCCCTGATAGTTGAAACTCAACGCTAAAGGTCCCCCCCTTGCGTTGGAAAGTGACGACAGGGACCCTGACATAACGTCAACATAGGCCGAGTTGGGAGTGAGAATGTGTTAACCAACGCCACCTTAATTAAGAGTTCCAATATGATGGGGCTTAAGAAATATTAATCATTCTCTGTGATCATGGGTTACTTTCTCTCAAAGCCAGTAAACAGGAAGTGAGTCTCAAAACTGGTGATTTCCTCTAGTATAAAGACAAGTTTAAGGTTATACATTTTGAAGATTATGCATTATCCCTTTAAGGAAGCCTTTAAACCGTGTGTTTATTTACTCATTTAGGGCACAGAAAACTATAAAATAATCTTGAATATATTATATTTTCAGCATCTATTGAGTTTTTACAGAGGAATATCAGCTGAATTTGTTATCAAAAGGACCATTTTGGGGGGTAAGGTCAACATTGACGGAGATATTTTAACATCACTGCTTCAACAGTCCTGAAGCTACACTCTTGGCAATATGCATTGCTCTCTATAGAACCTTTGATGGCAAGGGGAGCCTTGTAATACTGGATAGAGAAGAAGGTTCAGTCCATGTGCCCTCCTCAGGTTCAGAAGGTAACCTGGCTGACTTCTGAACCGAAATGTTTCTCCTTTCTCCAATCGTTCTTCACTGTCCCTGTTTAAGCAAAGTCAAATCACCAGCATAATCATGGTCAAAGGTTCAAATCCAAACTCTCCATAGAAAGATGCCTTTTGATTTGACCACCATCCATCCATCTTCTCCCACATATCCCTGGTCGGGTCGCGAGGGCAGCAGTTCCACATACATACAAGGAAAATGCATGAGCTTAGATCAAAGAAAATAATTTAGTATGAACTAATTTGAGATGTCATGACTTGTGACAGAACATGATTTCTGCTGCATTGTAAAACATTGGCAAAGAAGGTTCGCATTTCAATAAATGTAGCTTGAGATTTCAATCTTATTTAGTCTTCTGAAATCAAGGTGGACTTGGCTTATTCTCTTTTAGGTTTTTTTCTTGATATCTTTGCTCATCTGAGCTAGCACTGTTTCAGTTGTGTTTGTGTTCATTGGATATTCTTTTATTTTCTTCGTATGTATGTCACTTCCAACATAATGAGTAAAAGCTGGGTCCCTGACACTGCACACCAAGATTTGGCATGGGACACAGAATACTTGTAGGATCTTTTTGTGTCAGCAAAGCTCAGTAAGACTTTGTTCAAATTATTTATTGAGACAAATACATCCTGAAACAAAAATAAAAATAGTAAACTGTCAGGAAAAACAATAATGAAATGACACACATAGTTTTGATTACATTTTTTCCATTTTTAACATTGGGTCACAATTTAAACCTTCACTTATTTTATTTATTTAACATTGAAATATTTGTTGGTGATTGTTAATGTAGCGACTTGAGGGAACAAACAGTCGCTGAGAGGGTGAGGTTGGGCCTGGTTCCAATTGTCTGAAATCAAAAATTTGTTTCATGGCTCCTACAGTTTTCATTTGTTACATTTGTTTTTGTAGGAATGCAGTCCAGCAAACCCCTCTGTTCTCCAGAAGGACACATCAGAGCTGAAGACCCTTCCTGAGGAGATGTGATGGTTCTGGCTTTAATTAGTACAGCCTGTATTAGTAATGTCATCTATTCTTTACAGGCTATGCTAATCTATGCCAGAACCAGCGATGCAATGGGAGCAGAGGATTGTCATCATGACAGAACGTTCACATCATCACTACAGAATCCTGTAGTAATGATGCGTGGTCTTCTGTTCGTGTCAGGGACTTTTTGTTTCATGTAGACATAAAATGAAAGAAATGAGGACAAATAATCCTTATTTCTTCTATTTTCTCAAAGATGTCCATCGGTCATCATAAACCTGACCTCCAGCTCTGACTCTCCCCACTTCCTCACCACCATGAATGAGCCTGCCATTTTGGGTATTACACAACACTACAGCACTTAGCTTTTTAACACCTTATATATTCAAAGATTAATAATAAAATCATCTTGATAAAATATAATTAAAATGGACTTGGAAAGCTCTCTACGATTTAAGCCAAATATTGCTGAGAAAATGCACAGCTAAGCCATTTGATACATTTGTTTTAGAATTGTATGAAACTCCTCCTGCTTTTCAGGAACAGTAATTGTAGACTCCAAAACTCAGATCAAAAGTATAGTTAGCGTTTCAGAATGTTTGTATTAAAGGGAAATCATCTTTGATGTGCTGCGTTGAATTGTGGTTTGAAAAATATGTTTCTCCACATCTTCAGATGGTTCTTATCAGGGGTTGGCCATACTGTCTGACAGTGTTGGTGGTTGGAAGCAGCATAATGTCAGTCATCTGTCAGGACCAGAAGGAAACTACACTGATTCACCAGGGAACCCAACATTAATGCTGCCAGCAGAGGAGTTCGACCCGTTAGGAGGACATACTGTCTTGCAGGTAACAACCAACTGTGATTTTAATTGCTTTAGTGAATCTTTATTCTTGAATAACTCATTAACAAAAAATGTGTGCACATTCAAGTGTTGACATAAATAAACAACAATAATCGATATCTTATATTGCTTACCATAGTTGTTTTGCCTACATTTAGGCATGGAAGTTTTGTGGGGTCATTGTGTAAATTCCATGGCTTTAGAAGCGGCTTATTCTAGACCAGAGAAACATTCAGCAATGCCCTTCACATGGATGCTTAAACACTCCAGGGGATGTATGGCTCATTTAAACCGCTTGCTTATAGTTGTGGTTCCAAGGTAAACTTTACATCTGTGGGAAGCTATTAGACTGAAATTATTATTGACCTGAGTCTTTCTGTGTTATCTAAGTACTTCCATTAGTCTGTTACATTTCAGTCACCTATCCATTCATTTTCATTAAAACAAGCTAATGTTTAATAATAGAAAGATGAAAACCATCATTTGGGATGCATCTATGGCATATAAAACATTATTGTCTACACAGAAATGTTGCGTGGTGGCAGTCATTACTTTATTTTATTTGTATCGATGGTGAATGTAAGATGACCCAGAGTAGAACCTTGTGGTGCACCTCTACTAACATCTTGGCCAATTTCTTCATGACAGGTAGTCATTAAATTATTAGGTGAAAAGTAAAGCAGCAGAAAGATATTATTGGGTATAGGCAATATTATTTAGTAAGCCGTGGTTGTGTCAGTGATTTGTCATATTTTGTATCATAACTGCTAAAGTTGTAATACTTCTGCTTCAGAAATGCCCAGAGAAGAAACACTCAAGACTCTTTGAAATGTGTCAGCAAACTTTGTCAGCATATAGTAGGTGAATTATTTCTGTCAGAGGTGCATTTTCTTTCCCAGCTAAGTCTGATTTTTCAAAAGATAATAATGATGTTACTTACATTTGATAAAGCTAACACTAAATGAGGATTATGTGTTGGGATTTTGAGTCCCTTTGAGTCATTAACAAATAAATAACTTAATGCACTAAACAGCCCTCTTTGGTTGTCTTCTCTCTTTACCTCTTCCTCTTCAGGTCCTTGTTATCGTCTTCCTCACTGGATCACTTTCTATTGTCACGGTTGTTGGCAACATCCTAGTGATGGTGTCATTCAAGATCAATAAGGCACTGAAGACAGTGAACAACTACTACCTGCTTAGCCTAGCATTTGCTGACCTGACTATCGGCACCCTGTCAATGAACCTGTACACCACCTACATCATCATGAACCAGTGGGCCCTGGGGCCGGTGGTCTGTGACTTGTGGCTCGCAATAGACTATGTGGCAAGTAACGCCTCAGTCATGAACCTGCTTGTTATCAGCTTTGACAGGTAAAAAAACTTGTTTTATTTGTGTTGATAAACTGTAAAGGTTATGGACAAGATCATATACTGTTGGTACTACTCAAAGAGATATGTTGATTTAAAAAATATAAATTCTCTCCTTGAGATGCACAATCTGATAGAGGGTCAGTTGTAAGAAGGTATAACTAGGATTGATCATCACTATCAGACTATTTTGTGATGAATGTGTATCCAATAGGAAAATGTGCATTTCATTTCCATTGTTTGGAATATTCTGACTCTTTATGGTACTATCAGCAGAGACAATGTGGTAAACAGTAATGCACGGTACAGTTACAGTTACTGTGTATGTGTACAGTTCTTCTTTCTTTCTTTTAGGTATTTCTCTGTTACCAGACCTCTGACATACAGGGCCAAGCGCACAACCAAGCGAGCCATGACCATGATAGGATTAGCCTGGTCCATCTCTTTCATTCTCTGGGCCCCAGCCATCCTGTTCTGGCAGTACATCGTGGGTGAGCGAACCGTTACGCCCAATCATTGCTACATCCAGTTCCTGTCTGAGCCAATTATCACATTCTGCACTGCTATTGCTGCTTTCTACTTGCCAGTAAGTATTATGACATTCCTGTTTTGGAAGATATATCAGGAGACAGAAAAACGTAATAAAGATATGCAAAGTCTCAGGGGAGCTGGAGTTGGCAAAAGCTCAAGCCAGGCTCAGAATCAAGGAAGTGGCAGTGGGAAAGTTGGTGGAGAAGGTGCGACTAACAGCCAGAAGGATTCATCAGCCATGCAACGCCAAATGAGCTCTCAAAGCTGCAGCAGCGATGAACTTAACCAGCCGGCTTCTGAGAAAAACAACAAGGAAAATACCAGCATGGCAGGAGGAACAGGAAGCAGAGGGAGGTGTGGCTCATCGTGCTGCTTCCAGTTTTCATCACTGTTGCCAGGTCGCCATGCATTCAAAAGGTCCGTCAACACCACGATAACTACTGTGGGCGAAGCAGAGCAGAGCAGCAGTGAAAGCCTCAACATTGAAGCCGGTGGCTCTGGGGACCAGTCCGGTTCAGACGACGAGGCTGAAGGTGTGGATTTAAACTAATACATATACATACCGTTCAGTGGCGGCTGGTGGAAATTATTTTAGGTGGGGCTATTGTAATGGTGAATAAACCACACGGGGAACATTTTGAGAAATGACCCCTTAAATTATGACTTCTGGTGATGTTAGAGATATGAGAAGACTGATCAATACCTCCATAATATTCAGTGTGGTTAGCTATGAATCTTCCAAAACTTCCAAATATCTTGTCCTGGACATAGTTTCTACAGTAAACTGTGCAACAGTACACAAACTGCAGAACACCGGTTCTTTGGGAACACTCAAAATGAGGAGACTAAATACGAACATTATATGCAGACACAGACGTGGTTCAGAAACACAGAAATATTAGAAAACAGACCATTAAGGCAAAGAATCTAGTTTGATGGAAGCTGTCAAAACTCAACAATATACAATAATATGTGTGTGTGTTTATTTATCACGGGCACATAGTATCTGTCCCCGGCTGTTTGAAGAGCAAGCATGGGAAACAAAAGACAGCGTTTACCTGTTTGCATCCAGCTAGTCACACACACAGTTACAATCACACTCCCTGTAATTGACATCATTAATAGATAGTTTAGCTTCTCACCATCATTTGCTGTGGCCCACTGATGTTAACGATCAACTGAAAGGCTGCCTGTCAAACGTAAACATTCAGCCACGTGACTCGCAAACTCTCGCGAGAGTTTTACACAAGACGGATCCTTTCTAGTCATAACCAACTCACAGACTGCATCGGACACTGAAATTGCCGCCCTTTGAGCATCAGATCTGACGACGCTGATTGGCTGAAATTATGTTTTGGCGGCATAGTTTACAGATAGCAACAGTCAGCAATGTTTTGGATGCTGCTGGGGCTGAGTGAGGGCTCCTTTCTTAGCGCCCAGACGAGAGAGGGTAATGATACACGCTGCGGCCAGGCGGGAAACATGTGACTTATCATTAACTTTAGACATCGTAATTTGAAATGAGATTTTATTTTAGATTATACATTTTACTGAGACCAACTATATAATATTTACTTTTTAATTTTTTAAAACATTTTAAATATATTTTTCATTTAATTTTTAATGACAATCAAACATGTGGGAAGAGGGGGGGCTGCGCCCCTAGCACCTCTATGGGCCGGCCGCCACTGATACTGTTTATATGTACTGATCGAGGTTTTCTGTAACTTTCCAAGTGCGTTCACAATTTATTTTCCACTAACAAGTCTTTCAACTCTGCCAGAACCAGAGCCCATACCATGTTCCTGTTTGTGTTTACTTCCTGTCTGTCTTCTTCTGCTGTTCTCGTTAGTATTTACTTCCTGTCTGTCTTCTTCTGCTGTTCCCTTTACCCCAAGATTACACCGGGTCCGTCTGCACGGCGTTTCGGCCGCGTTACGGCTGCGCCGCTGCGTTCATTGCGATCGCGGCCACTCTAGTCAATGGGTGCTATTCCACCAGACGCGCCGCGTTACGGCTAGAAGTGTCCCAGAAGCGTCCCAGAAGCGTCTCTGCGCTGGGCTCCGCTAAAGATAGGCGGCTGGTCTATTTTCATCGCGAGGCGTTGCATAGCGCCGGGCAGGAACGGTCAGAGCATCCAGTCAATCCCCAAAATAAACACATTTTGCAGACCCTTTCCCTCCGTATCGTAGTCTTTCAAGTAGGAGAATAAATGCCAGCGTTCTCCTCCGGTTTCAGCCTGTCCAGGAAATATGCCCAAATAAACAAAAACTGCGAGCCGGCACGCAAGACGCTCCTCTTCTGAAACGCGCCCGGTTGGGAATGACGCTGGAGGAGGTCGGACCAAAATTGCGGCGCAGCCGTAACATGGCGCAGACGGACCGGTGGAATCCCCGGGGTCAGTGTTAACTTGCTGTCTGTCTTCTTCTGCTTTTCCCGTTAGTGTTTACTTCCTGTCTGTCTTCTTTTGCTATTCCCTTTAGTGTTAATTTCCTGTCTGTCCTCTTCTGCTGTTCCCGTTAGTGTTTACTTACTGTCCGTCTTCTTCTGACATCCAGCACTCCGTCTTTTAACCTCGTTCCTTCTCTTGCGCTGTTTTTTTTCCTTTTCTGGGGACAGTTTAGCCATAATGAATAAAAAGTGTAATGCCCTCCACAAGTTTAAAAATGAATATTCAAAAAGTATTCCACTATGTTTTCTGATGGAAAAAAACGAATCAATAAACTAAATTGTTGCCCTGCCCTGAGCTGACGTGAAATGTATCTCACTTTTTTCTGCGGATTGATATGACTGCACATAGTTCCTGTCCATGATTTCCTTAGCTATGGTCTGCTCTTCCTATCAGCGTTAGGAAAAGTGAACATTTGGAATCAGGATCAGAATCGAGTGTTCAACTTAATATGAATAACACAATTATACATATGTCTATCTCTCTAGGTGGTAAGGAATCTAGAAAGGGGAAGAACAACAAGGACAAACAGTCATCGTCCAACAAAGGTCGGAAAGAGTCCCAAACCAACCCTGCCTCCCAATCACCTGCAGCTATCACCATGAAGGATGCGGCGATGGCAAAACGCTTCGCCTCCAAGGCCAAGACAGAGATCAACAAGCGCAAGAATGAAAAAAAGGCAAATGAAAATAAAGCAGCTCGGACACTCAGTGCCATCCTCGTGGTCTTCATCACCACATGGTTACCATACAACATCATGGTGCTGGTCAGCACTTTCTGTACCAACTGTATTCCAGAAACCCTTTGGTCACTGGGCTACTGGCTGTGTTACGTTAACAGCACAATCAATCCCATCTGCTACGCCCTGTGTAACAAGACCTTCAGGACCACTTTCAGGGATATTCTGATGTGCCAGTGGAATCAAAAGAAGAACCAGCCTACTTTTCAGCAGAGAAAAGCTTTGGCCTTAAAGAAGAAAGACCCAATCTAAAATAATTGAGAGATTTGTGTTTAAAGCAACCCACTCTCTTCAGTCTGCGTACAAATGACACGACTTTACACGTGCAATAGATACACAGAAGTCCGATTTTGCATTCATATGATACGCTAACCATTCCCATTGCAACCCTGTCTCCTAAAAATTACGTTCCCACAGAACTAAATTGCATTCTCAATTACGTTTAGCTAGAAACGTATTTTCTCCCACGTTACGTTTGTTATGAATGTATCTCAAATACGTTTATTTTCTACATATCTTCTAGAAACATATTTTCTCCATATCTTCTAGAAACATATTTTCTCCCACGTTACGTTTGTTATGAACGTATCTTAAATACGTTTATTTTCTACATATCTTCTAGAAACATATTTTCTCCCACGTTACGTTTGTTATGAACGTATCTTAAATACGTTTATTTTCTACATATCTTTGCCATTTATTGTCTTGCTTATAATAATGATAATAGTCATTTATAAATATCATTTTAGAGCACACATTTGAAATCGAGAATCGGGCTCGATATATGGTTAAATTAAAATCAGTAGGCGAGGCTGTAATTTCTCCAGCTGTTACCCTCATGAGCGAGGCAGAAAATAATAGTTTTAACATGCCAAAAAGCTGCTGTGCCGTTTATTGCACCTTAAACATTAAAACAAATCCAGAGTTACGTGTTTCTATACTTCCTCCAAGAAGAAAGGGCATTCAAAGAAGAGCTCTGTGGCTTCAGGCTTGATCGCCGTTCAAATGACAGCGTTGGTTTCCCCAAAAGTGGGCGGGGCTGCAAAGTGACGTAGATTTTACTCATCTATTATTCAAAACCATTCTATTTATTCTAACGTAAATTACATGCCAGTGTTTTATCTTTTTAATTAGTGATTTGTTTTTGCATGTTTAACTGGGAATGTTTTCATGTTGAACCGGAAGTACGTCACTTCACTTCATCTTCTTCGTCTCTTTTACGTTCCAGACAATGCATCGCTCACATGGATAATAATAATAATAGCTTGGATTTATATAGCACCTTTCAAGGGACCCAAGGTCGCTTTACAAGTAGTAGGGCAAAAACAAACATAACAAAACAAAAGTCAGACAGACAAAACAACAGATCGATTAGGGGCCGAAAGCCTTGGCAAACAGATGGGACTTGAGGGCCCTTTTGAAGGCGTAGAGTGTGGGGATGTTGCGAATCTCCGCAGGAAGAGCGTTCCAGAGGGTGGGGGCTGCCACACTAAAGGCTCTGTCCCCGAAGGTTCGCAGTTTGGTGCGGGGGGTGGTAAGCAGGCCAGAGTCTGAGGACCGCAGGTTCCGGGGTGGGGCATGTATAATAAGAACACACAAACCCACTGAACTGATTACCCAAGATCCTCAGCTTGAAGCTCGGGATGTTTTAGCCACAATGCACGTTGGGATGTGGTGTTAATGCAAGATGATATCCGAAAAAAAATTCAGAGTTTAGAATGGCCGAAGACACTACACTACCCATAATCCCCAGCTATCGTTTGGGACTACCGTCCCGTTGACAAACCCTGTGATTAATCTTCAAACTCTGGGATTGGATGTTGGAGTGGCAGTGCGCCAAGGTTACGCCGAGCGTCAAGCTCTTTGAAATGGAACGAAACCATGGCAGACTATTCAAAACTGGACTTGAACGTCGCCCCAGAACTATACATGCTGGCTATTGTGTTTCGCAACATGTTCTCTATGGGACGTCTCTACTGGGAATTGTAGTTTTAAAAGACGTTTTCGTTTCCCCAAAATTAGAAGTTGACAGTATTAAACTGTGTACAGCCCTGGAGGTTTAGGCGATAGGAAACAAATTGGTGTGTACACATTTTAAACATGTAATTAATAAATGGGTGAAAATCGCTTGTGTCCATAATGGGCAGCATTAATATATACCCACATGACAGCTCATTGTTACTTTGTAATTCTACTCCACTACAATTTAGAGGTTAACCTGGTATTTGTACTCCACTACATTTATTTAAGTTACTTTGCAGATTCTGATTAATGATGTGAAATATAAACAACCCTTAAAGCAGACTTTAGTTACACCTGAGTAAAATTCAGGGAAGGTGATTGTCAAGTGCCAACAATCAGGAGAAATATTTGATAGTGGGTGCTTGAGAAGACTAAACATTTATCTGCAGATCTTTATAAAGTATATTCATGACTCATTATTCTCTACTAATAGTTAATTAAAGACTGTATATTATGGCTATTTTGCACATCCCTTTCAGGATTTCAAGATTTTCTAAGGTTTATTGACATATCATATACACAACTACGGTGTAGTTATGCAATGAATGAAAAACTTGGGTCACAGGTTCTTCAACAGCGCATTACAAGACATCTATCAATATGTGTATACCTCCACCATTAAACTGTCAAATTCTGCGCATTTCTTATACTATCTACATTCATAAGAGTATAATTCATATGTACAATATCAGTTAAAATAAGTGCTTCAACATAGTTAACATGGCAGGAAAGCAATATATTAGACGTTAAGTACTTTGTCAGGCTTAATATTTAAGTGTAGATAGATACCCCCAAAGCTTTTTTTTAAAGAAGACCTTAAGCTAAAGTATTCTTTAATGTGTTAATAAAGGTTAATTAGTTTGTCTGTTTTGCACATCCTCATATTAATATCTTTGTACATCGTGCACTACACTGTTTTATTGTAGAGATCACTTACAGTATCTTCTTGATTTTTTATATTCTATATTTCTGTCATTTACCTTCTACTTTCCCCCTATGAAAGTATGTACTCTTAATATTTTTTTCATCAAATAACATTATTCAACAAAAATAATTCAAAACGTGCTTTAACCACTAGGTGGTGCACACAAGGTACACACAGCATACTAATAATAACTTTGTATTATTAGTGTAGGACACTTATGTATGTATAACATCTGAAGATGTGTAGTTTTATTCATGTTTTTACATAATTTTACAGGATATTGCTATACTATTTCTCATTTTTTACTTCTACACA
This sequence comes from Harpagifer antarcticus, assembly GCA_902827135.1. Classification (NCBI taxonomy): domain Eukaryota; kingdom Metazoa; phylum Chordata; class Actinopteri; order Perciformes; family Harpagiferidae; genus Harpagifer; species Harpagifer antarcticus. Next base: position 740,073 of record CADEHL010000417.1, on the reverse strand, counting down.
TTAATATCTGATTTGTAAAACATCACAGACAGAAAGGTATATCCGTCATGTAATGGTAAGCTATTGAAATTGTGATTCCATAGATGTGTCTCCCATCACCCAAATCCCCTGGCTATTCTCTCAACTCAGTATTTACATTCTTATATTCAAAGAAAATCAGTAATATCTTTAAAAACTACAAGTCCTTTTCTATCAGCTGTGCACCGTTATGGTGTAAATATAAGCTATTGGATCTAATATAAAAGTCAGCCGAATTACTATTGATACTGCAAGGAGACGTATTGTGTGAAAAGAAATGTAAGATGTTGTTTAATTGTTGATATATTTATGATCCACATCACATATTCAGTTTTGGCGGCAGTTCTTCAAGTTTGTCCAGAAGTCTTCTCATCAGGACTCTATAAATAAAGAACAAAGGCAGATCTGTAATATTTAATGCAGCCGAACCGTGTATTACAATGCCGTTATGTGATGACTTCCAAAGAGAAAAGCAAGAACATACTCGGAATAAAGTATTATTTAATTTTTTTTAAATGTTTTCGGATTTCACATCGCATAAACACAGGCTTCCCAACGTGCATTGCGGCTAAAACATCCAATCAGCGAGCTGAGGATCTTTCCTACGTCTGTTTCCGGTATTGTTCCTGTAATGAGAGTTCACATTTATGCTACATTGAAGGGGGGAATTGACTACACATCTTCAGAAACATAATTTGCGTCAGATATAACTCATAACAATATTGTAACCATTAAGAAAAGCCAACTGCATTAAAAACCCAGTTAACAAACACTAGGTAAAGTATTTTCCTTCAGTAATGAAGATGTAATTCCAATGTAGACACACCTGGGGTCGCTGTTCAGTCTGTTACGCTGAGCCATGCATTGTCTGGAACGTAAAAGGGACGAAGAAGACGAAGTGACGTACTTCCGGTTCAACATGAAAACATTCCCAGTTAAACATGCAAAAACAAATCGCTAATTAAAAAGATAAAACTCTGGCATGTAATTTACGTTAGAATAAATAGAATGGTTTTGAATAATAGATGAGTAAAATCTACGTCACTTTACAGCCCCGCCCACTTTTTGGGAAACCAACGTTGTCATTTGAACGGCGATCAAGCCTGAAGCCACAGAGATCTTCTGTTACTCTCCTTTCTTCTTAGAGGAAGTACAGAAACACGTAACTCTGGATTTGTTTTAATGTTTAAGGTGCAATAAACGACAAAGCAGCTTTTTGGCATGTTAAAACTATTATTTTCTGCCTCGCTCATGAGAGTAACAGCTGGCAAAATTACAGCCTCGCCTACTGATTTTAATTTAACCATATATCAAGCCCGATTCTCGATTTAAAATGTGTGCTCTAAAATTATATTTATAAATGACTATTATCATTACTATAAGCAAGACAATGAATGGCAAAGATATGTAGAAAATAAACATATTTAAGATACGTTCATAACTAACGTAACGTGGGAGAAAATATGTTTCTAGAAGATATGTAGAAAAGAAACGTATTTAAGATAAGTTCATAACAAACGTAACGTGGGAGAAAATATGTTTCTAGAACAGGGGTGCCCAACCAGTCGATCGCGATGAGATTCCCAGTCGATCGCGAGATGTGTCTAAAAATAGAACAACAATATTCTGTTTTATCGTTCTATAACATAATCTTCCTGTGCCAGAATAATGCACTTGAACGCATCAAAGCTTTGTGATTGGCCGGCGTGAGCCCATGTGTCGGGGCGTGGCAGTGGGCACTAGTTCGCTGACGTTGTCCGTGTCAACATGAATGACAGTCCGCACACACACAAGACCGCAATTATGGCAGAATCAAAAAAGCCCAAAATATATAATTTTCACTCCGAGTGGGAGGATGATTATTTTTGTATCTATTCCAATTCAAAGTCCATCTGTCTCATCTGCAATGCGAGCGTGGCTTTATCGAAGAAGGGTCATTTAGGAGCGGCATTTGAAAACAGTGCACAAATGCTACGAGACGGAATTCCCTTCTAATTCTGCCCTACGCTCCCAAAAGGGGAGGGACCTGAGAGGACAGCTAAATGCACAGCAGTCCATTTTCACCAGGCCCAACAACAAGAGCAAGGCTGCTACCATACAAGCGACAAACTCTGGGGAAGAGCCGGGACGCCAATACGGAAGTGCCACACACTGCAGTTCATCTAGTGGCCAGTAGGAGCAGGCTGCAGAAGGGAGCAATTTCCATAGACCCCCATTTTATAATGCCCAAATTTACAGCAGAAATAAACATGTTTACATCGTGGTTCAAAAAACCATATTCTCTGTATAGTTAGATTCCCCCTTCATGACTACTGTGTGGGGGGTGAATTTTTTCTCAACTCATCTGTTTAATTAATATTAAGCCTTAAATATTTTGCATAAATTAGGGCGTGGTCACTTTGATGGACATGTACATGCCTCACTGTCAGCTAACAGCAACTTGTCCACTCTGCTAGGCTACCACCATAGAGGCTACAACGTTAGTTAGTTGTAGTTACTGTACTTGACCCTTTAGCTTTAGCCGTGTTCGTGGTGATTATGCCTTTTAGGGAATATTGTTACAAATACCAGACAATTAAAATGTTGTGCTGTGCGCTTGAATGTACTAACAGAACTTCCAAGAAGTCTAAAATGATAATATTATACATGTTAACCCCGTTCGCAGATGTTTGTGTGCTTGGTAGCTTAGCTTGCTACTTATTAGCCAGCTAAGGACGTAACCCTTAATACATACATATACATTTTAGTTTATGATTCAGCCTTGGGTAAGACTTTTATAGTCTATGGCTATGACGCCCATAATGCTAAACGGGAGCAAATGTTAATAGGGGACCCAATTATCCCAGTGGTGGCCGCCGGAGCTAACGGAGCCGCAGGGGGCTAGCTCCAGCCAGCATCCCGGAGCTAGCCCACTGCGGCTCCGTTAGGTCAGGGCGGTGGAGTCCGTCTTTTCTCAACGTCTGAATGGCAAGCATTAAAAATAACAAAATATAGCTAATTCTCTTGCAGATTGTCTCATTTGATTATGAATGTAACGTTTATATAGGGGAACTACACTGTTAGCAGTAACTTGGTATGCATGTATTTCATGTTAGCTTAGCTTCTTAGCCTGAGCTAGCTCTGTTTACTTCCAGTTCGGAGGCAGCAGGTCCCGCCTCGGCTCTGCCTCTTTGCCCTTATTGGAGCAGGCGGGATTAGACTCTGACGTCACAGTCGAGCCGTTAGTGGCCGACTCCGCCTACTAAGGGCTTCTCGGCAACTCTGCAGAATCCTATGGGTGACGTCACGGACACTACGTCCATTTATATATACAGTCTATGCCAGTGCTTCTCAAAGTGTGGTCCGCGGACCACTGGTGGTCCGTGAGCGCCCCCTAGTGGTCCGTGAGTATATTGGTAGCATTTCACATTTGAAATATATAAATACATTTAAGTTTTCCGCACTCTCGCAGGAATATCTCCGCAATAGAACAAGCTTAAGTTTCACTTTCTATTGCATGATAAAGCCCAGCGCAACACCTTGTTGCCACCATGTTGCCACCAGTTTGTACCATTTTCAGGCGATTTATAATCTGTTCTAGAAAAACGATGTGTTTTGGGATATTTGTGGCGGTAGGTGGTCCGCGAGTGTTTTTTTATTGGTTAAGTGGTCTTTGGTATGAAAAGGTTTGAGAAACACTGGTCTATGCTACCATAGCATCTTATCGTGTCAGTCACGTTCTTGCGAAACACATGAAGTCTTTCAAAGACGGCGAAGTTGTGAAAGAAGCTTTCCTGGAGGCTGCCGACGCGCTTTTGGGGACAGTAAAAATAACAGTAGCATTTCAACAGGTTTTTGATATAATAAAAACTCAAGTTAGATACCGTTATTAATTGATTATTGTACAAAATGGTATAAGAATGCAAACTTAAATTGATTATAGTCTATTATTAATTCAGGTTAAGAAACTAGTGTTGCTTGCATCCTATTTTAAAGGCATTTCTTTTTATAATCTACTAAAATGCAACAAATAAAGGGTTTGATTCTATTAATTTTGTCTTTTTTATTGCACTTTGGCAGCAGATTCCTGTGTAGCTTCAGTTGTCTTATTAGTAGGCCTAATTTATACTTTTGTAGCAACACTATTTTTATATAATGGCAAAGAAAGGGTTCAGAGTCTTTTCTTTTTTTCCTGTGTCATATGTGGCAGCACTGTTCAATGTTTCTTGAAAACATTACCCACTGTAGTGACGTGTGAATAAACTCCAACTCTGCATCAACAACACTGTTGTGTAACTTCAGTTAAATACTTTTATGTGTGTAGATTAGAAAGAGGTAAGATAAAGAATCTGCAGTATTTTATGAAGTATTAATCGTACAAAGGTCAGTTTTATATCGGCTCTAGAACAAATCGAATGGGGCACACACTGCCGTCAACAACCAACACACAAACACCAACGCAACTTCAATTTAAAAAAACATGCTTTAAAGTCTATTGTCTTTCACACACATTGCAGGGTGTAGTGCTATTTTATAGCGCACCTATGACTTGTGCATACATACACGGTTGTGGCACGACCACCAAAACAGAAACATATGGACATAGGCCACCATATAAAAAGTGTGCAAATGTATTTAGTATCCTATCCATGTGAACATGTTTTAGGTGGGGGTGAACCTAACCTCCTCTAGGGGGCTCCCCCGGGAAGATATTTTTTTAAATATTTAAGTTAAATGCATCAATCTGGTGCACTTTGAGAGCAAAGTGAAGAGATCTATGGATGTCTCAACACCCATATGAAACAGAATTGTAAACAGATTTATTTTTCTTTATGGATATTTTACTAATCACTCCCCTTTTAAACTGTATTCTTGTGTTACTGTCCTATAGTATTTCATACACGTTTTTTCATTTATTCTCTTATTTTTTAATAACTATAATGATCATATAAAGGTGTTCCTCGCAAATACTTGTTTACATAAATGGTGACCAAACCATTTGAGACCCACTGAGATAACCTACACTAAAGTTAACTATCTAAACACTGAGAGAGTCCTTGACTCACTGAGCTGAGGTTATACGATCCTCTCAGTCTGACAGGAGAGGTCTCTCCTCCACCTTTGTGTAGAAACAGCTCTTTATATCCGTTAGCATAGCTAGCTAACCAGATACTAACAACAACATTCCACGTTACCGCTCGCGCACTCACAAAATGCACTCGTGCCACACACACACACAGCCGAGCTTGAATGAAACACAGAGACCCAGAAGTAGGCTACTTGTACTGTACTGTATATCATATTATTTTCGATGGCTTTACTGTATAATCAGTGTAACAGATGAACAGATCGCCACTGGGATTTAATCTAAACCCACAGCCACGTAATGATAACAAAACAAAGGTCGGGGGTCATTGGTCAAGCAACACACCAATCAGAGAGCAGCAGTGAGCACACCTCAGGCTGTGTTTTATATTTGTATTCTTTATTTCTGATGTATTTCACACAAAAAACCTTTAGTGGAAACGTTTTCACTTATATGATTAAAAAAAAAAGTGGCAAGGCTTGCCCACCCTGCGTTTGGGGGGGAACAGTGACTCATTTGGGGGGGCATGGCCCGCGAATGACCCCCCATGACGCCGACCCTGGCTACGCCTCTCTAATTGGACTGGTAGATCTCGGTAGACTGGCAACTTTAAAAGTAGCTCTCGGTTCAAAAAAGGTTGGGCGCCCCTGTTCTAGAAGATATGTAGAAAATAAACGTATTTAGGATACGTTCATAACAAACGTACCGTGGGAGAAAATACGTTTCTTGCTAAACGTAATTGAGAATGCAATTTAGTTCTGTGGGAACGTAATTTTTAGGAGATAGGGTTGCAATGGGAATGGTTAGCGTATCATATGCACGCAAAATCGGACTTCTGCGTATCTATTGCACGCATTTCCAATGTGTAAAGTCGTGGCATTTGACTGAAGAGAGTGGGTTGGTGTAAAGATGATTTTCCTGATCTTGATTCAGATTTTGGAACCAACATACAAGTCTTATGTTTCAAAAAATGCTGAATGAAATTGTGCCTAGGAAAAGTAATGCTATAGGAAGTTTTACTGAGCTAGAAGTGGGGCCAAAGGCTCATCTGTTGACCTCATATGTGGAACAACCATTTATGGTTCCCAATTGCTTGGTGACAGCTTTCTGCAATTTGTTCATGTTGATTAGCGTTGTGGCTATCACTGTGATTGCTCAGATACTAATTCTGGATTTTCACAATGTTTGTTACAGATATTCATGGGCCCCAGAGGATGAATTTGAGCATTTTCCGTGGACACATGAACCTCCGGTATCAAAATCCAATGTTCAAATACAATTCACAAAGATAATTCCTGTTCCCAGACAATGAACCAAATATTATTGAGGCTCAAAAAGCAACATTTTCAATTTGTGTTTTTCGCTCTGACAATTTGTAGTTTGAAGTATAATGAATAAACGCAGTCTTGTGGAGCAACTAGTAGGGCTTTAGAAATTAAAATCTGAGCAGAGATGTCTCTTGCCCTAGTAATAAAATATTTTAATAATGTTGTATAGTGAACCTTTTAAAGGGTGTAAGAGCTTTGAAATTGTTTGCATCCAACATGTTGTTTGTTAACACTAATATGACCAGGACAATGGAACAGCAGTTTTCATTTAATTGTGGTTTTTCATTTTCAGCTAAAAATGAAAACCTGGATGTCAGCTATGGAGTAATCTGTTACTAGTTTGTTTGGAAAAAACACAATTAATTGAAGCAGTTTTAGGAGTTTATACCTGTGCTTCTGTTGAATTGTATAGTGTTATTGTCTTAAGTGGCAAAAATACTCTTAATATACACTTGTTTATTATTGTCACTATAATTACACTTTCAAATAAGTGAAATATGTCTTGCAATACCCTGTTCAGGGTCTGTAGGCGTTCTGAAAACCACCAATGAACACAAAGTTGATTACTGTTGTTATGTTGTTTAAGGAAATTGATTTTAAGTGATTATTATTCAGTATTGTTGTTTGAATGTTGCTCACAGCATGTTTTGTCAACTGAAAATTATAACACTGACACTGACACTTATTTCATTTGATTGTATACAAACTAAACACAAAATGTGTATTATTTTGGAGATACATGTACAACATCTAATATGTTAGACATTAAGGGGCTTCCAAACTAAAAAAAACTAAAAGGTTGACTTTAATTAAATGTATTATGTCAACAGATTTCTCATTACTGTATTAGGTTAGTTGAAAGCAATAATATTAAGTTTAAATAAAAAAGATTAGGTTCAACTGAATATTATTGCTTTTAACTAACCTAATCATTTTATGTTACATTTATTAACATCATAGATTTAATTAAAGTCAACGTTTCAGGTGTTTCAGTGCATGGAAATTCAAAGTTGGCAGTGGCCTGTTCTGTTTGTTATGTCTGTCGATATGTGACGCTTGAAACCAGCCAATAATGTTGTAGTCTACAAAAGGGATATGATTGACGTCATGATGGTCAAATTTTATATTGACAACATCTAAACATTAACAAAGCAGTAACAAACTAGAGTTATTGGAAGGTGCTCTGTAAAGGTTTCCTTCTCGGGTGGCTGAACACATGTTTGAATAAAGAAAGCCATTATAAAAACAAAGGTTAAACACGTGTGTGTTTATAAGGCGGATCCCACAGTGCTATAGAGCTGTGTTTGTGTTCAAGTATTGGCTGATCAAGATGCCAAGACATGCTGCAATGTGCCAACAAAGTCAGGGAGAAAGAAGACTGCAAGCTAGTAGGATTGGATTTAAATTAGCCTTAGAAATGTTTTAATAAAAGGGAAACACACTGGGCCCATGTGTAAGAGCTCAAATATACCCATCATGGCTTTTGTTGAGTATAATGAACTCTGAATGTAAACACAGGGCTCCTTTTTATTAATGTGCACCTCAACTCTGTACAGAATATGCATTTGCATTGATGTTCATGTAATATATGAGTAAAAGAACAATAAAATAAAATGAATAAACTCTGTCTTATTAACCCAGTTTGCTGAACATAATTTAACTGTTTACATTCCAAAACCAGAATTTAACTGTTACTTATTGTTACAGCTTTGAGATAAAGCACATAGGCTACATAGTGATATACAGATCTATACTTTCAAGATGTTGATCTAGTAAGGCAATCAATGATATGGCAACATCAGTGATAAAGTTTTTAGTTTTTTTAAGCTTGATGGATATTTAACACTTTCTTCGGTTGAGGATTAAGCTGCAATTGCCCCGTAATGGTTTGGAGTTTCATGCTCCATATTGCCATATCGTTATGTTGGGTAATCTCTGTCTTTGGGGTTAATTTACCTTATTTAGCTTTGACCTTACCACATCAATTATTTACACCTTCAGTTGAGCCCCGAGCCTGTTTTTCAGGCCTCGAAAAATGACATTCCCAGAACAAATGACCATATCTTCCCTTCTAAAAGGGATACATTAATAATCCTTTTTCTCAAAGTAATGATAAACCTGTGAGTTGGATTTAGAAAAGCCAGAATCAATATAGATTTTTTTTTAATTTTAAAGTAAATTCAGATTGAACATGGTAAACAAATGTAAATTATTGTGTCCGTCCACAAAAAAAAACATTACTTATAGTGAAAACCACCCTTGAGTGATGGGATAGTAGACTAAAAGCTTTGTGAATCCACACTATAACATATAATAAGTACCCTGTATCAAGATTGATGCAAAAATGAGTGACATTTGACTGAGATTTAAAAAAAAAAAACAGTTCTGGGGTCATTTGGGTGCATTTTCAATACCTCTGGCTCCCGTTGGTCGATTTTGTTGATTGACACCTCTTTTTAATCGTTAGAGCCAATGGAATCGAGGGGAAGTTGTTAGAACGGGGTACAAAAATACTGGACTCAATTGCGACGGCTCAGATTTTAATGAAAAAATAAAACAAAGTTTTAACAAAAAATCACTCAAGCGAGGTCAAAACAAAACTTCTCGATTTCAAACAAACAAAACTCTTCTCTCTGGTTTTAACGCTGGGTCTCTGGACATGGAAGCACACTGAAACAAGACGAACTGGCACAAGACAAAGGGAGACAAGGACTATTTATACATGAGGGAATAGGGACCAGGTGGAAACAATCAGGGGCGGGGCAGACGCTGACGATGACGGAAAAACACCCAAAGTGAGGAATTAACAGGGCCTGAAAGGAAAGACAAGAGGTAAGTACAAAATAAAACAGGAAATGGGAAAACGAGACATGACATGAAATAGACAGACAAGACATGAAGTAACAAGAAACGTGACTCTACATAGAAACCTGACTAAACATGAAGTGACAGACATAAAACAAACACGACTAACACAATTGACGAGACACCACAGAAGTTTCTCAAATCCATCTAAACATTACCCATTGGTGAATGAGTGATGCGTAGCCAGAATGCCCCGGAACCGGAAGCTGTCATACACTCTAGTAGCTATCGTAGCAGCCAGCGCCGTATAGCAGCTACAGTATAGAGAGGCGAAGTCCCGCCCATCTACTTCCGACCCTTGGGACCTTATTTCTGAAAAATTATGTATTGAAGTCAATGGGGAAATATAAGACTATGAAAAATACGCAACTAGAAAGACTACAAGTCCCAGAATCCCGGTCCCGCATGCTGGCTCTTACGGAACCGACTAACTCCCCTTGTGTGTATGTACAGTACAGCTCTCAACATGCCCAGACTTGTAGTGATTTTCATCTCGTTTAATACTTTTCGCCTCATTTGGAAAGAAAGAAGTGAAATGTTCCAATGTGACGGCCGTCTTGGTGTGTGGTGCGAGACGGGAGATGTAGTTCATTGAGAGTTTCACACAAAAACAAGTGTTACTTCACAATTTTACGACACATTGTTTTTTTTCTGACTTGCAAAATTATCTTTTAAATTGACAAACATCATATGTAATTCGTGGCACAATTCAAACGGGATCGAAAGATAATCTTTCTCTCTCCATTGACTTCAATACATGATTTTTCAGAAATAAGGTCCCATGGAGCTCCCACGGAAAGGGAGGGACTTTTCTCTATATACATGAGAGTAACACATTTTGCACTTCCGGGCAAAAAGTACGGCTCCGCCCACTTTTGGGGGAAAACAACGCTGTCATTTGAATGGCGGTCAATACAAATTCTGAAATTTTTGCCAATCCGATCAGAAATTTAAGAAAAGCGTGGATTTTTGGATCTTCAAAGAGCCCGATTCCAATGGCCAGTCAGGCAAACAATTACATTAAAGTGGACCTATCATGCTATATTTGAATAATATATTGTAGGGCCATATCTATATAAAACATGTCTGTGAAGTTTTCTTTTCAAAATACCAAACAGATCATGCATTTTAGCCATGCCTCATTTGCTCTTTTTTAGCCCTGTTTTTGCAAGGGCTGATTCTGTGATGTAGCTTTAATGCAAATGAGCTGCAGCTGACCATGCCCCTCCTGCTCTGAGATCAGCTGCTGGACTCTCAGAAGAGGGGGAGGAAAAGAGAAGCTCCGTCCTCTGTGTATTATTCTTATATTATTATATAGAGTCGTTATTCATTTGTTTTAAAGCTCAATAAATAACAAAGAAGATGTTTGGCCGGCACTTTTCTAATTATGTCCGGAAGATTTCAACTTTAACGGACATGTTGACCGGCGAAAAAAAATCTAACTGAAACTCTGCCGCACGGTCCCCTCGTCCCTTGGAAGAGGCGGAGAGGTGGGTGTTTGTCATCTGCTGGTGGCAAACCAGAGAGAATTACAGCAGCAGGAGCAAAGGCTTGCCTCGGGGAGGGACAAAAAGAGCCAGAGCGTCCACAGCAGAGAATAAACAGAAGGGCAACCATGGCAACCATGGCAACCATGCGCAGGAAGTCTTCTTTGCTGCTTTTGTGGCAGACTACAGCGCCACTTACAGGCCTGGCATATGTACTACAGCGTCTCCAGTGCTTTCGAGCAGCAATGGCCGGCCGTGGCCCAACCTCTCATAGGTGGAGAATTGACCAATAGCCGTAGCGCCACTTTACTGACGTCAGTAAAGTGTTCAAATCTGGATCAGTCTGTATCAGATCCGTTGCAGCCCCGTTTTTAGAGATCTGGGTATAGAGGAAAAGAGAGAGGGTTGTGTTTTCTGACACTTGGTGAGTTCCCTGACACACCGGGGACACATATTCATGTATAAAAGACGTACAAAAGTGCATTTTGCATGATAGATCCCCTTTAAGCCATTGGAAATCGACGATCGGGCTCGATATACTGTATGGTTAAATATAGCAGTAGGCTATCCATTTTCATAGAAGAGAGTAACATCTACGTCACTTTACGGCCCCGCCCACTTTTGGGGGAAACAACGCTGTAGTGATGGGAATTATGGCTCCGTTCCTTTCAAAGAGCCGTTCAAAAGACCCGTTCAAAAGACCCGTTTTTTTTTCTGAGGGGGCGGGGTTACAGGTTTATCTGCAAAATAATCACCAGGATAATGATTGACTGTATTGCCAGACCTAATGTTAATAATCTGCATTGTTGGGGCGGTGGTGGCGCAGTGGTTAGAGCGTTGGTCATCAGATCAAGGGGCGTTGGTGAACTCCAGTTCGAATCCTGCCTCGGCCGCCACTGCGTCAGGCCGTTGTGTCCTTGGGCAAGACACTTTACCCGCATTTGCTCCTGTGGGAATGTCCGCAGTATTGACTCTTACATGTCTAATATGTGTAATGTGTACTTGTAAAGCGCTTTGAGCACCTGTAAAAGCGCTCTAATAAAAAAATGTAATGCATTATTGTAAACGTGACACAAGGTGGCGCCATATCCATGTAATTCATGTCAGTGAATGGAACCTACTACTTTGAATTTACCCTCTCTATGTGTTAAATAAAGTTGCCTTGCGTTGTTTTTAAGTGGCGATGGAGATTATTTGTTGACCCTTGTTAAGGTGAGTGAAGCAGGCAGGACCCAAATGCAGAATAAACAGAACAAATACCTTTATTTCAAGGTTTCTAAGGAACAAACAGAACACTACCTCGTGAACACAGTCAACGACAAACAATGAACCAACAATGACAGACATAAACACCAGAACTTAAAAAAGAGACCTATCATGCTATATTTAAATGATATAGTGTATGACCATACCTATATGAAGACAATTATATGGTACCTGCCCTTACAGCTAAACAAATCCTACGCCAGGTATTCAACAGACCACAAGAAGCACAAGAAGCCCCAGAAAGGATTACATTCAGAGCTAATAATGGTGAAACCGAAGAAGAAGCAAAGCAGATTATAATCGTTGCGGGTGAAAGGATAGAGAATTTGCATGTGATGTTAATGCATTTATCTGATATAAGAAATGCATTCGTATACTTCCAAGAGACTCCTAAACATCGACTGTAAATGAAACGCGGAGAGAAGCAGCAGTGCAAATCGTTAAGTCTATTACCTTGTATGCACTACGACATTAACTTGGTAAAATGTAATGTGTTTTTATGAAAATGTGTTGAATGATGTGTTTTCAATTAAACAACCATAACAAAATGAAAATGTGTTTTATTTTTGCTTTCATATACAGTAATAGTATTGTAAACGAAACATTTAAAGTGTATCATGTGCTCTCATTGTACGCTCTGTTTTTAGATGCAATGCATTGTGTCAAAAAGACACAGTACTGTCGTACCAATAATGACGTTCAAAACGGCCTCAAGTGTATGATTGCGATTCTATTACACAAACTATCATTGTAATCAACAATATCGTAAAAATAATTTCATAATGTGGGCTAATTTGCTCCCAAACCTACGCTTTCTGCTTGAGTTAATCTCCGTCAGAAAGTAGTTCCTAGATAGTAAATTCCCATGGTAACGATAGCCGATCAATCGAACACTCCTGCTACCCCGCTTACAGTTATTGATATAATTATAGTAAATAATATATTATTAACCAATTTATTGAAAACAATTCTTGAATTAGGCTATTTAAATATCTGAGTAATCACTGTGTGGGATTAGCGGAACAAATCAAATCAGGCTGTCCATGGTGCTGAAACATTTTGGGTTCAGAATGAAGGTGGATGTTCATGCTGCTATTAAAAGTGCAATTCTTGAAACAGCTCTCCATGAACTCCATGCCAGACTTTTTTGCAGGTGGTGCTGTGGTGTTCACGGGTAGGACTACGTTATAGGAAGAGCTTTCCTCCAGTGGCCGTTTCATGGCGTGTCCCGGACCGGCAAAAAGCGCGTTGCTCCACATCTTTCTGTTGTCTAGAGATGGAGCCCAGTAGCTGCGAAGCGATGACTCATTTTTATGTCCGCTAACGGACATGATTTCTCTGGCCTCCAACCCGGCCTCCGCCAGCCGCTGCTTCTGACATTTTGTAGCTACCGATTTCCAACGAGAGACAATGTATAACCGTGTAACGGCTGTGTGTCGCTAAACGTCGCTATGGAAACCACACTATGTAGGCTCATGGAAGTAGTTTCGGTAGGCTAGTGGCGTGTGTAGGCCACTGGATACTTTGTGATTAGGCACGTTCTATTTGATCGTTGTTTGATCGTGGAATCAAATATGCCTATTGACCAATCAGAGAGCTTGCTCAAACCTATGTGTTATAGAATACGTGTTCTGGCACTGTCGCCAATTTGGGCAATTCCACAGTATCGCACGTTTTCTCTCATTATATCGAAGCAAAGCTCTGCCATTGCTTTTGGTATTTGCTCAACACATTCGCAGCAGTCGGTTAGAGGTAGATGATCTATAAGATTATTATGATCCGGTAATGGCTCTACAACACCATCCTCTAGTTGACATTTCTTCACTTTGTTCCTTTTTCATTTCACCTTCCTTCTTTTTGTCTTTTTCGTTTTCCGTCCTTTTACCCCTTTTCTTTTCATTTGCATTCTGCGTCTGCTTTTCATTTTTCTTCTCCTTTTCATTTTGCTTTTTCTTTTTCTTCGGTTTTCTTTACTTTTGCTATTCTTTTCTGCTAATTGTCGTTTGCGATCTTGGCTAGTGGTATGAGATATACTGTTTCTATAAAGGTTGCAACAAGGCTGTTTTGAACATTTGACAGATTTATGCTTAAATTCTCTGAGAAAGTTACTGAAAAGATACACTTTTGTGTATAAAAGCTGACCACTACCATGAAGTACTTTGTTTTAGTAGATTTCGTCAAGCATCTGACTCTTAATGGTCCTCTCTAGATTTGATTCAGGGTTTGTTTTAAATGATTTGTGCTTTGTGTGTACAGACACACACAGAAAACACTGAAAACACAAAAACCATACTAGTGTTTTCTGTGTTTCTGTGTTTCTGTGTGTTTCCGTGTTTCTGCATTTCTGTGTTTCTGTGGGTGTATAATACGCACGTTTCAGTACACATTTATCCTACATCTTCTCTGTTATCCTCCCCTTGTTATAATGAAGACACCAGTGCATGTGAAGGACTGTAATACACATGTATCAGACACACTCCCCTTGCTATAATGAAGACAACAGTTTTTAAATGTAAAAAACACTTTTTTTATTTTTTAAAAATGTCCTATTTACATTTTTTTATTTTTTCACACACAAAGATCAATAGTTATACTGATTGTAACATCCTCAGGACCGTCTCCAGCTTAGAATTCCCCATATTACTGGAAATATCATGGTGGAGTTTTTTCACTTCAGTCAAAATATTCATGTGTATGCTGTTTTCGACACAACGATGCATCACATCTACAAACAGAACATACAGTGAGAGCACATGATACACTTTTGATGTTTGTTTCATTTCTGCGGTAATGTTACAGAATGTTTCGGAAAATGAAGATTCCAGGACCACTTTAAATGTTTCGTTTATAATCGTTTCCCTATGACCCGGAATAGTACTGCCAGAACGAACGATATCCATAATGTCTTCCAGTTTACAAACTTCAGCCGTTCTTTTTACACAGGGGTCACTACTGATTCTGTTTTCAATCGTCCTCATCACCACACTTATTAAAATGGTATTGACTACATTGTGATCAATATATACAGAGCGTTTTGCATAGTAGTTTCCCATTTTTATTTTACTTTAAAAGAGAAAAGTCAATGTATCGAACAAATCCCTGGCTTCAGTCAACTGCTGGTTAATAGTCTTCTTCTTCTCCATCCAACTCGGCATGGATCTTTTCAAGTCTCTCCTTGAGGCGTCTGCAATTTTTGAGATTGTGAAGAAAAGCCTCCGAAGCGCCTTGGATCCTCCAATCATCCGAGAAAATGTCTTTATCAATAAGAGATCTCAGTAATGAAATCGGTGAGCCAGAGTCTTTTCATTAACGCTTTGTAATTGTTTCTGAAGTAAAAATCGGACATGTCATTCATAAAATCGTGTTGCCTCTGGCCGGGGTGACTGACTCGGCACCCGTTGCAGATTTCTTCTCTGTACCGATGTATCACCCTCTCCACAATATCAACCAACACCGATTTCACTGTGTCCACAAACAGAGACGTCTTGGCCCAAGGAGCAAAATCAGCAGCAGTAGTATTGCAGGATTCGGGGGTCCAGAATGGTGGTGATGATGGTAGTCCAGGAGTCTGTTCCTGGTTGCAACTCGCAGGGGGAGTCTTGGTTTTTCTCAGATCCATGGCTAGTTTACAACGGTCGTCTTAGTGGGGTCCTTCGTATTAGATGATTTGCCGAGTGGAGGGTGGGACTCATTGCGTTGACTGGGGGGAGTCATTTATAGAATTGAGAGTTTTTAAAAAAAGTTCTTTAAGCGTTGTAGCTTTTTCATCTATCATTTCCAACCATGCAGCAATAGGTCCAAATTAAGAATAAGTAATAGTTTTGTCAAGATTTTACGGAAAAAGTCAAAAAGTATAGTTTTGTCAGAAATATGGAAAAAGTCATTGTGTACAAATAGTATGTTGAAAATCAAAAAGAAAAGAAAACTCAATTCATTACAATTAATGAATATTTTACCCAGTTCTAAAGTTTTGCACCCCCTAAAGAAAAACCCCATTCCTTACCAAGTACTTCATATTATACCCTTTGTTAAGTGTTGCGTACATCAAGGTGTATCTTAAAGTATCTTAGTAACACAAGAAAAGAGAAAAAAGCATTGATGTTAACAGAAACTGGATTGTTCCACTGAAATAATAAATAAATAATTTCAAAAAGAAAATGTATTCAGATAAAGTATTTTGTTTTTGAATATTAAGTCCAAGATGGTTACATTTTACCTCTTAAACCATTTGTATTATATTTTTGTTTTCCTAATAAAGACAGAGTCACCTGAATTAATTTTGTCTCCATACCTTTTTTATTTTTTACATTTTGTAACAATCTTTAAACATTTGTAGAGAACAAACACTGTGGTTAAAATGAGTGTCTTTATGACGTCTCTCACACCGTTGGTATTTTTCACAAGATTAATTTTTAAACACATCATCTTGATACACACATTTTCGTAAGACCTTTTACCTAGGTAGAAAACACAATGCTTTTCTTTGTGGGGTCCTTCATTTTAAATGATCTGGCGAGGAGGGTGTGACTTGTTATGTTGAGTGGGATACGGAGTCCTCTGCAAAAGTGAGAGTCTTTTTCACCAGTATAATGTCCATCGATGTCTGACTCTGTTTAAAAAGTTCTTTAAGCTTTGTAGCTTTTCCATCAATCATTTTCAGCCAAGCAGTCAGAGGCACCCACAAGGATGTCTAAACCCCGCATGTAGAGTTGAAATACTCCAAAACAAAATCATCAGAGGGGTCCTTCCCCAGCGTCACCAAACGGCTTACGCGGTAAAACCACCGCCCCGATGGTCCGCTTTTAGTTTCCCATACGGTGCTTGTCAGGACTCTTCTCACTTCTGGCGGCGGGGGGATATCTCCTTCTTCTTCTTCCTTCACATTGAGGGGCAGGCTGTCTGCGTTTCTTTGCTTTTCTTTGCAAATATCTTGTACACCGCTGGTTCCACTATGGTTTCTCGATGCACTACTTCTTCCGATACAATGGTTGCATGGAGATCTCTGGAAGATACCAGAGTTAACACAGCCCAATCTGTTGAGGTCAGTGTCGCTTTAACACTGCGGGGTCCATACGTTTCTCCATTCTTCAGATTGTAGAAATGCAGTTCATTCGCCATATAGTTGAATACATAACCCCAAACATTGCCATTTTTCAGAGTCCATTCTTCATGAAGTTCTTCGGCTGGAGGCGTCTGAACCCGGCACAGATGCTGCATTCGTTTCTTGACTGGCGCTCCGGACTGATGGCGGTAAGTTGTCACAGGCGTCTCGCTGATTAAACCCATATCTAGGCATCTCTTGGCCATTTTTCTTTTTTGAAAGGTGACTTGGTGAGTGTAAATGACTGGCTTGTTATTTAGTTTGAGCGTATTTCTTTTTTCATCTATTTCCACCCCCTTACTTTTAAATGATCTGGTGAGGAGGGCGGGACTTGTTATGTTGAGGGGGCGGCGGAGCTCTCTGTAAAAGTGAGAGTCTTTACCAGTCAAACCTTTTTTTGTGCATACAGCAAAAATTCTAATATTACACCCTCACATAACTTCATATTGGGCTTCCTTATAGTTGTGTGAAGTAATTATAAAAAAGACAAGATCATGGGGGGCAATAGGATATTTTAAATTATTATTTCCCTCTTCAGAGAGACTTTCTTATAGTTAATAAAGTAATTACACATTAGTTCACAATACATACAACTAAATAGAATATCCTTAGCTATCACTATTAAAAACCTAAATAAGATATTTTTAAATGAATATGAATACCCTCTTTGCAAACATATAGTTCCTTGTAGTTAACAGTTTCACAAAAACTTAAAAAGAAAACATGAGGAGCCCTCTGTAAAAGTGAGAGTCTTCACCAGTCAAACCTTTTTTGTTGCATACAGCAACATTCTAATATTACACCCTCACATAACTTCATATTGGGCTTCCTTATAGTTGTGTGAAGTAATTATAAAAAGACAAAGATCATGGGAGGAATAGGATATTTATTATTTCCCTCTTCAGAGAGACTTTCTTATAGTTAATAAAGTAATTACACATTAGTTCACAATCCATACAAACTAAAGAGAATATCCCTAGGTATCACTATTAAAAACCTAAATAAGATATTTTTAAATGAGTATGAATAACCTCTTTGCAAAACAGATACTTCCTTGTAGTTAACAGTTTCACAAAAACTTGAAAAGAAACATCCTTAGCAAGCACATATAATTTAAAACAAACCCTGAATCAAATCTAGAGAGGACAATCACGTTTTTAGGTGTCTTAGTGAGTGAAAATGAATGGCTGTTTTATTTAGTTTGAGCGTCTTTTTTAAAACTAACTCCATCCCCTCGCTTCTCACCTCACAGAGAGTGTCTTAATCAACACATAGATTAACATCCCATGCTTATCTCAAACCCTCACATCAAAGGCCAACTCCAACGTGCGTGTGTGTGTGTGTGTGTGTGTGTGTGTGTGTGTGTGTGTGTGTGTGTGTGTGTGTGTTAATTGTTCTTAAAGGTAGGGGGAGGTCATTTTGGAGAAACCAGCTTGAGTGAGCTAGAATTAGAAAATACACAACCGGGAAAAATCTGCCACTTCCTCACAGAGCCCCTCCTCCAGTACACATGAACGCGCATGACCAAAAGAGGGCACGAGATAAGTTTGTGCACAGATCTCTGGCTGTAGGCGCCTAGACCGTCTCACTCATAGAGACACCTAGATTAACATCAAAGGCTTATAACACACCACATCAAAGTGCAAAACATCAAAGGCTAATTAGATTAGATAACCCTGAGGGGGCAGGGACCAGACAGCATAACTTCAAAGAGACTACCTAATCAACACATCAAAGGCTTAGACAACAAAAGGGTTAGGGGACAGGGGCCAGAGAACATAACTTTAAAGAGACTGCCTTAATCAATACATCAAAGAATTAGACAACAAAAGCACTCCACAGGGGGGCTTTTCACACCTACCCGTTATAACACCTCACCCCCTCACATCAAAGGGTCTCGAACAATGGGAGGCGGGACTTAGCTCAGATCAAAGGATCTCGACCAATGGGAGGCGGGACTTAGCTCATTTGCATAATTGGGGGCGTGTCACCTGTCACGTTTTTATACATACTAATGAGACGAAAGCGGCATGGTTATAACTACAGCCGTTGAAATGACAGCGTCGTTTTCCCCCAAAAGTGGGCGGGATCGTAATTTTCGCCCGGAAGTGACGTAGGTTGACATAAGATTGACAAACCTCATATCTGCAATTCGTGGCATATAGATAGATACTCTCATCCAGTGGCGGCTGGTGGAAAATATTTTTGGTGGGGCTGTTGATATAGTGGGAGAAATGACCCCTTAAATTAGGACTTCTGGTGATGTATTGGCGCATTTCCACTGCAGCGCGGAGCTCGCTTTAAGCGTGCCGAGCCGTGCGGGGCCCGTTTTTGGTTGCGTTTCCACTTGGCCTAGTACCGGCTAGCGGGTCCTAATTCACAGTTTTTCTGGCCCCATAAAATCGTGGTTCTAGGGCCAGGAACAACCAGGCTGAGTCGGGCTGAGTATGCTAAACTAGAGAGAGAATCGCTGGCAAGGGGGCTACAACTACAACAAGATGAACATATTTGACCGTGATTTAATTGTAATACACGTTTCAAAATGATGCCGAAGTAACAACATACTGATACCGGATAGTAAAAACCATGAATTAATGCTTTGACAAGTCTGCAGACAGACGGCAGGTGAAAAACCCTTTTTAAAATGCGTGTTTTCTAAATGGAGCTTGGCTAAGCTAACGTTATA
Source organism: Harpagifer antarcticus (assembly GCA_902827135.1). Classification (NCBI taxonomy): domain Eukaryota; kingdom Metazoa; phylum Chordata; class Actinopteri; order Perciformes; family Harpagiferidae; genus Harpagifer; species Harpagifer antarcticus. Next base: position 720,257 of record CADEHL010000417.1, on the reverse strand, counting down.
TATGCTCCGACCATCCACACTCACAACAACGGCCTATACAGACATAAATAAACCAGCGACTGTATTCACCATGACACAGGCAGTCTGTGGTTTGTACTTGTTTAACATTTGTCTAGTTTCTGAACAGATATGAAGAGCTGTGAGCTCTGAGTGCTAAGAGCTAACGGCTGTGTTGTTATTCTATGTTAGCGTTGCCTAGCATGGCTAGCTTGAAGGTACTTGTCATACGTAACTTTGTGCACTCGTGCTTTTTAATTTTTTCGGACAAATGCTTCATATCGTTTACCCCCGTCACAGTCCACGGGCACATCGTATCTGTCCCCGGCTGTTTGAAGAGCAAGCATGGGAAACAAAAGACAGCATTTACCTCTTTGCATCAGGTTTACATCCAGCTAGCCATGCCTTTCTGGTGTACCAGCTACGTGAGAAGCCTCGTTGATACGTTTTGTCTTTTTACCGAGCTTGCTGCGATATATACAAATCGGGTTGGTCCGGTCCAAGGTCTTTAAGCAACAGTTTATCTCCCAAACTTCTCCTTTCGAAAGGATTGGAGAGTAGCTCTTGCACGGAATTGGGTGCGGACCGAGGTCCGGCGACTCCACCTGCACACGAAGCCATTCTCATCCAATTACAGCGTCACCTTGGTCACTCACGAGTCTAAAAAACAACTCACGTCAACGCACGTAAGCAACATGGGCGCCAACGTGTGCGCCCTCGTGACCAAAATATTTGACGCCGCTGATTGGCTGAAATTATGTTTCGGCGGCACAGTTTACTATTGAGACTTTTGCAACGTGCTGGTTGCTGCTGTTTGGCTCGGGGGCTCCGCCCGGTAATGATAAACTAATGCCACGGGCAAGGCCAGGCAGGAAACATGTGACTTATCAGTAACTTTGGACATCGTAACACAATTTTAAACGAGATTTTATTGTAGATTATACATTTTACTGATACCAATTGTATGATATTTACCTTGTTAATTAAAAATAAAAATATAAAATATATATATTTTTTAAATATTTTTTTTTAAATATTTTTTTTTTTATTTAATATTTTTTTAAATATTTTTTTTGTATGTGGGAAGAGGTGGGGCGGCGCCCCTAGCGCCCCTATGGACCGGCCGCCACTGCTCTCATCTTTATGACATAAAAATGGAATGATGGATTATCAGTAATCATTTCAAAGTGACACAGACACATTGAATTAACCAGCAGCGTTATCGTTTTAATGCCATTGAACACAACTTTTGATCAGAAAACAACAAAGTTAAGACGTTTTTATCCGTTTTGGCTAATTTTGTTGTTGTTGTTTGTTGTTGTTTCGCCGCGAGTTCTGATCGCTCAGTGATGCTACTTATATGTCTGGAATCTGTGGAATCTCAGCTTGGTAATCAATATATTTTGGGCAGATACGATAAGTAATAAGGGTATTTTAACGTGAGTTCTGTGCTAAGTGCATTTTTTCGCTCAGGGCTAATTCAGAGCCTTTGTTATTACCCTTATGTTTCTTTTTGCTAAAAATGGTTAATATTGTCTGATAGCTGAGTTTCTTCCCGTTAAGTGGATATGACACATTCATAGTTTATTACATTACATTGCATTTAGCTGACGCTTTTATCCAAAGCGACTTACAATAAGTGCGTTCGACCAACAAAATACAAACTTGAAGAAAATAGAATCATATAAGTACATCAGGTATCATAGAGCAAAAACATTTCAAGTGCTACTCAACTGGCTTTAGATAAGCCAGTCCTTTATTAGTATATAAGTGCCGCGAGGTGAGGCCCCCTCCACAAGATGAGGCCCCCTCCGCGAGGTGAGGCTCCCTCCGCGAGGTGAGGCCCCCTCCGCGAGGTGAGGCCCCCTCCACAAGATGAGGCCCCCTCCACAAGATGAGGCCCCCTCCGCGAGGTGAGGCCCCCTCCGCAAGGTGAGGCCCCCTCCACAAGATGAGGCCCCCTCCACAAGATGAGGCCCCCTCCGCGAGGTGAGGCTCCCTCCGCGAGATGAGGCCCCCTCCGCGAGGTGAGGCCCCCTCCACGAGATGAGGCCCCCTCCTCGCCTGCACCCCGTTTCCAGACATCTACATATTGCCTCTCTCGTTTTGTCTTTCACCAACAAAAAGGGGCGTGTTAATTTCCTACGGTATAAATGTTAGGAGGTTTTTTGTTGTGATTTTGTGATTTTTCAATAACAAAAAAACAAAAAACTCCTTTTGCACTATAACAGAAACATGGATTGTACCCCATACTGGGGGGAAATGTAAACAGCCACATTCTGTTACAACTCCATGTACTGAGGAAGATCATGTGATGTGACGGAAAGCACCGGAACAAGGGACATAATGGTAAGGCTTTATCTTTTTGAATGTGAACTAAATTGATCAGCACTTATTGTAAGTTGCTTAAAGGCAAATAGTAATATGTTTTTCCAATTTAAACAATAACTTAAACCCTTAATACAAATAAAAATGTTGTAATAGAAAAATGGCATTTTTTAAACCATGAATAACCATTATCTTTTTCTGTGATTGCTGTTCAAAATAAAATGACAAGGAGCTAGTATCCTGCAATAACAGTAAGCTGCATAAGAGGTCCTGCCCACACATACTGTAGCACTATGGGTGTTGTAGGACGGAGTCAGGGAATCATGGGAGCTGTAGTGAGCTAGTGTGTGTTTAACTGCAGTGACAGATGAGATAGCTCAGCCAAGAGGAGGGTGTATTTCCCCCTCAACAACACAGTCACAGTCGCCAGCAGCATCTTTATTCCTCTCAAGCTTTTTTCCCCCCGTAGGCATAGCTTTGTGTCCCCATCCCAGTCTCCCAGCATCTCACCCAGCCTGCCTCCCTGCTCGAGCCTCACTGAGCATGCATTGCCTACGTCACTCCTTTCAGCAGATGGGGAGGAGGAGGATGGGGGAGGGTAAGACAGAAAGAGAGAAAGGGGAGGAGGAAGAGGGAGCTGTATGCCTATCCTGCATCAGCGTCAACATCACTGCCACGCCGGCCCCGTCACAGGAAAACAAGGAGGAAGATAGGCGCACAACGGAGCTTTAACACCATCAGCACCAGCAGCTCCTCCACCTCCACCAGACGTGCTTCCACAGATTAGGCCACAACGGTTTCCAGAGCATCTAAAGACTCCCCCAGGCAGGAGGGGCTCTCGCTGACATGACCTGAGAGGAGAGGCAGGAAGCCATCGGTATTGCTATCAACATGGGCAACCAGGAGGCGAAGCAGAAGAGAGCTGCTGCAGCAGCATTGGGTAACGGGAGCTACCCTTCCCTGGATGAAGGATGGAAAGAGGGAGGAGGGGACACCACCAAAAAGGGGGGAAAGAAACCACACAGTAAGCATGGAGGTAAAGGAGCAGGCAGCGGTGGAGGAGGAGGGGGGATGCATGGCACAGGACCAGGGAAGAAGAAAAACAAATCCGAGTCCAAGTCCTCTGTTTTCTCCATCCGGAAGAGAAAGGGCAACCTGAAAGGGAGCAGGGACGTGTGCTCGTCAGTGACGGGATCGAAGGAGGACGTTTTATTCTCCCAACATGAGGAGCTGGACACCAAAACACCTGACCTGTCTGCAGACGAGCTGGGGCAGTCGGACACTGAGGTTGAAAAGAAAAAGAAACCAGAACCGGGGAAAAAGAAAGAAGAGCCAAAGCAGGAGGTGCAGAGGAAAGCCTCGACAGCAGCAACCTCACCCGCGGAGGATGGGGGGCCGAAGGGGGGCAGCTCAGGGTCTGACACTGACATCTACAGCTTCCACTCCGCAGCCGACCACGAGGATCTGCTAGCAGACATCCAGCTGGCTATCAGGCTCCAGTATCAAACGCAGCATGGGGAGGTTTATCCTACTTTGGATGCAAAAGGACCGGGAGAAAAGGATCTGAGTCTGAGGGGAGGAGAGAGGAGGAGGAAGAGTAATGGGGGAGTTACATGTACTCCTCCAGAGGTGATTGACCTGACTCCAGAATTAGAGCTGGGGTCCGATGCCCTGTCATTCCTGGAAACGGGAACTGTGTCCAGCTCTGTCAAGCTCACGGAGCAGACACCATACCCCTCACCCACTGAGGTACATGAAGGGGGGCTGGAGCATCCGGAGCTAAATGGGAAGGGGCAGAGGGAGAGAGAAGCCCCTCTTTGTGTTGCCACAGGCAAAAAGGAGAAAAATGATTGGGTGCAGGAGCCCCCTCACACTACAATCACCATGGCTACAACAGGGGGGGCAACAGTCAGCCCGGTCTCCATGACAACCAGTGGTAACAGCTTCACTGACCTCACATTTGACAGTGCTGAGACCCCGGGGGAGAGAGCAGGAGGTGAAGGAGAGGAGGAGATGGATCCGGGGGTGGAGGTGGATCTCAGCCCTCAACCAGCAGACCCCCCCGAAAACGTGCTGAGCTCAGGGGTCGTGTTCAAAGAAGGTGAGGGTCTGTTGGGCTCCGGCACCAGTGCAGAGTCCATTGAGGACTGCCTGAGTGTGGGGTCTGCTGCCCCCCCCTCCAACCAGCAGTGCAGGAAGAGCAGTGTGTGCTTCACCCCGCTGCCACCCAAGGAGAGCCCCACATTAGCCAGACATCTCCTCAGGTCCACTCACTCCTCCACCTCCTCTTCCCCTGTGGTGAAACCCTACCCTCCCATCTTCCCCTCCTACATCAAGACCACCACCAGGCAGCTCAGCTCCCCTGGACACTCCCCCACCCTGTCCCCATCCCACAGCCCCCTGTCCCCGCGCAGAGCCCACCACCACCTCCACAGGTACCTGGGGTGAAGTCACTTATAATAATGTTATTATTTCTGATTTGTTGATACAGTATGCGTTTTAACAGTCACAAGTGATGTTAATCATTTGCAGGTAAAGTGTACTGTATTTGTTAGATAAAGAGGATAATTGAAGTTTATTACAAGATGGTGTTATTTTAGTAGTTAGAAACATACGAATCATTACAAAGGCTATTGATGGGGTCTGGGAACTTTGTGTTGCAAAAACAGAGTGTAATGATGACTGATCCGACAACGAACCTCCAGGTTGGTCAAACTTGGTAAAATGATCAAGTTATAACCCAAACATCCATCACAGTTGACAAACAACCTTCTTACTTAAACACTGACCCAGCGTAGTTTACATGCACAGAAAGAGATTAAAAGCAACACCACTTGCATAGTAACGTCACCAAGTTCCCAGATCTCATTTCCTAAGTGAATATAATGTAGGGATTAAAAATGCACAAAACTATAAGATCTAAATCTAACCAAAAGAGCACTCTGAGCATCGGCATCAGTAACAGCGGCAGCACATGTTTCACGAATACATCTCCCCAAAGCCAACAGGGAAATTACATGTGATGTAATCAACAGCAAGTCTTTTGCAATATTTTGAGGGTAAAGGTTAGAATGCTACCCGCTAGCTGTTTCCTGTAAGTGTCAAACAATGCTAAACTAATACCAAATAATAAAGTGAATACAATTTTCAAACACAAAACGTAGTAAACAGTCACACATTAAGGAAAGCTAATGTTATGGGTTTCATTAAGCAAGAAACAGCTTGGTTAGTAATGCAGATGGGCCTACGCTTCGTTAGCATTCAGTTAACAAACACTTAGCTAATTTATCTTTGTCCAGATGATGCACCTGGCTGTTAGAACTAAAGGTCCTGTACCCTATGTTTGACCTGTTTGTGGGTACAGGACAAACATAGTACCCACAGCAGGTGCCAAATAACACATCCACACTCAGCCCTTTCTATAAATATCCTGTCATGTCTGTAAGGAACATTGGCACAAAAGTCATCCATGTCTGAATAACAGAAAATCAGCACCATATAGAAGATAGATGTACCCTGCAAGGTTTCATATTCCCTTTCTGAAAAGGCTTTAACTCAGGCATGTGGTTCCCTTCATATCCATTTAGTTTTAGAGCCCACTTGCATCCTTGTGATGGGCCTTCCTTTAAAGTCAGAATGATGCCTGCTATTGTTTTTGAAGTAGCACTACTGAGTGAAATTCATAAATAAATAAAAGTAGATATATATTTAAATTAATTTAGACCATTGGCTTTCGGAATGTTCCAAATAAAATGAAGTCTGAAAAACTGTAAAAGTTGTGACTTCTGTCTTTGACTATACAAGGTGTGTCGTTTATGTTCAGGCTTAACACTCACATTTCAAAACAATTGTTGCTCCTTTCAACAATCTACATTACCATAGTAACACACTGACACTGTTCAAATGTTACTGTGTTGGATTTGAAGGTAAAACATCACAGTAAAGGCACATTATTTGGGTGCTAGATTGAACCAGACGGGGTGATGTATGTCCTTTGAGTCTGCTACAATACTAAAAGTAGGCTACTGCCAAATTTGAAGAACATTTGTAATGTGCCTGTTTTTATTGTATCATTGTAGTTTGCCCATTGTAAAAGGTGTTGTGAGTGATCTGTTTTTTTGATCTGAGTGATCAAAGCCAAGCCAACCTGTCGTGTGTGTGTTGACAGGACGATGGCTGAGAGCCCTCGGGTCCGGCGGCAGCGCTCTCGAAGCCTCGCTGGCTCTCTGAGTCGCTCTGCTGACTGGACGGAGGCGCTGGAGAGGAGGCTGAGGAGCAGGGAGGAGGAGGGGGGTTGTTCAGGGGAATATCTGTTGAGCTACAGAGGAGGAGGCAGCCAGCCCCTCTGTGCCACCAGAAGATCCTCCTGTGGACAGGTTTCTACCTGCAGCTTTCAGGACATCTTCACAGGTGAGCAGGAAGCAATGTCACTGGGGGCAAGAAGAAAGCAATATGCTCAACGTAACAAGTTGGAATCAATAGATATGCAGACACAAACAATTCAGTGTATGCTTCATTGGATTTATTCTGATGAATTCAGCTAGATGTCAGCTAGAGAAAGTGACACTGGTCATTCCTAAAATCACTTGAGTATTCTTTTGAATGTCATGCATATAAGGGTCCATCACCTTGAAAAGCTGATTGACCAATGATTTGCCAATCTAGATTTTTGCTGGAGAAAGTGGAGTTCTTAGCCAGGTATGAGATACGTCCTTGTTTGTAGAATAACTCCATCCAAAGTCCAACTTGAACTGAAACTAACACAAAGTGACACCTAGTGCAGAGTCGATGGTTGACTATTTGATAACTAAAGACTCTTCAAGTTCAATCTTTTTGTTCAATGTGCTGTCAGTAACAACTTACTACAGTGCATGTACACCCTGTTTTTATTCACCTAGGATTTTGAGCAAATAGCGTTTGTTTGATCATGGTCTGTCAGGGCACACCCTCCTGGAGAAGCTGTTCCTGCAGCAGCAGCAGCAGGAGGAGCCGGAGGAGGCGGAGCGGCTCTGCTCCAGGATCCTGGCCATGGGGCTCCTGCTGCCGTTCGCTGACTGCTTCAGAGAGCAGCTGGAGGGCAGCACCACCCACCTCCCCTTCACAGCATCAGCCAAATTTGATGTATGTAGACACACTTCATAAAGGTTTTTCAAAGCTGTGGTTGGGCTATGTTTGCTGCTGCGTTCTTAATAGAACCCCGGTACTTGTGTATCTGTCGCCACTTTCTAGGTTTAGGGTTGGGATTGGAAAATGGAATTAAAAAGTGACGACATACATAACCTGCTCAGCTGGGGAAATATATTAAACCACACTGATGCATGTCTCATTTTTAAAATTCTAAACGGCAAGGCACCCCCACCACTCTGCACTTTTATACAGCAGAACAATTCAAACAGCAGAACCACAAGGTCTGCCCTAAGAGGGGACTGTGTAGTCCCTCTTACGTCCAGTTCCTTTGGCAAACACTGTTTCTCTGTGAAGGCACCAACACTCTGGAACACAATACCAATACAGATAAGGAATAACACCTCCGATCATACATTTAACCACAATCATAAGAACTGGCTTTTAAACAATCAAAAATGTGAACACTTTTAAGTGTATTAAGGTATGATGATATTTCATCTGTTTGCATGTTTGTTTGTTCCTCTCTATTGTTGTACTGCTATTTATTTATTGTTGTACTGATGCTGTCTGCTGTACTCTATTTAATTATGTTTTTATTTTCTAGTCTTGTTGTGGTCATTTAACATCTTGCCAAGGACAACAGTTGAAAATTAGCCTGCTGGCTAACACTGGCTCATTTACAGCAATGTGAATTAATGTGCACTGTCCTTTAAATAAATAAACAAACAAACAAACAAACAAATGACAATTATTGGGGATTTGTCTTTGATCTTTATAAGTATTACCGAGGTGCCATACAACATACAAAGTGTAGGCCGGGATTGCCTGAGTAGGGCTATTTCTTCTTACGTCAAAAGTAGTGCTGTCAATCGTTTAACAAATGTAACCATGTCAATCACAATCATAACAATATTACTAATCATTATTAAACACATGATTAAATACTAGTATTTAATTGTATTTAAGGTGGAAATAAAATCAACACATGTGTCCCTAAACCTACATTTTAAAAAAAGTACCTAAATTATTTCTAAAGTGAGAAGGCATCTATCTGAATGCCATGTCTTTTAGGAAACAAAGTGAACAGTCCCTTTTCACACTGTGTCGAATAACATTACTCAGTGTGAACATTGTTGTCCTTCCACTAGTCAACGAGTTCATAAAGTACCTTTCTTTAGAGCAGTTGCACAGGCAGACGAGCTAAAGCATTGACATGCCCTCTGTATAATGTGCTCTAGACAGGGCTACTTAACATCTCAACACTGGGGGATATCTCCTCAGTCATCAGTTTATCTCTATTTGCTGTGTAGTCACACACATTTATAAAGGTTTTAGGTTTCCAGAAACCGCAGGGGTTAATGCGTTAACGTGTTTGGGAACATGTCTAGGAAAAATGGAGGTGCCAAAAATGGCAACTAGCAGTACTGGCAGTGGTAATAGTGCTAATAGTGCTAATAGTGCTAACAGCGCAAACAGGGACAACAGTGCTGACAGAGCCTACAGTGTCTAACCTGGAGGGGGGGGCAGCAACAGCTGTATGATCGACTGTGATTGAACAGCCAGTGAGAGACACAGGGACTCACCTTCACTAACATGCATGCACGACGGGCGGCCAATGAAACAATGCAGAAGATCTGAGAAAGTGACTTCATTCTGAACCAGATTATATTTTGTCTTAACAAAGCAAATATCTGTTTGCTATTACAGTCAACCATACATCATCATCATCATCATCATGTTTGTTGTGCAGGTTCTGTGCACAGACACATCCTGTGATCTGCAGTGTGCTCTTGCAGAACCCACATGCCATATCATCTATCTTTTCTACTGTATGTAATGTATATTGATTTCCTCACCAGTATGCATGAGCACATGCTCATGATTGCAGGGGCAACCTCGTCCAAGAGGATGTGGGATGTGATGAAAAGAGTATAACATCTTTTTACAATCTCAGTTTCAGAAAATTCTATGTTTTTTATTCCATCCTATGTATGAACATGTCGTTGCTACTACCTACAAAAACGTAAAACATACTTGTTACTACGTACTTGCTTTTAAATGTACCTAACATACTGTATGTATATTTTCTATTTGTTCTCCTTTTTGTGTTAACCCTGTGTGACATATTTCCTATTTTGACTCACAATGCTGTGAATCAGAATGAGTTTGTTCACAGCATCGTTACTAAGGCAACATACTGTTAAATGGTGGAGTAAAAGTACAAATATTTGCTGTACATTGTCATATTTGTAGAATGATAATCAAAAGTACCAAATCTACCCCCCCCCCCCCCCCCCCCCCCCCCCGCAGCATGACCAGCTGTATACCTGGGCAGCAGTTAACCAGCCCTCTCACTCCCTGGATTCTCTGGAGGGGAAACTACCAGCGCAGCTGAGGGGCCCCTGGGCTCCTGTTAAACCAGGTGGGGACACCAAGACTGTGCTCAAAGCCACAGAGGCAGGTAAGATCAACACAAACTCATCATCTATATATATATATATATATATATATAGGTTTATGTGAGTCCCTCAAAGTTTGGAACTTAGAATCAGAATTTGTATCCACTGACAATCATCTTGTTTTTTGGACTAGTCTACTTTGTGTTGGTCCCATTTGTCATGTATTATAATCTGTTTATGCTTCACAGTATGTGTTAAGATTTGCTGGGTATGACAGCCATGAGATATGTATCCATTGAGTCCATGTTCAGTCTAGAGATACACAGTTTTGGACAGTTGTTAAGCCCAAGTGAGCACATATTCTTAATGTCTGACAGTTCCAGTACCAATAGGTAGATGTTAGCTCAAGGTTCAGTGTTCTTGAAGAGGAATATCATGAGTTGATTAGGTCAAACATTGATACAAAACTGTTACACTGTTCTTTTCAAACAACAAACAACAGCATAGAACTGATTTTATGTTAGTATTACAGTAAGATTTATGAATTATTTACTTAATTGTATTTGTCTTATAATTCTGCCACATGTGTTTTGTTGAAATTGAGTCTCTTTCCCTCCTAAAGAGGAACACAATGGGGAAAAAGGCAGGGTGGAAGCTAGCATCAAGAGGGAAGCATTGTTATGTGTGTCCAAGTGCTTAAGATTCACTGATGATCGGCCCAGTTTTAGACAAGGATTCTCACCTTTGTATTTGTTTTTCTTCCTTTTTCCATATCCTATGAAGATAGGATATAGAAAAAGGAAGAACAATGTACATACAATTCAATGAACATCCCATTCAGATCTTAATGGGATGTTCATGCTTTGGCATTTTAGAAGTCAATCAAGGTGAGTGTAAGGGAAACTTCTGCAGCAATGGAGAGTCAGGACTCAGAGAGACACGAGGAGAGTTGGAGCTTTGTTCACATCACAAGTCACACAGCCAGAGATTCTGACTGCCCTGGTGGGTTGCCATGTCAAATCTGACCAGCCTCTCTCTAGATCAGGGGTCGGCAACCTTTTTGATATGAAGTGCCATTTCAAAAAAAAATTGTTATCAGCGTGCCCACGATCGAGAATTATCAAGGGGGGGGGGGGTTGACTGAGGAGCAGGAGGGCGGGGGAGCCTCGCTGCGGGGAAGCAGTGTGTGGACCTGTCAGCGCAACTTACATGATGCCGAATTTAAAACTGAAACACACATTAAACACATTTAAATAATTGGTTTAAACGGCATAATAATAAGGACGATCGTCCGTTCTGTGATTCTCCAGAACACACATGTTATGATATTAGGGTCACGCAGAGTGAGATGAGATCGCTGTCCCTTTAAGAGAGAGAGAGAGGGGTGTGGCTTGTGCATGTGTGTTTGTGGATGGTAGAGCGAGAGTGAGGGAACGTGTGTATGTTTCTGGAAGTGAAACGAGGAAGCAGAAAAACAGAGGTCTGTGTTTTGTGAAACAGAAGAGCAGCTAAATAAATGCAACGGCCTCCCAAGAAGAGCTCGCCTCTCTCCAGTCATTGAAGCTAAAGTGGGTTATTGAACCTGAAGCTTGTTGCTTCTGCCCTCCTCGACTACGGTCTGGGAGCCGACAGGAAAGTTCAACACACAGATGGCCAGTCCGCCCCTTTGTAGCATATTATTTCGATGAGAGATGAGCAGATCGCCACTGGGCTTTCAACTAAAGACACAGCCACGCAAAAACTGCGGCATTTGTACAGCTCCTTATGGGTAGGCTACTGCAATTAGTGCAGTGCTTTCCTCCGTGGTGAAACGATCAGCACCACGGAGGAAAGCGGCAGAAAGTCACCTGGAGATAAAGAGAGCTGGGCTGCGTTGCGTGCATGGCTTCCTGCTGCGGGTAACGGGGAGACGCGCTCTGGCGGCGGTCTCGTTCAGGATCCGAAAATACAATTTAAATATTTTTGCACACTTATTCCTAGTGTGCCACTGGTTACGGTGCCGCGTGCCAATGCTGGCACGCGTGCCAGGGGTTGCCGACCCCTGCTCTAGATAGACCTTTTAACTAGTTTACAGAGAGTTCATCCACATATTGGGGGATGGTGCGTAAACACCTGGCAACACTGGAGATATCGCCAACATCTGTAAATACTGAATCACTTGTCTGTGGGGCTTAGAAGCCAGCGTTCTCACAGTCCTAAAACCCTCTGTGACCGATAGGTCAGGCCATATAACTGGTAATGTCAACAATAGCTGAGACTTCCCATTCCTTAAGACAGATAACAGACTCAGGGGGTTGGTCGTAAACGTCAACACACAGAAAAGGTTAAATATTTTAGGAGTAAGGAAGAATTATTCTTTGACAGTGAGTAGTCATTTCTGTAACCTGAAAGCCAGAGGATTTGCAATTGCTAGCAGATTGAGATTGATGGTACGGGGCTATGATCATATTAAGCTCCCTAAAGTATGCTGAGTTAGAGTCTTTTAATTTAACTTTTTTTTTTAATCTGACCTCCTATTTTGTATTACACAATTTCCCGCATATACATTAGTGCTCTCTGAAATAACAGTGATAGGGCAGGGACACCATGATGACATGGAAAGTTGGTGTTTGGCAGCATCGTTGGAGAGCTAAATGCATCACTCAGATTACACTCTAATGCTCACCTCTCACTGCTGGCATGTCAAAGACTCCTACCCATAATGTAAAATTGCTCTGAAAGCCATCAGCCGTGTGTGAGTGTGTGTGTGAGTTAGATGATAAACAACGCTTGGAAAGCAGCCTTGCCATCAGTGAATGAATGTGTGTATGGATCATAGGTATGGATGAAGAAATGCTGGCAGGTAGTGTAACAGTGCTTCAGGTGGTCAGAATACTCTTTTGTTTATGGTATTGTATTTTGTCATTTCAGCAGATAACAAAGAACAAATACTTTTTTATATACCATTTGAATTTGAATGTGTTGATACATTTTGTCCTTCAGTACTATTAATTAGTATTATCTCTCTATCTGATAACACTTTAGTGGGTCCAGTTACTCATGCTGACACTCTGCTGTCCACAGGACCAGAGGTACCCCCATCTCTGTTTCTATATTAACCTTCTGTTCAGCTTCAAATCTCTTCTGATTAATAACTAATTTTCCTTCAACAAATTCATATGAAATTCCTAAATCTATCCAAGATGTTAGGTGTGCCAAGAATTGAGTGTGTGCATCTTAATGTGTTTTTTACTACATGTGCAGTTCATTTTCATGTACATGTACATACAAACCAATTTAAATACTCTTCACTGAGTGCCACAGATTAAACCCGGCAGAGACACTTGTGATGGGATTTCCCTTGAGCAATAAAATTGGAAAACGATGTGAAACAAACAGAACACAGAGAAGTGTGTCCGGCTGATCTCTCTTCTGCTCTGCATATTTAACTGACCCTTAGATAATAAACAAATATACCTTCAGGCAAAACATGTTAACACTCCAAAAACAGAGACGCCACCTAACAGCTGCATGGTGTGACATGAAACCTACTTAAGTAATTCCTAACACAAAAACAGAAAAGGACATTCTAATCAGAAAATATGTATAACGTCCAATGTTTTAATATATATTTATATATACTGTACAGTATGCATTGCATCATGTATCACAAATAGTACTTTTTCATACCAAGGACCACTTAACCAATAAAAAAACACTCGCGGACCACCTAACTCCACAAATATCCAAAATCACATCGTTTTTCTAGAACAGATTACAAATCGCCTGAAAATGGTACCAACAAGTGGCAACATGTGTGATGAAGGTGTTGCGCTGGGCTATATCATGCAATCAAAAGTAAACTTATGCTCGCTCCATTGCGGAGATATTCCCGCGAGAGTGCGGAAAACTCAAATGTATTTATTTATTTCAAATGTGAAATGTTACCAATATACTCACGGACCACTAGGGGGCGCTCACGGATCACCAGTGGTCCGCGGACCACACTTTGAGAAGCACTGTTGTAATGTAATCACTGGTTCAAATACAGCCCTACACTCCTCACACACACACACACACACACACACACACACACACACACACACACACACACACACACACACCAAGTCATGGCACCACATCACCCCAGTCCTCAAAGAACTTCACTGGTTTCCTGTCTCCCACTGCATCAATTACAAAATGCTGGTCCTCACCTACAAAGCCCTCCACCATTTGACCCCCCCCTACCTCACCAACCTTCTCACCCCCTACCAACCCCAACGGCCCCTCAGATCCACGGCAGCCGGTCTCCTATCCATTCCCAAATCCAAACTCTGCAGCACTGGGACAGAGCCTTCTCTGAAGCAGATCCCAGGCTCTGGAATTCCTTCCCCAAGATCTTTACAGCACCTTGACATTTTCTCTTTCCTGACTAGTCATGCTCTAACTTCTCACCTTTCTGCAGTGATGTACAGGTCACCGTTGGGTTCGGAAATATGTGAAAACCCTCTGATGGTGTGGTAGTGGAGAAAAACTCCACAAAACAAACAATCCTATGTCACACACACATTGATACAGTCACAGTGGCCTACAGAAGACCTGTGAGCCTTCTAAAGAGTGTTTCTGTGGTTCTGTGTTTTGCTGACCGGCTGATGTGTTTTCTGTTCAGAACACCAAGCAGCCATCTTGGCCACTCAACAACCGAAGGAGAGCCATGAGGTCAGTCTCTTTCTCTATCTTTACATAAAGCTGAGGCTGAAATTATTTAAAGCATCATGTCATAACTTTATATTTTTATTTTCATTATAAAATAATGTTTCTTTATTCTTAAGATATTCCAATAGGAGGAGCCCTGATTGCCTCATGTGGTCGGATTGTGTTCAAAGCTATTCATTCATGTTTTATCACGTAGATATTATGAATACATGATACAGATACATGGATTAGTCCCATCGGGTCAGCGTTAATTCTGAATGTACCAGTGACCATTTCGGATGTAAAGGAGTGATTTCTACATTCGCCAATCAACAGATTTCACACAAAGAAACATCTCTGATTTGTGTTTTGGTTTGTTTATATGAGCAGGAGGAGTGTGTCCTTCCTTCAGCGAAACTGAAGGCCAAACACGTGAACGTGATCCAGCAGCTGGAGCAGACCATCGAGGCCCTCAGGACCAAGATCGCTGAGCTGGAGCAGCTGCCCCCCCTGGACACTGTGAAACCCCCCCCCTCCACCACGGACCGGGAGGTGGGCGGAGAGGAGGGGCTGCTGAGGGCGGTGTGTGACGCTCACCTGCAGACTGAAACCATTGTAGCTGCGGGGGGGCTGGAGGCCAAGTCGGTGCAGACCTCTCCCATGGAGGACAGCTTTAAGTTCAAAGTGCCTTGCAGTGAGCCGGGTGGAGCGGACCCTCCCCCGCAGCCTCCACCCAGGCAGGAAGGCTTTCAGTGTCCCTGTCAGCTGCAGCCCCCCCCTCCACCTCCACTTCCAGGAGGAGCAGTACCTCCACCAGGACAGATTATGGCACCGCTTCCTCCACCACCTCCCCCTCCACCATTACCAGGAGGCTTAATGCCACCTCCACCTCCGTTACCTTTTGGTTCAGCATGTCCTCCACCTCCACCTCCACTTCCTGGAGGTATTGCTCCACCTCCACCCCCTCCTCCTCTCCCTGGTGGCATGGCTCCACCTCCTCCTCCATTACCAGGAATGGGAGCCCCACCTCCTCCACCTCCACCTCCAGGGTGCGGGCCTCCTCCCCCCCTTCCTCCACCGGGAGGCATGTGTGCTCCACCCCCACCCCCCGGGCCTCTAGGCTCGCTGCCTCCTCCTCTTCCTATGGGGCTGTACGCTCTGGGTCTGACGCAGGAGAAGCCCCCCAGGAAGGCTCTGGTGGAGCCCCCCAGACCCATGAAGCCCCTCTACTGGACCAGGATCCAGCTCACCACCAAAAAGTAAGTGTGGTGTAGAAGATGATGATGCAGATTGTTTAGTTTACTGACCATTCAAGCCCAAATCTATTTAACCCTTAAAAGGTTTCTGTACCCTGGGGATACAGTCAAATATAGAATGGGAGTACTGAAAGTGTAATACAGTTGAAATATGGGTGTAATGTGAGACTCATAATAGTGTAATAGGTGAAATAATAATTTAACATGGGTAAAATATGGGTGTCATCTCAGTGTAACATGGGTGTAATAGAAGTGTGTTAGTGTGTAATATGGGTATAATTATGGAGTGATGTTGGTATAATATGTAAGGGATAATGTGCAGAGAGGCGGTCATTATGGGTAAAAGAACACCCGACAGGCTGATCAGGAGCCCGACGCGAAGCGGAGGGATCTTGATCAAAAACATATATGTGAAGTGAAATTATTAATTACAGTTCAGTACAGCCTTTAGCCACTTAAAAGTTAAAGTTGTAATACATTCCATGTGCAAAGCTAATTTCAAGCTACACTATAAAACTGCCTACTCTATAGTAGGCAGTTTTATAGTGTAGCTTGAAATTAGCTTTGAGGGATCATACATTTGCACTGCAAAGTATGTATGTATGTTTTTATATATGTATGTGCTTTCCTAAATTATAAACATCTTTCATATATCATCAAACTTTTGACACATCATGATTCTTATTATCTTAGTAAACCTACACATTTAATAATTCCAATCGATGCAAAACTACAACACCTTTTTAAGGCCAGTTAAACTATGTGTTAATATTTACTGTTAAAAAAATGACAATATGTAATTGCTCTTCTGTGTTTCTCAGGGAGGTTTCTTCTTCGTTGGTGTGGGACACAATCGATGAGCCTGAAATGGACTTTGAGGAGTTTGTAGATTTGTTCTCCAAAACAGCCGTGAAGGAGAAGAAGCAGCCGCTCTCTGACACCATCACCAAGTCCAAGGCCAAACAGGTGTGTGAGCTCACCTGGGTTACACACTGGGCATGTAGCTCAGATTTGTATTGTATTTCTTAAAATGAAAAAGTGATATATGGCTTATTATCTATTTTATTAATGTCACATTGAATCTTACTTTTATTCTGTAAAAAAAAGTTTGATGATATATGAAAGATGTTTATAATTTAGGAAAGCACATACAAAAACATACATACTTTGCAGTGCAAATGTATGGTTCCTCCCACTAAGCCTACCTTTCAGTGTTTTGTTGTCATTCAATGTGAATATTATTCATATTTTTCAGGTTATGAAGCTCCTGAACAATAAGCGTTCCCAGGCAGTAGGGATCCTCATGTCTTCCCTGCATCTTGATATGAAAGATATCCAGCATGGTGAGTTCATAACACTTGAGCACGCTTGATATCAATAATTATAATTTCACATGGAATATTATAAAACAGGTGTATGCCACACTGAGGAAAGGATCGCCTAGTCATTTAGCCACAAATTCCGCTGTCAGAGACTAGTTTACCTAATTGAGAGAATTTATGTTCTCAAGGAAAACCTCGCTAAAATATTCCTACCATATCTGTATAAATATTTTTGGGGAAAATATTCATTTAGGTTTGGGTATGAAGTATACTCCAAAACACACGTTTATTTGTGTTGCTCTGTGCTTGGAGCCAGTTCATCATTTTGAACCTTTGCTGGTATAAAGTATTATATTATTTTTTTGTGTCTTTCTTCCTGTCCTAAAGCCATCCTGAACTTGGACAACACCGTAGTTGACCTGGAGACCCTGCAGGCGTTGTATGAAAATGTGAGTCACACACTTTATCTCACTTGTCTGTAATGGAATCTGAATCACTCCGGGGTCCAGTTGTGACTCCTGGTCTGCACTGGGAAATATGAGCATTTGAGTCCTGGTTATACATTGTTCAGAGGTTGTTTATGCTAATACAGTCCTTTAGCACGTATGTCATAAAACCTGTAGGGCATAAATCAGTCCAATTTGAACACAGGGATATATCTTTGATTAAATATGATTGAACAGGCTGTCTGTATTTTATGTAATGGGAGGGACTTTGAATTGTCAGACTCTGAAGCTCATCTGTTCTGTTGGGTGGTATGACATGGTGGTCTCTTGTGTCTCTCCCTCAGAGGGCACAACAGGATGAGCTGGACAAGATAGAAAAGCACATCAAGTCGTCAAAAGACAAGGAGAACGCCAAACCCCTGGACAAACCTGAGCAGTGAGTTTTTCTACTACTTCTACTGTACACAATGATCAGACGTAGTGCCAGGCTGTGTATCATTCTGTAAACAGTGTCAAACAACAGGAAGGAATAAAGAGTAGAGAGATGGTGAAGAAGACATGAGTGTGATCGGTGTTTCCTCGTGTGTTGCAGGTTCCTCCACCAGCTCTCTCTGATCCCAAACTTCTCCTCCAGAGTCTTCTGCATCATCTTCCAGTCTAGCTTCCACGAGTGCATGTCGTCCATAACGAAGAAACTGGACACTCTGCAGAGAGTATGCCTGGTGAGTCAATCTCTCCAAAGTAATGAAATATAGTATCTAAATGTCTGCATAAAGCCTACACACTTAGAATGTTTTCAGCCAATAAACGGCCATTATCAGTTGTAATTGGGAGAATCAATTTGTGGCTCAATGCTAACTCCTAACTAGCTTGGTAGGTCGTTATCATGTGACTGAGTTCATGTAAGAAACAGACATATTTTAACTGTGATTTTATTTTCCTAAACGTTGCCTGGATCAGTCTGATATTTTGAAATAAACCTACTAACGCCTCCCTGATTAACATGTTGTTTTAATTAAATCAAATTAAATGTATTCTTATTTTCAGTGTTCAGACAAAAGACATTTGGTTTAAAGAAAATGTACCTGCTGTAACTATTTATATATAGAAATGTTATTGATTGGGATAAACCCCTTGAGATGCACCATCTCGTTTTCAAGGGGGTCCCGACAATAGCAACAACTTACAGACATACATAAACAAAAAGACAAAATGCAAAACATGACACACAAGACAAACCACATACAGTCTGTTAAGTGAAATTCAAGCAATGCACACAATCATTACAATTTGAGACAGTCGAGCAAATCAGTTTCATCAATATCAGTTATAACAAGTACAGACCAGTTGAAAGTGAGATAACAATGCATGTTTAAATAAACCCAATGATGCAAGAGATCTAATAGCAGCAGGTAAAGTATTCCAGTCAGTTGGGGCTCTTCTGCCAATCAATTTTTTTGCTGAGGGGACAGAGAAATAGATAGATGGATAGATCGATAGATAGATTCAACTTATTGTCATTACACAGTACAGGTACCATGTAACGAAACGGTTTCTCTGCATTTGACCCATCCTAGTGTTAGGAGCAGTGGGCTGCCATTATGTACGGCGCCCGGGGAGCAGTGTAGGGAACGGTGCCTTGCTCAGGGACACCTCGGTAGCACTTGGTCTTTCCGGGACTTGAACTGGTGACCTTCCAGTTGCCAAGCCAACAAATAAATCTGAACAGAATGTCTAACTTGATGAATTGGTGAGTAGGGTACAAAATACTGCTTTAAATAAGGGGGATAGTTAAGATAAATGCATTTAAATATCAGCTGAAGCCAATGCATGTGTCTTCTTACATTTAAAGAAGGCCATTTAAGTTGGTTATACATTGTGCAGTGATGTTTACGAAAAGGACAACCAAGAACAAATCTGCATAGTCTGTTGTAGGCTATGTTGAGTGGAGCAAGATCTGATTTATATGCATTTTGGTAGACAACATCACAATAGTCCATAATCGGAAGAATACGTTGAGAAGCAATTCTCTTTCGGACACTGAGCGTAAAACAATTGCGAGAGCGGTGTAAAACACAGATTCCGTAATTGACTTTTTGTATACATGCTTTATATGTAGTTTAAATGAAAGTTCAGAGTCTAGCCATACACCAA
Source organism: Harpagifer antarcticus (assembly GCA_902827135.1). Classification (NCBI taxonomy): domain Eukaryota; kingdom Metazoa; phylum Chordata; class Actinopteri; order Perciformes; family Harpagiferidae; genus Harpagifer; species Harpagifer antarcticus. The sequence goes on along the minus strand of CADEHL010000417.1, from coordinate 700,554 downwards.
GATATTTAAAGCTATCAACTTTATGCAGAGAAGTGCCATCCTTACATGTTGTTACTACATTAGGTTTGGATTTGAGCTTCTGCCTGGTACCAAAAACCAAAAATTATAAACAATCACAAAGTTAATCCATTAGCCAGAGGTGAGAGAAGTACTCAGATCTTGTACTTAAGTAAAAGTAGAAGTACCAGAGTGTAGGAATACTATGTAAAAGTCCTGCATTCAACATTTTACTCAAGTAAAAATAGAAAAATATAGTGAAAGTAGCGACAGTAAAAGTAGTCATTGTGCAGATTGGTCCATTTCAGAATAATATATATGATATAATAATAATAATAATGGATTTATTTTGTTGGCGCTTTTACAGGTGCTCAAAGACGCTTTACAGATATAGTGAAAAGAAAAGAAAGGAACCACAAATAAATATATCGTTAAAGTTGAAGTCAAATAATACAAAAATAATCACACATTAAAAGCCAGATTGAAGAGGTGAGTTTTAGTGAGTATTTTGAAGGTGGTGAGGTCAGTGCAGTCTCTGATGGGTTGGGGGAGTGAGTTCCAGAGGGAGGGGGCAGCGACGGAAAGGCTCTGTCCCCCCAGGTCCGGTGATTGATGTGGGTGGGGATGGATAGGATGTTGGTTTCTGATGAGCGGAGGCAGCGGGAAGGGGTGTGGTGGTGCAGCAGGTCTGTGAGGTAGGGGGGGGGGCCTGATTGTTGAGGGCTTTGTGAGTAATCAGGAGGACTTTGAAGTTGATTCTTTGACGGACGTGGAGCCAGTGGAGGTTCTGGAGGACGGGAGTGATGTGGTCTCGGGAGCGGGTGTGGGTGAGGAGGCGGGCAGCAGAGTTCTGGATATGTTGGAGTTTATTGATTAGGTTGGATGGTATGCCGTAGAGGATGCTATTGCAGTAGTCGAGTCGGGAAGTGATGAATGCATGAATCAGGGTTTCAGCAGCAGAGGAGGAGAGTGATGGGCGGAGATGGGCAATGTTTTTGAGGTGGAAAAAGGCGGTCCTGGTGATGTGATTGATGTGGTGGTTGAATTTGAGCTGACTGTCGAAGATGACTCCGAGGTTGCGGATGTGAGGGGGGGAGGGGATAGAGTGTGGCTGTCAATGGTGAAGTTGAAATTCTGGATGTCTTTGATACGGGATGGGGGGCCGATGATGATGATGTCTGATTTGGCACTGTTCAGTTGGAGATAGTTTGTTTGCATCCATGCTTTTATTTCTGAGAGACAGTTGGTGAGAGTGGAGTGTGTTGTGGGGGGGATGGTTTTTGTTGAGATATAAAGTTGGATGTCATCGGCGTAGCAATGAAATTGAAGGTTGTGGCGACTAATTATTTTGCCATGGGGGAGCATGTAAAGGATGAAGAGGAGGAGGCCAAGCACTGAACCCTGGGGGACGCCTTGGGACAGAGGAGCAGTGGAGGAGGTGCAGTTGTTGATGTTGATAAACTGATGTCTGTCGGTGAGGTAGGATTTCAGCCAGCAGAGTGCAGTGTCGGTGATGTTGAGTGATGATTCGAGGAGGGACAGCAGGATGGTGTGGTTGATGGTGTCGAATGCTGCGGTGAGGTCGAGGAGGATGAGGATGTTCAGGTTGCCGGAGTCAGAGGAGAGGAGGAGGTCGTTTGTGATTTTCAGAAGAGCTGTTTCTGTGCTGTGTTTTGATCGGAAACCGGATTGAAATGGCTCAAAGAGATCATTGGAGCTGAGGTGGTCTTTAAGTTGTGAGGCAACGACACGTTCAAGTATTTTTGACGGAAAGGGGAGATTTGAGATGGGCCGGAAGTTGGACATGATGTCAGGTGTGAGTCCAGGTCTTTTGAGAATGGGTGTGACAGCAGCCAGTTTGAGAGAGGGGGGAACTGATCCAGATCTGAGGGAGGAGTTAATGATGGTGGCGATGAGTTGGGAGATGGCAGGAAGGCTCTCTTTAGCACATTTGGAGGGCATTGGGTCAAGTGTGCCGGTGGAGTTAATTCCAGTCATGAAGTCGGACAGTTGCATGGGGGTTACAGGGGAGAAGTGGGACAGGGGCTGTGAGGTGAAGGGGGGGAGCCAGGAGGGGAGGTGGGGGGTGCTGATGAGGGTGTCAGATTGCTGTAAATGTTGCTGATTTTGGTTTGATATGTTTTATAATGATTGATCATGAAAGTGTTCTCAAAGCTGGTAAAGGTGCAGCTAGTTTGAATGACCTTTTATACTGCAGGGTAGCTTGTGGAATTACTCCAGGTGGAACTAAAGTCTGATTTAAAACTTGATTATATCTCACATCATTCATCCACATCTGTGAAGTAACTAAAGGTATTAAATAAATTAAATGTAGTGGAGTAAAAGTACACTATTTACCTCTGAACTGTAGTGGAGTAGAAGTACAAAGTAGCGTAAAATGGAAATACTCAAGTACAGTTCAAATATCTCAAAATTGTACTTAAGTACAGTATTTCAGTAAATGTATTTAGTTACTTCCCACCTCAAATATTAAACGTACAATCCAACAGGGTTATTAGAGAGTTTTAGAGGTGTTGTTATATTTTCTGACTCTGGACAAAGCCAAGCTAGGTATTTGAAGTCTATACTGCACTAACACAGGGAAAGGATATACAACTTCTCATGTGATTTTCAGTCAGGTGTCAGAACCTGGTCTGAGTTCTGTTTGTTCACTCTCCAGCTAAATGCTGCTCACAGTGCCCTCTTTATAAACCTTCTATTCTCATGTTGAGATTAAAATCATTTATTGGGATTTTGAAATGATTTTGAAATGTGCAGGATGAAACTTCATTTCCTTCTCCCATCATGTTTGTCTCTGACCCCCCCCCCACCCCCCATCTGTGCAGGCGCTGCAGGACAGTGAGACGGTGAAGAAGGTTCTCAGTCTGATTCTGGCTTTCGGTAACTTCATGAACGGTGGCAATCGAACCAGAGGTCAAGCTGACGGCTTCACCCTGGACATCCTGCCCAAACTGAAAGATGTGAAGAGCAGCGTGAGTAGAGAGGGAGCCATGTGAAACACATCGACACATCATTACATCTCTGCTGCTAGTCCAACTACAGCCTTGCACATTCTTTTTGTACATAAGTAAAAATATAATTCAATGCTGCCATGATCAGTGGAAAGTCTGTGCGTGACCCCCCTTTTCAATGTGCAGAGGTGTACTCAGAGTACTCAGATCTTGTACCTGAGTATATTAGAAGTACCAGAGTGTAGTATTACTCTGTTACAATTACAAGTCCTGCAATCAAAAGGGTACTCAAGTAAAAGTACAAAAGTATTGGCATCAAAATATACTTTAAAGACTAACTAAGTAAGTATAAGTACTTATTCTGCTAATGTCCATTTTTTTAATCATATATTAAATACCCGCATTTTGTTAATGCTGCATTAATGTGTTCATCACAGCTGGTAAAGTGGAGGTCATTTAATTACTGTATATACTGCTGCTGGATACTTTAACCTCTAATTATGTTTCATAGTTTATTTATATTTTGTATCAAATCAACTTAAGTTTTATTTATATAGCACATTTAAAAGCGATTTTTGGTCGAGCCAAAGTGCTGTACATGTAATAAAAACACATTACTACAATCACAATAAAAGACAATCATTTACAACAGAAATATAAAAAACAAAAACACAGGGAATAGTCAGGTGTCATGCTCCGCTCTGACTAGAAGACAAGGGAGAAGAAGTGTGCCTTTAGTGAGGATTTAAAACCCCCTAGGGTCTGGGCCGACCTCACATGGAGGGGCAGAGTGTTCCAGAGCCTGGGGCTAGCCGCTGCGAAGGCTCGGTGCCCTCGGGTTTTGAGCCTGGTCTTGGGCACTATCAGCAGCAGCTGATCAGCAGACCTTAAGGCTCTGGCTGGGGTGTAGCGCTGGAGGAGTTCTGCTAATAGGCCGGAGCCAGCCCATTCAGGGCTTTAAAAACAAATAAAAGGATTTTAAAATCAATTCTTAACCGAATTGGAAGCCAGAATTGGGGTGATGTGGTCATGCTTTTTGTGGCCAGTCAGAAGACGCAGCTGCACTAGCTGCGTTCTGCACTAGCTGCAGGCGTCTAATTGAGGCCTGGTCCATACCCACATACAGAGCATTACAGTAATCCAGTCTCGAGGTGACAAAGGTGTTAATAACCCTTTCTAGGTCTTTAAAAGATAAAAACGACTTGGTCTTGGCCAATAGTCTTATTTAAAAAAAGCAAGATTTGACTACGGTGCTGAGGTCAGCACTGTAGTCAAATCCTCGCTTGTCAAATTTAAGAGGGCTACTGAAGGTCACTCCAAGGTTCATGACAGAGGGGAGGATGTTTTCATTGAGCACCCAGAATATCAACTGGAGAGGCTGGAGGTTGGGGTCAAACAAAGATGATCTCTGTCTTGCTCTCGTTGAGGTTGAGGACGTTTTTGCTCAGCCAGGATTTGATCTCTATCAAGCAGTCCATCAACTGCTGTAGTGAGTGTTTGACATTTGCTTTGAGAGGCAGATAGATCTGTACATCGTTGGCGTAGCAGTGGAAGGGAATATTGTGTTTAGTGAGAATTGAACCTAGGGGCAGTATGTACAGTAGAAAAAGGATGGGGCCCAGAATCGAGGCTTGGGGAACCCCACAGGTAAGAGGGCCTTTTGCAGAGGAGAAGGCACCTAGCTGCACGGAGAAGCTACGGTCTGTCAGGTAGGACCTGAACCATGCAAGGGCAGAGCCTGTGATGCCTGCGGACTGTTCAAGCCGTGACAACAGGATGCTATGGTCCACAGTGTCGAAGACAGCTGTCAGGTCTAACAGCACCAGGACAGCTTGGGTACCTGAGTCGGCGGCTAGGAGCAGATCATTAAAAACTCTTAAAAGGGCTGTTTCATTGCTGTGCATGGGTTTGAAGCCAGACTGAAACTTTTCATGGATGCCATGCATGGTTAAAAACGACTACAGCTGGACAACAGGCGCATTCACACCGCAGTACTTTTCCCACAAAGGTTCATCAGAACTTAGTTCATGAGAACTCTTTAGTTCTCATGAACTAAGTACAGATCACGTTCACACCGGAATAAGTTCCTGGGGAAGGATTAGGCAAATTAAGTCACTTCTTCTGCTTTGGGTTTACTGGCACGCCGCAAACAACTTCACGGCGTATACTGCCACCCGGAGTCCCCGCCCGGAAGTCCCCGGAGTTGGGGATTGGCTTCAGTAGAAGCTGCTGGGACTCCCAGCAGCTTCTACTGTAGGGGGTAAAAAAGGAAAAAAACGGAAAAGGGGGTAAAAAAGATTCTGATGAACTAACTTTAGTTCCGGCTCTTTTTGGTGTGAACGCCACATTTCGGAACTATATCGGAACTAAAGTGGGAAAAGTACTGCTTTGTAAACGCAGCTATAGACTACTCGCTCCAGGGCTTTAGATAAAAAGGGTAGCTGGGAAATGGGCCTAAAATTTGCTAGAATGGAGGGGTCGAGATTTTTCTTTTTAAGTAGTGGCTTAACCACGGCATGTTTGAAGGCAGCTGGGACACATCCTGAGCTAAGAGAGGTGTTTATTAGTAATAAAATACTTGCTCCAACTGATTCGAAAACATCTCTGAGAAGGCGAGAGGGAATGCTGTCTAAGGTGCAGTTTGTCGGCCGCAGGTGCTTGACTACATCCGAGAGATAAGAGAGGGATACAGGCTCAAAATGGTCGAGGACAGCAGGGCACAGAAAGGGAGCAGGATCTGGGGTAGCACTAGTATAGGCTAGCCTAAGAGCAGTTACTTTTTCGATAAAAAATGTAAGAAATGTATAACAGAGAGTAGTCGATGGCACAATTGAAGAAACATCACAGGGATTAATAATAGAGTTGAGGACATTAAAAATAATTTGAGGTTTATGACTGTTTTTGGAGATTAACAGAGAAATATACTCTGTTTTGGCTGCTTTGACTGCCGTCTGATAATCGGAAAGGCAAGCACGAAGAATTTCTAAGGAGAGATGGAGTTGATCCTTTTTCCATTTTCTCTCTGCACGCCTGCAAGCGCGTCTAAAAGCGCGAGTACAATCATTGAGCCACGGCTCTGAGAGAACTTTGTTGCGTCTAAGCGTAAAAGGAGCAACGGAATCCAGTATTAGTGTGCATGTCGAATCAAACAAAGAGATAAGCTCATCCGCACTAAAAGCACAGTTCACATCTAATTTACAAATGGGATAAGTATTAAAGGCATCTGAAAACTGTGAGGCAGTCAAGGGGTTAATTGAACACAGAAGACGTGCAGGGGCACGTGATTCGACTCCTACGGAAGGGATCGAAGTTGTAAACAGAACCGGTAAATGGTCTGAGATACGCGTTGCTGCACAGATTTCATCCACAGAGACAGACAGTCCAAACGTATTATCTTATTATGTGAATATGTAAAGTAATAGAAAACTAGTTATGTTAAATAAATGTAGTGCAGTAAAAAGTACAATATTGGCTTCCAAATTGTAGTGAAGTAGAAGTATAAGTAGCATCAAATAGAAATACTCAAGCCAAGTAGAAATACCCAAAAATCAAACTTAAGATACAGTACTTGAGTAAATGTATTACATTACACCACTATAAATGTGCTTCAGTTACCACTAACCCTCCGACCTCCCTCACCTGTAGAGCTACAGAAAGTCACCTGACGTCTCCACTCCTGTTAATGATCCACTCGTATATTTTCTCTGCAGGACGGTACGAAAAGTCTTCTCTCTTACATTGTTGCATACTACCTCAGACACTTCGATGAGGTAAGCTTTTAGCGATTATACTCCCTGCCATACTGTTACTTTCTATTTTCTAGCTTTGTCCACTGCCTATTTTGTCCCTAATTTTCACATATTTCTGACCTTCTGTATGCAACACACACCACATTTCCGCATCTCTTGGAAATATGTACTTCAAACAGTATCAGACAATAATTACTGCCTGCTTTTAATTGAACTATTCATATCTTAGACTGCACTGTAACTTTTATCCATGTATTTTTTCTTTTAATGTTTATCCATGTATTTCTTCTTTTAATGTTTATTTTATTAGGTTTTCTTTTTAATGACTGATTTTAAATGCCATTTTCTTAATGTCTTTCATTTGTTGTAAAGCACTTTGAATTGCCTTGTGTTGAAAAGTGCTCTATAAATAAACTTGCCTTACCTTGCCTTGCCTTGCCTTGCCTTGCTGTCTGTCCCTCTCAGGACGCTGGCAGAGAGACGTGTGTGTACCCCCTTCCAGAGCCTCACGACCTGTTCCAGTCTTCACAGATGAAGTTTGAAGACTTTCAGAAAGACCTGACTCGACTCAGGAAGGACCTGAGAGGTAACAAACACAAACACACACACACACACACACACACACATACACGCACACACACACTTCAGGGGACATTACATTGACTTACATGCATTTCCTGGAGACTTATCCTAACCTTAACCATAACCAACACATGCCTAACCCTAACCCATTTTACATATTTGTTTGATATTTTAGATATTTAAATATTTAGTTTGATGTGATTTTTGTTAATAGTACTTGTATTTAAAAGCACTTATTCTATTAAGCACTTTTATGTACACTGAACAAAAATATAAACGCAACAGTTTTGTTTTTGCTCCCATTTTTCATGAGATGAACTCAAAGATCTAAAACATTGTCTATATACACAAAATAACCATTTCTCTCAAATATTGTTCACAAATCTGAAAAAATCTGTGATAGTGAGCACTTCTCCTTTGCCGAGATAATCCATCCCACCTCACAGGTGTGGCATATCAAGATGCTGATTAGACAGCATGATTATTGCACAGGTGTGCCTTAGGCTGGCCACAATAAAAGGCCACTCTGAAACGTGCAGTTTTGCTTTATTGGGGGGGTCTGGGGGGGTCCGAAAACCAGTCAGTATTTGGTGTGAGGGGTAGGATTAGGGGTAGGGTTAGGGTTAGGGTAATGTTGTTAATCGAGTGGCCTGTGTTCGTCGTCCATAACATACGCCTGCCCATACCATAACCCCACCACCAGCATGGGCCACTCGATTCACAACATTACCCTAACACTAACCCTACCCCTAACCCTACCCCTGTCCCCTTTTCGGACCCCTCCAGACCCCCCCAATAAAGCAAAAATGCACGTTTCAGAGTAGCCTTTTATTTTTGGCCAGCCTAAGGCACACCTGTGCAATAATCATGCTGTCTAATCAGCATCTTGATATGCCACACCTGTGAGGTGGGATGGATTATCTCGGCAAAGGAGAAGTGCTCACTATCACAGATTTTTGAACAATATTTGAGAGAAATGGTTATTTTGTGTATATAGAATATGTTTTAGATCTTTGAGTTCATCTCATGAAAAATGGGAGCAAAAACAAAAGTGTTGCGTTTATATTTTTGTTCAGTGTATGTATTTATAATTTTTTCACACTAATTTTACCTGCATGCCGATTTTAAACAAAGTCAACCTCGGTACTTTTAGGCAGATGTTTTTAAACCACTTACCAGGTATTTTACCAGATGTTGTGGGACACAGCCTCGGACACCCCACCGGGGTACAGGAGTACAGGTTTTAACCTGCCGCATACGCTCTGTGCTTCAGCCACTGCTCTCTTTTATCCCTTTTATTGTATTTTCTTAAACATTTTTTAACACAGAACAAACAGGGCTTTTATAAACTTTTTTTGGTTTTCCTACAGGAGTTTTTAAATAGGTTTACCCGAAAGCCTGTGCACCACGTGCACCACGTGCACCTACGGAGCGCCGCACGTTCCCCAGTACCCTAACCAAGTCTTCACCCTAAAATGAATGATTCCCCTCATGGGGACCTCCCTTATGTCCCTATAAGGGAGGTGAGTCCCCACACGTGACTGCGTAAACTGATTTAGGTCCCCACAAGGATAGTAATGCTTGGCCACACACACACACACACACACACACACACACACACACACACACTCACAAACAGACACCCACACACACTCTCACACACACACACACACACACACACACACACACACACACACACACACACACACACAACTTGACTTGATGTGATATTTGTTTCTGCATTTTTTAATCAGCGTGCACATCAGAAGTGGAGAAGGTGTGCAAAGTTTCAGACGAGGACAACTTGCAGCCTTTTAAAGACAAGATGAAGGAGTTCCTTGCACAAGGTGACTAACAACACGTTTATTTTTAGGAACATTGAACATGTTTGCATTGAACTTCATTTAGGGTATTTTATTGAGCAACAATGTTCTTGTATGATAAAACATTAAGACAAAAACCATAAGCTATTAAAAACTGATTTTGTTCTGACGTTCTGAATGTTCCCTCCTTTCTCAGCTAAAAGTGAACTGGAGACCCTAGAGGCTCAACTCAGCAGCACTCACAAACTGTAAGAAAGCACCTTTCACACTAAACTAACTTCTGTGTTTTATTTCAACTGTTCTCCGCACTCTGTTTGTACCAGTGATACTGAGGAGAGCTGTAAATAATACACTTCATCCTCATTATGTTTAGGAGCAGAAAGTATAACTCAGGTCTTGATCATTCATTACAGATGTCTAAAAACAAAGGTCAAAAGGTAAGGCTTGATTAGAACAGGATATGGCTGGGAATGTAGTTTGTATTTACAGTTTACTATTGTAGCTCATGCCAGTCAGTGCACTTGCTGTACGATCACATGTGGTGGACGGTGGCCATGATTTGTTCTTGTTACAGAACAGCCTCTACACATAGCACAAGGCATCTGCTGCAAATATTAGAAAAGATGTTGTAAATATATGTAAAAAATACATTTTAAAAAGAGGCCTAGAATTAAATGTAAACTGCCCACAGAAGACACGTTTAACTAACCGAAGAGTGAGCATCGTTCCCTGTTAACAGCACAGCTCTGAGGCCTTCTTATCAGTGCCCTCCTCACTGCAATGCTTCTGCTTTCTGCTGTTACTTGGCAACAGTTTTTCACCTGCTTGAAGGATAGTGGGCGACAATTATTAATACGTCCAGAAAGATAGTTACAGCACTAAATGTACATTATAGAGTGCATTGCCCTGTAAATAAGCTGTATTCATTACTATGAATGCAAGTTTTACTTTTCCTAACAGCTCAACTTATATTGGGGTAATCATTTGAAAATAAAGAGGTAATAATTAAGTAATTCCATGACACCAAAGCAATATCTGGTTAATAGTATTATTGATGGGTATGTCTGGGTATTGTGAGACTGACATGTATGTAACCGCTTCCAAATGCTAATCTTCCTGTTTCTATTTATTTTCTTGTAAATATTAAGGTTCAAGGTTAGTTTATTTGTATAGCACATTTTAATACACAGATGCAATTCAAAGTGCTTCACATAATAATTTTTAAAACAAACACACAAACAAAAACATAAACAACTATTAATAAAAGCGATAAATGAATGGTTGCAGCTAAAAGTGCAATGATAAGGCACGGTTAAAGGATCCCAGGATAGGCTGCATCAAAAGAAAGGTTTTTATTTATTTGCTATTTTTTTGTAAATATATGTATTTCTTTTCTCAGTTTTTCTACAAGCAAGTGATACGGAGCATGTACATTTGGTTCCAATTCAAGTAAAGATATATACACACATGCTGACAAATCAAAATCTCCATTTCAATTCCACCACCAACCCACCCATTAACCCATTGAGTTACAGGAGTACTTTAACAGTAAATACAGTATTGTTTATTAATGTAATGAGTGCAAGGGGGCTGAGAAACATAAAGGGGAAAAACATACATTAAAAAAAGGGGGGAACAGAGGGATACCAGCAGAACAGTATCAGCCGGATGATGTGCAAGCAAACGAACCAGAGGACAGCAGGCAGAAGGTGAGTCAGGGCCGGTCAGGGAGCAGGCGAGGCGGTCAGCGTAGGTACAGGCAGGGTCAGACAGCAGGCAAGGCAGGATAGTCCAAGGACAGGCAGGATCAGGGATCAGGCAGAGCAGGCAGGTCGGGGACAGGCAGGGTCGGAACCGGGTAGGCAATCTGATGAGAAACGCGTGAAAGACTAGCATGAAGGCAAAGTACGATCTGGCAACGGGTGTGTGTCTGGTGAGGGTTTAAATACTGGCAGTGAAACTAATGGGTGCTGTAGAGAAAGAGAGTGAGCTAAAACGTAGGTGTGGTTAACAGGTGAGACAGCTGAATGGAAAACTACTGGTGAATGATGGAACAGACTGTGACACCAGGGTTGGGGCGGACCTCAGAATTTCAGGCAGTTTGTTCCAGGCTTGTGGTGCATAAAAGCTAAAAGCTGCCTCAGCAAATGTAGTTCTGACTAGACTAGTTAGAAAGTAAATTGTGATGGTGTCCTGCAGGTTCCTGGAGCTCACCGTGTTCTTCTCAGTGAAGGCCAAGTCAGGAGAGAAGGAGGTCTCCCCCAACACCCTGTTCTGCGTCTGGCACGAGTTCTCCTCCGACTTCAAGGATCAGTGGAAGAAAGAGAACAAAGTCATCCTCAAAGAGCGGTCAGTCACGCAGCTTTAAAACTGGCCCATTTCTTCTTTTATTCCTTTCAAGACCAAAATAAAATGTGAAGATATTATGGATCTTAGGCAAATTAAGCTTTGTGTTTTCAAAAACTGCATTCATATTGTGTGTATTGCAGGTTAAAAGCAGCTGAGGAGTGTTTCCGGCAGGCTAAGGAGAAGGCATCCTACAGCGTCAAACCCAAACACGCCTCTGGCATCGTAAGTTCACCTCTCAGCCTCCTTCAAGTGGTAACCCTGTTTAACTTAAGAGTCAACTAAAGGACAATATATATATATATATTTCCACTGCCTCATAAGTACAGACAACAATATAGCTTTATTATTAAGTCCTCCAGCATTATATAAACACTTAAAGGTAGGGTAGGTAATTCACTTCAAAAACACTTTTTGTTATATTCCATGGAATGCTCTTAACATCCCGATAGCAATGAATATATGAAATGCTTTGACAATAAATATATACAAAAATGTCATCTGTGGAAGCCGTGGCGCTGTAAAAAGCACGACCAATCATCTGAGCCGGCCCGGCTAAAGTAACTGGATGGCCTACCTGCCTGTCAGCCTTCATCTGTGCACAAACTTATCTCGTGCCCTCATTTTTGATCAAATTCATCAATTGCATGAACCAATAGGGAGCAAAAAAGTGCAGAGTCTCTTGAACACTACATTTTAGAGAAGGATCAATGCTGGTCACTATCTTGAGACATGATGTCAAATTGTACTACCTGAATATGAGTGTTTGGAAAATGAAATGAGTTCTGATCGCTTCTATCTCCAAAGCACAAAGCAAACATGGTTAAGCTGAATGTTTATTCGCTATCACTTCAAAATTAAGACTGATTTCATTTTAAGTTATGTACTTGTTTGCATAGATTTGCACTGCTTATAATACAATTATAAAAAGGTGTATTGTACTTAACCTCTATTGTCCTATGACTTTTTTCACAGAAAGCCAAGCTGGGCATGAAGATTTGACTGAACTTTGGATACTTGTTTTCCTGTGGAGTACCAGACAATAAAGTACGAAGAGGACAGAAGAGAAACAGTGAAGGGATGTATGCCGCTGAGCCTACTCTGGACATCTTATTTCATTGATTAATTTCTTCCAGTTGAACCAGTTTCACATCAGCTTGATGCCTTATGTTGCTCTCCTGTCCGTCTGAATTATGGATGGATGCTGCTGCATGGCCACCAGGCCCCATCTGTTGTTGAGACCACCACAGCTCACAAACAATATACATCTCATACATAACTGTTGGGACTATACGCCTACATTCATAAAAATGTCTCACTAGCAGAATGGTAAAGGCAAACACAGTTCAACACAACCCATGGCATTAATAGCACCAACAGCATGGCACTTATGTATTTAAATATTAGGGATTCTAACTTCCAACTGTTAAGTATTCAGATCCACCAGGTGTGAAAGCTTCCGTATCGATTGACTGGTATTGACCAGTCAATCGATACAGCAGTTAACCAAACAATCTCAACTTTTGGAGTCAACCCACGGGGAAAGTGCGGCCGTTTATGAAGCACTTTATGTTCTGGCTCATTACACCTCTAATGCGAGGAGTGAGAGCAAAATCATTTTTTCTTCATTTGTTGTGTAACATTGCTACACTTTTTTCCACAACTTTGCCAAGATTTCTAAGCTTCTTCATACTTTCATAGTATTTGCATCCAACCTTGAATCTCCATTTATATAAGCCCTCTTCTATTCTAAACCTGGCTGTAGACCTATTTGCATTACAAATGGTCATCATACCCCCTTTAATGCATTACACAATTGCAACAAAATGTACAATAGCAATACATTTATTATAATGACCATGACTAAGTCTGACCCATGTTCAGTTGTCAAATCCTCTTAGTCCAAAGCCCTAATATTAAGGTACTCTTCAAAGTATAGGTCCCCATTAGATATCAGCATGATTGTCCATTACTATGCTTTTTGATGAAACATTTAAAACTAGATTTTAAATCTATTTTAAAGTGAGCAAAGAGTGCCAGTGAATACACGGAACCGGCCAAGCTGGACACCATAGTAATATGCAAATAATACTGTCAACTTCAGAATAAAAACAGTGTAGGTCTAGAAAGGACAGCATCTGGGTAAATCCTTCTTAATGTCATTACCAGGTGAGACATCATTAGCAGCAGCATTGATGGGCAGCAATAGAATGTCATTGTAAACTTACATGTGTAATTTTAATGTACTGTATGTTAAATGATAAGCCATGTCAAACCACATATACTACGTAAAATATTTGTGTGTGTGTGTGTGTGTGTGTGTGTGGGTGGGTGTGTGTGATATGTACAGTCCATTAAATTACAGTTGGATTTTGTTGCAAAGCTAATGACTATCAATGTAAGGAAATCAATTGTTTAAAAAAAGTAGTGAGACACGTTTTGTGTTTCTTTCAATGATATATTTTTCTGCTGGCCAGCCTGATACTCTCTACAGGACTACGTTTGAACGGTTGTTCATGTGGAATACATGTTTATACATGTACATAAAGAGGATGCATGGAGCTTGGAAGTGGTGTAATTTATGTAAAATAAAGAGAATGAATTCTTAGTTTTATTCAGAACTTCATTAAAGTGACAGCACTAAGGTGTTTGGAAGGTTGCTGACTTAGAACACTCCTTCAAGTCTACAGAATTCACAATGCTGCTATGCAAGATCTATTTTTATTATCGACAGTAACAGACTGAAGTGTTTCTCAGAGAGTACAGCTCAAGTCTTGGCATTACTTCCAGGTCTCAGCTCTACCAGATTCTGTTGGACCTATTTGTAACTGTGAGGCGCCTCTGGGGCATGACGGTAGTTCAAAAACATCTGTTAAAATAGTTTGGCTTGTGTGTCTCCACAGTGAAGGTGAAAGAGTGGTTGTAATACACAGCTAATTGAGACAGTTAAGAAATGTTAAGACAACTAACAAAGAATTGCATTAAAAATCACAATCCTATAATAACTCCCATAATTCTGTGTTCTTTAAATCTTTGACGCCTCCCAAAAGTCAGGGTTGTTGCAGGGGTACAGTTAAGTCTGGTTATTAATAGTATTTCTACTTAAAATGAATACAACTATTTAAATCATAAATATGGAGCACAAGAGTTAATGTACTCTCATAAAATAGGCACAACTACCATATGTGTGATGGAAACTTCTGAAGTAATGGAGACGAGACTCAGAGAGACACAGAGAGAGCTCAAACTTTGATGGCAAACACTGATGGTTTATTTGGAGCTTCGGCCAGAGAATTCACAAGACATGTGCTGTGCCACGAGGTGACACAGCTGCTGCCTAACCAATTCTGAAGATCTCTACCCCACACCCATGTATATAGTTCTAAGAGAATAATCAACATTGTGCACAGGGGCGGATCTACCGGGGTGGCATGGGGTGGCAACTGCCACCCTAAAAAATAGCCTTGCCACCCCAGCTGCCACCCCAGTTGGCAGCTTTGTTTTGAAATAAAAGTTGTGGCTCATCGGACATTTATGAGAGAAAATCTCTAATGTCCGGGTGCAAGTGAATGCAGCACAAGACGCGAGTCTTGTAACCCCTCCCCATGACTCGATGAGCATAACAAACTGTTAAGATGATGACCTTGTATGTGTGTATATATTTTTTTTCTTTGTGGGGATGGTCTGCCCCAGTGCTTGAATTGGAATAAAAAAGGTGCCAGTACTCTAAATCAGCAACTGTTTCAAGTCAATTTATTTATACAGCCCAAAAACAAGTATTTGGCTCAAAGTCATAGTATATCCTATAATGCTGGTGGGTTTGTCTCTTTACTGTATCTTTTAGAACGGCTCACTGTACGTAAACAAAATGACTCTGACTAATCTGAGATTAGAGGGGGTGCAGTGGTAAAGTGCTTTTTTATAAGTGGAGAGTGGACCTGACACCCTCTCGGGGAAGATTTTTTTTTAAATATTGAAGTTAGAAGCATTAATCTGGTGCACTTTGAGAGCAAAATGAAGAGATATATGGATACTTCTCAACATCCATACGAAACAGAACTGTAAACAGATTTACTTTTTCTTTATGGATATAAAAGAAAGTAAGGCCTGACTCCTACTGGCGGCTGGTTAAATGACTCCTCGTCCTTGAGTACCCTCACCATCTTTCAGCAGGAAAGGAGAGAGGGAATCCTTGTCCGGCGACAACTGCTGTCTTTTCAGACTATTATTAAGCCACGCTAACATTTTGGAAATGCTAACGTTATGTGATGTCTTTTCTGCTCTAGTCTATCGCTGTGGCGCGTCGTAGATGCATCTAGGTACGCTGGGCATATTTGTTGTCATGCGTCATGGCGTGCCGCCGGCGGCCGGTGGCTGAGTACCGGCATTTTACTGAGTACCGTCACCTTGCCGAAAGCCAAAGTCCCAAAAGCAGGACCGAAAATAGTGCTGAAGAGATCATATAAAGGGTTTTGCTGTGATTCATATGTGGAGGATGTTAAGGGAGTATGTTGGTCTAATGTTTTTAAAGAGAGTGACACAAATGTGGCACTGGATGTTTTCATGAAATTGTTGTTACCAGTGATGGATAAACATGCACCTGTTAAGAAGTTAACCGTTAAAACAGTAAAGGCACCATGGATTGACGAGGAGCTAAAGAAATGTATGGCTGATAGAGACAGAACAAAAAGGGCAGCAATGAATTCCGGCAATCATTCTGAGTGGCAGTTATATTGCAAAATAAGAAATAATGTGACAAAACTGAACAGAAAGAAGAAGAAAATGTATTATGAGATTAAGATCAATGATATAAAGCATGATGGAAAAAAGCTCTGGGATACCTTGAATACCATCATGGGTAGGAAAAACAACTCAACACCATCCTTTATAGAATCAGAGGGGGCATACATCACTAGACCACTAGATATTGCCAATTATTTGAATAACTATTTTATTGATAAAGTGGAGAAGATAAGGCAGGGAATGCCAAAATCTAGCTGCGAGTCGTCCTATGTTAATATTAGAGAACGTATTATGAAAAATAAAAATTGCACCTTTGAGCTGGGTAAAGTTAGGACAGAAGAGGTGGAAAAGTTATTGTTGGCAATCAATAATGATAAACCACCAGGTATTGATAACTTAGACGGTCAGCTATTAAAGAATGTAGCCAAGTTCATTGCTGCACCCATCTGTCATATTTTTAACATGAGTCTGGAAGGTACATGCCCGCACATCTGGAAAGTAGCTAAAGTTATTCCACTCCCTAAAAATGCAAAGAATGCCTTCACTGGCTCTAACAGCAGACCAATACGCCTGTCACCTTTTCTAAACAAACTACTAGAAAAAATTGTATTCAATCAAATACAATGCTATTTTTCTGTTAACAGTCTGATGAGTGAGTATCAACATGCTTATAGAGAGGGTCACTCAACAGCCACAGCATTAACACAAATGACAGATCAATGGATGAAAGAGATTGATGTGAAGAAAATGGTGGGAGCAGTACTATTATGGCGCGTTTCCACTGCAGCGGGTCGCTCGCTTTAAGCGTGCCGAGCCGTGCGGGGCCCGTTTTTGGTTGCGTTTCCACTTGGCCTAGTTTTGGCCCGGGTCTACTTTTTCACCTTTTTTCTGGCCCGACTAAATCGTGGTTCTAGGGCCAGGAACAACCAGGCTGAATCGGGCTGACTATGCTAAACTAGAGAGAGAATCGCTGGCAAGGGGGCTACAAGATGAACATATTTGACCGTGATTTAATTGTAATACACGTTTCAAAATGATGCCGAAGTAACAACATACTGATACCGGTTAGTAAAAACCATGAATTAATGCTTTGACAAGTCTGCAGACAGACGGCAGGCGAAAAACCCTTTTAAAATGCTTGTTTTCTAAATGGAGCTTGGCTAAGCTAACGTTATATATGCTCCGACCGTCAACACTCACAACAACGGCCTATACAGACATAAATAAACCAGCGACTGTATTCTCCATGACACAGACAGTCTGTGGTTTGTACTTGTTTAACTTTTGTCTAGTTTCTGAACAGATATGAGGAGCTGTGAGCTCTGAGTGCTAACAGCTAACGGCTGTGTTGTTTTTCTGGGGCTCTCATTGAAGATGACGTCACGGCTCCACCTACACTGCGTTACTATAGTAACTACCCCAGTTCCTAAACTGTAATGGAAGCGCAGCATTAAAGTGAGCCGGGCCTAATAAGGCCTAACCAAACCAAGCGAGGCCGAGCGAGGCCTGCAGTGGAAACGCGCCATTAGATTATAGCGCTGCCTTTGATTTGATAGACCATAGAATTTTACTTGACAAATTGGAGTGCTATGGTTTTGCCCCAAAGGCGATATCATGGCTAGAAAGCTATCTATATAACAGAACTCAAAGTGTATACTTTAATGGCAGTATCTCTAGTGCTAGATGTGTTGCAAGTGGAATTCCACAAGGAAGTTCACTAGGTCCTTTACTCTTCTCAATCTTTACAAATGATTTTCCATTAGCTCTTGAAAAAGCACAAGTCTCTATGTACTCGGATGACACGACAATATATACACAGGCTCCCACAATCGGTGAGATAACTGATATTCTGAACAAAGAACTGAAAACAGTAATGGAATGGGTGACCAGCAACAAATTAGTGCTCAACATTCAAAAAACAAAAAGTATTGTATTTGGCATAAATTAGGTTCTAAGGTCGAAACCGCAGTTGAATCTGATGCTGAATAATGTAGAGGTTGAGCAGGTGGAAGAAACAAAGCTCCTGGGACTCATCCTAGTGAACAATTTATCATGGACGAAACACATAGAGTCAGTGGTGGCAAAGATGGGGAGGAATATATCTGTCATCAAGAGGTGCTCAGTGTTTTTACCACCGCAACTGACAAAACAAGTCATTGAGACTCTAGTCCTTTCACAACTGGACTACTGCTCAATGATCTGGTCAGGGGCAAACAAGAGGGACCTGGGAAAGCTGCAACTGGTTCAAAACAGAGCAGCTCGGCTTGCCCTTAGGTGTACACCAAGACAAAATGCATGTCAAGCTCTCCTGGACATTAGTCACGGAGAGGCTGATGGTATCACTCCTTGTCTTTTTGAGAAACATAAATGAGCTGAAACATCCAACCTGTCTATATAAGCAACTTACACCTAGCTCTAAAATCCATACATATAAAACGAGACATGCCACAAGAGGTTGCTATCAAATCCCTAAAGCCAAAACAGAGTCTATGAAGAGCACAGTGCTGTATAGAGCCATGGCTGCATGGAACACACTGCCAGATCAGATCTCTAGAGAAACAACTAAAGCAAGCTTCAAAGACGATTGAAGAGGCATCTAGAAGCCCAAAGACTGTAAATTACACAAGCAGCAGACAGGTTATGGTAAACATACAGCAGCACACCGATTCATATAGGTTTTTTAAACACATGCAGGAATATGGTACTTTCGCTAACATAGACACACACACAGCCTTTCACAGTTATGATGAGGATTGTATTTGTTTAGTTTGTTTTTACTCTAAAAGAAGCGAAGGGAGACATTTGTAAAATCACTATTATTATTATTCTTTCCAAGGAAATGGGGAATCAGAAAATAAGCTGTATGTGATGGTTGAAATGAAAGTCACTGTTTGAAGGAAAATTGACGCCGTACACGATTTGTATCATTGTCTTGTAATGTACTGTCGAATGTCATGTGTTATGTTATTTGTGGACCCCAGGAAGATTAGCTGTTGTTATGCACCAGCTAATGGGTATCCTAATAAACTAATAAACAAACTAATAAACATCTTGAGGAACATTCATCATTAACTCCTCCATAAAATTAAATGAATATGCACATCGAGGATCGTTTTAGGATCGAACATTTTCGAAACGCTAACGTTATGTGATGTCTTTTCTGCTCTAGTCTATCGCTGCAGTGCGTCGTAGATGCATCTAGGTACGCTGGGCATATTTGTTGTCATGCGTCATGGCGTGCCGGTGGCAGAGTACCGGCATTTTACTGAGTACCGGCAACCTTTATTTATCCAGAAACCGGCAACCTTTATTTATCCAGTAAAACCTTTATTTATCCAGGTGTATCCCATTGAGATCATTGATCTCTTTTTCAAGGGAGACCTGCTCAAGTAGGTTCCACATGAAACATAAAAACATAAACAGAACAACAAAAAGGACATCTTACAGCATCATTACAGGGAATACAATTTACATAACTATCCACATGAGCAGGTACCAAGAGCTTCCGATTGAGTAGCATCCAACCGAGCTTTAAAAACATTTAGTGGCACCAGATCGCTCAGTTTCCATTTCCATTGCAGACTATTCCAAGACAGAGGAGCTGCGCATCTAAAAGCTATCTTCCCTAAGACAGTCCTAGCAGTTGGCACATTTCATAAAACTACAGCATGCGATCTCAGGCAGTAGCCACTTACAATTCGCCGTGAGATTAGAGAGCAGATGTAGGATGGAAGTTTCCCTAATATGGCTTTAAAAATGTACCAGTGACTGAGCCTCCGTACAGTTAGCGAAGGCAAACCAGCCCTTGCATACAGGGTACAGTGATGGGTTAATGCTTTACAGTTTGTCACAAATCTCAGTGCGCTGTGATACGCAGCATCTAACTTGATTAGGTAATTGGCAGGTGCATTCATATAAATCAAATCACCATAGTCCAGCACAGGTAAAAAGGTCACAGTGACTAGCCTTTTCCTGGCCTCAAGTGAGAAACAGGACTTGTTACTGTAAAAGAAACCTAGCCTAACCCTCAGCTTTTTAAGCAGGTTATTGACATGAAGTTTAAAAGTGAGACAATTATCAAGCCAGATACCAAGGTATTTGTAACAGGCAACAACTTCAAGTTTTGTTCCTTGCGTAGTTACAATATCTACAACAGGCTCTGGTGTCTTTTTAGCTTTTGAAAAGAGCATTACCTTGGTTTTAATTTAAAAGAAGCTTAAGCTCAGAGAGCTGAGTCTGAATAATGTTAAAAACTGCTTGTAATTCAACAACAGCCTCCTCAATGGAGGGACCTGCACAGTACATCACGGTATCGTCCGCATAAAAATGTAAGGTTGCTCCATCGACATTTTCACCTAAACTATTGATGTAGAACCTTGAGGAACACCATTAGTAATGTTTAACCACTCAGGAGACAGCCCATCAAAATGAACACATTGGAACCTTTCAGAGAGGTAGTTCACAAACCACCCCACTGCATGGCTGGATATGCCTATACTGAGTAACCTCTGCTTTAAGATGTGATGATCGACGGTATCAAACGCTTTGGAAAGGTCAACAAATAGAGCTGCACAACTCTGCTTTTTGTCTAAAATACTCGCCACATCATTCACCACTTTCATTGAGGCAGTGATGGTGCTGTGTTGCTTTCTGAAGCCTGACTGATGTATAGACAGGATGTCATTTGTACATAAAAGCTCCTTTACCTGTTCACTCACTAGGCGTTCAAGAACCTTAGCCAGAACTGACAACTTAGAGATATAATTATTTAATAAAGTGGCCTACCCACCTTTTAGTAGAGAGCATATACGCTGACTTCCACAATTTTGGAATTGTGTTTGAGCTAAGGGAGAGGTTAAAAAGAGTAGTGAGAGGAGCAGCAATAACATCTGCAGCTATCTTTAAAAAGAAAGGTTCCACGTTGTCCGGGCCTAACGAACAACATCAACAGTAAAAGGAGTAAAACTAAAAGGGTTTTCCAAAACACGTTTTTCAGAATCACAGACTGTGGTGTTCACAGAAGCAGAGTTAGTGACAGAATCAAACAGAGAGCCACAGGACACAAAATGCTTATCAAAACAATTTAGCATAGTGGTCTTTTCCGATATAGAGCCAGATGCTGTGGTAATACACGGAGGTAGCTCATTACGGATATCACCGGTGGATATCGATTTTATGGTTTTCCAAAATTTCCAGGATTATTCAGGTTCTTTGTGGTAACTGGCAGATAATACTTAGACTTAGCACTTTTGATTTGCGATGTGAAGCTATTTCTTAGCTGCCTAAAGCGTAGCCATTCTACCTCTGAGCCTGATCTCCTAGCCTTTGCCCAGGCCTTGTTTCTATCATGAAGGAGACTGGACAGTTCAGCAGAAAACCAAGGATTGTCTCGTCCCTTTACTCTAAATGTACGCAGGGGTGCATGTTTATCAATGATCTCCATAAAACCAAGATAAAAATAAGACCATGCGGTTTCTACATCAGCACACAGATCGATTTTTCCCCAATCAAACCCAAACAGATCATGAACAAAACCCTGCTCCACAAAATGTTTTATGTCTCTCTTAATAGTAATACGAGGTTTAACCTTCTGGACCTTAGTGTCCCTAATTGTGGCTACAGCACAGTGGTCACTCACATCATTCGCAAATACTCCAAAAGATGAGTATTTATAGGGAACATTAGTTAAGATGAGATCAATTAGGGAGGATCTGTAAGGGGACTTAATGTTAGGGCGAGTAGAACTGTCAACAATCTGAGTAACATTTAAAGAGATACAAAGGTTTTTAAAATACTCTGACACTGCAGTTAACCAGTCCCAGTTAAAATCTCCAAGTAGCACTATTTCCTTGTAGTCTAGCTGCAATATAAGATTTGCTAGCGAAGACAAGGAGTCCTTGACAGCTGAGGGGGGTATGTAACAGCCCACCACCATGACTTGTTGCCCCTTTGCCCCTTCTATATTTAAGACTAAACATTTGAATTGCTTACTGATAGATTTGGAAACTAATGTGGATACACTGAACTTATTCTTAACATAAATGGCAACGCCACCACCTTTATTAGGCCGGTCAGAACGATACACATTATAACCATTTAAGGCAATGTCAGAGGCCAACATAGATTTGTTTAGCCATGTTTCTGATAAAACAATGACGTCAGCGTCAGTCGAGCTCGCCCAAATGCGGACTAAATCTAGTTTACCTAACAGACTGCGCACATTCAAGTGGATGAAACCCAACCCAGACCTAGCTTTAAAATCAGCAGGAGTAGCGATCTGACTACTACTACTGGGCGGACCAGGGATAGGTTGTACATTTCCTGACAGTAATAGCAACAAAAAAAACAGGCATCTTTTCCTCTTAAACGACACACATACATTGTCATCTACTTTAGAAACACCGGAAAAGAGTGTGATTTGAGCTTAAGAAGCAGTCCTGAAGAACCATCATCACAGGAAAACAAAAAAGACAAACATATTTTGTCGAGCAGATTGTCTGTGACAAAGGTAATTGTTTGTGCAACACATCCGAACCTTTGCAGGGGATGCCCACTGCGGGTGGCAGATCAGACCTGAATCCAGTAGACTTCTCAGAATGACTAGAGATCTTCTCATAGTCCAAAACAGTTAACAGGCACAGCAGAATCCCGATATGGGCCATTTTCCCAGACCAGCACACATTATCCGCGATGTTCCTGGAGCAAAATCAGCACAGCAGCAAAGGACAGGCGAAAACAGCAGCGTGGAAACGCTCCGGTCCCTCCGTGGTATCCCCAGGGTGAAAGCAGGCCTCTGCAACAGCAGAACCAGGACAGGTGAAAAGCAGGCCCCAGCCGTGGTAAAATCCTCTTCCGCACAGCAGCACACGCCTGGTAGAAGTCGGCCAAGCCCGAAGCGTGGATCCACTCCGTCTCTCCGCGACGACTCCGGGGTAAAAACCTCTACAGTACAGCCGTACTCTACAGGTGGGAGCAGGCCTCCGTAGATCGCAGATCGCAGGCAGCAACAGGTGGAGCTGCTCCGTCTCTTCGCGACGAGTAGGCCTGGCCTCCGTAGATCGCAGATTGCAGGCAGCAACAGGTGGAGCCGCTCCGTCTCTTCGCGACGTCTCTGGGGGAAAAACACCTCAGTACAGCCGTACTCAACAGGTGGGAGTAGGCCTCCCAGATCGCAAGGCAAGGCAAGTTTATTTATATAGCACTTTTCAACACAAGGCAATTCAAAGTGCTTTACAAAAAATGAAAGACATTAAGAAAATGGCATTTAAAATCAGTCATTAAAAAGAAAAGCTAATAAAATAAAAATTAAAAGAAGAAATACATGGATAAACATTAAAAGAAAAAATACATGGATAAATGTTACAGTGCTGTCTAAGATATGAATAGTTCAATTAAAAGCAGCGACAAAAAGAAAAGTCTTCAGCCTGGATTTAAAAGTAGTCAGAGTTGCAGCAGACCTGCAGGTTTCTGGGAGTTTGTTCCAGATATTTGGAGCATAATAACTGAACGCTGCTTCTCCATGTTTAGTTCTGACTCTGGGGACAGAAAGCTGACCAGTCCCTGAAGACCTGAGAGATCTGGATGGTTCATAATTTAGCAGTAGATCAGAAATGTATTTTGGGCCTAAACCATTCAAAGCTTTATAAACCAGCAGCAGTATTTTGAAATCTATTCTTTGACACACAGGAAGCCAGTGTAAAGACTTCAGAACAGGAGTGATGTGATCCACTTTCTTAGTGTTAGTGAGGACTCGAGCAGCGGCGTTCTGAATCAGCTGCAGCTTCATAATAGATGTTTTAGTGAGACCTGTGAAGACACCATTGCAGTAGTCCAGTCTACTGAAGATAAAAGCATGGAAACGTTTTTCCAAATCCTGCTGTGACATTAGTCTTTTAATCCTAGATATGTTCTTTAGGTGATAGTAGGCTGATTTAGTAACTGTTTTAATGTGACTGTTGAAACTCAGGTCAGAGTCCATGACTACACCTAGATTACTGGCTTCATCTGTTGTTTTGAACATTGCAGGCTGAAGCTCAGCGCTAACTTTTATACGTTCTGCCTTGGCTCCAAAAACCATTACCTCAGTTTTATCTTTGTTTAATTGGAGAAAGTTCTGACACATCCAGTCATTGATTTGTTCAATGCACTTACTCAGTGTTTGAATTGGAGCATAGTCTCCTGGTGAAACTGTTACGTAAGTGTGTGTGTCAACCGCATAGCTATGGTAACTTATTTTGTTGTTCTTCATTATCTGAGCCAGTGGTAGCATGTAGACGTTAAAGAGAAGGGGCCCCAAGATTACAAATATTACACACCAGAAAACACAGAAATATCCATGAAATAAACATACAGTAGGCTATAAACCATTAAAGGGATAATTGGGAAGGCATTACAAATGTAAATATATTTTAAATAATAAAACAATCCCACCACCACAGGTATCTACAGGAGAAAGGGAATTCTCTCCACAAAATGTGAATGCCCACGTGGAGATTGGAAATGCAGTCATGCGGCTGCATTAGCTATCTTTGCCATCCACAGTTTCAGCTGCACTGACACCCCCTGTCAGTGGAAGAAGCCAAAGGCAGCTAAACGTACACATTCAGTGGAGGAGCTATTTCCTCCAACCAATAACTCATTCAACCCGCTGACAAGAGAGCCCACCTCCGAAGATCGTGACTGGCTGAGGGACAGACTCGGGGGCAGGTTCTCAGGAATTTCTTGGCTTCTCTCCCCCGAGCCAGAAGAGGAACACTACAGCTTGGAAACACTTACTTACTTAATTTTCAAATCTGTTGGGCATCAGGGACCTGAGGCAATTGTGGCAAGCATGGCATTGTCTGAGGAGCAACAGAGGGCTACCACTGGTCAGCGAACCAACCTGGCATTTGTTCAGGAAAGGAAGGTTGACTGCAGGCCCTCGATGGTGTTTTGTCTGTACAGTGGGGAACTATGAATGAATGTGAGGGTGTCAGGGCATTCACCACTGCAACCCAGATGCAGGTCCATGAGTCAGGTTTGTGGCTCTCCCAATCAGGATTGTTGGGGGCATCTCCAGATGGTCTGGTAGGGTCTTCCGCTGTGCTGGAGGTAAAGTGTCCCTACGGAGCCAGGGAAATGACAATTAGTGAAGCATTGCAAATCAAGGGCTTCTGTGTCAGTAAGGAGGGAGAAACATTCAGCCTGCGTGAGGAACATCCTTACTGGCACCAGGTGCAAGGTCAGCTTCACCTCACTGCAAGAAAGAAGAAGAAATTAAAAAATTGTGAATCGCTTTTAATTTACATTTACTCGTCTTTGCAATGTTGTGGTTGTTAGAGTCAGTGTTAGGCTTCCTGTCAGCTCGTCTGTTGGGAAGATATAAAATATTAGTTTCATGGAAGTCACACCGTCACATATAAGAGCATTAAGACATACAGTACATAGGCTAAAACAAAACATCTAAAGATATAACCTTGCACTTTGTCTCGTGAACATTTTCACTATTTTGACATTTTTATAGATGAAAATGGAACTAAAGAAATAAATGGTAGATTAATACATATGGAAAATAAGTGTCAGCTGCTACACTAATTATAATGGTTATATTTCTTAATTAATTAAGATAAGATATTACTGTATTGATCCCAATTTGGGAAATGTTTGTGTTGCAGCAGCATAACAAGAAAAACAAAATATAAGTTATTATATATACAAAAGTATGTGAGGGATGGAATAAATAGAATATAAATGTAAAATGTACATGTGATTTTACGTCCAAGAGAAGCTATGGAGCAGAGAGTTCTCTGCCAGCCAGAGGTGATTTGTTATTAGTTCAATATGTCAAACTGATTTGCCTGACTACAATCTTTAGTTACATGGTGAAACGTTATGCTGCTTGGACTAATTAGACTTATCATATTAGCCACACAGGTTTTAATAGGATGTATTCATTATCTTTACTTATGTTGCGGTCTTTTCAGCAGCGCCATCTCTAAAACGGCGATACAGTCAGTACCCATCATTTACATTTCACCGTGATATGGACAAAAATGTAACGTCAGCTTACCTCATAGCACGAATCCAGACTCTCCTTTGGAAAACATTGGCCGGTAAACGATAGAACGAGCACGTTTCATGCAAAGACCTGTGGCTGCAACCCGGAGCAAAGCAACAGCGTAGCTAACTAGTAGCACTAGCTTTAGCTAACGTTAGCTAACGATACGAACTGTCGAGTAAAATTGGAAAACACTGGTAATTAATTATTCTATAATTTATAAAACTACGGTGTTAAAAACGACAATTTCAAAAATACAGATTCTAATGGTCAGATATAGATATACAGATACTAGAGATAGGCAGGTACTTGCTTTCAAGCAGAACACAGGGGAAAACAAACTTAGAGGAGTGTTTACGTGTTCGGCGTAATGACGTACAACGGCCTCGACAATTTCTGTAGTCCTATTCAGCCACTCGGTAACAACCATCGTTTTTCAGACACGTAAACTCTTCAAAAATCACCAGTGGGGTCACTGCTGATGTATTTAATGTCGTAGAACAAAACGTGATTTATCTCTTAAATTTGTGTCAACCACAGACCTTATTTCGAGCTATTTTCCAAAACCCTATGGAGAAAATGCATTGCTTTTTGACGAAGGAACCGGAAGTGCTAAAAATGCTAACTTACTTCCGGGTTTTATGACGCGTCACTGCGGTTCTCTATTGGATATAGACAATGAGGAGGAATACCCGGTGCACCCTCCACCCTTCTCCCCACATACTGAGTGTGACGAAGAGGACTGCAGGCAGGTGATGCTGGAAAATGTGGCATTGAGGGCTCAGAAGGATGCCCTCATTGATTAGGTGAAGACCCTGCGCTCCAGGCTGAAAAAGGGGCTAAAACCCAGGCAGCAGTGTGCCACTGCTGCTCTGCTTGAGGAAGAATATATACGATTTAAGGGCCTGGCAATCTCAAGTACCTCCGGCATAAACACAGCAGACTCCTGTAGTCAGACCCCGGTCAAGACTGTCATGCGGTCTCCAGCAGCCTCCGGTAGTCAGACGCCTCTCAAGACCCCGGTCAAGACTGTCATGCGGTCTCCATCAGCCTCCGGTAGTCAGACGCCTCTCAAGACCCCGGTCAAGACTGTCATGCGGTCTCCAGCAGCCTCCTGTAATGAGGACTGGCCCTCTCCTCACTGGTCCACTGGGAGGGGACGGGGGAATACCATGCGTGAAATCACGTTGCCTCAAAGCATGGAGACGTACATTCAGACATACAGGCATCATTGTGAGGGTGTCGCACCGACAGTAAAACGGAAAGAAAATTGTCTGTCCAATGTCAGCCGGATAAAGAACTTCCTCGTATTCATGGCCCATGGTGTTAACCGGCTGTCAGATTGGCTGTTCCTAAAAGACACGGAGAGGGTCCGTGGCCGGAGCGAGTATATTGTAAAGTTGGTAGTATCAGACTATTTAAAGGCTTACCAGGAGCATGAGAACATCCTCCACAGGACACCTGTGAATAAGGATGAATATGGATGCTGGTGTGCGGAAAGTAAAGCACCACAAAATCCACCACCTTTAAGATACCAGGGGCATGAGAACATCCTCCACAGGAGGGTGGGTGGTGCTGTGAATAAGGCTGAATATTGATGCTGGTGTGCGGACAGTAAAGCACCACAAAATCCACCACATTTAAGTGTTACCAGGGCCATGAGTACATCCTCCACAGGAGGGTGGGTGGTGCTGTGAATAAGGCCGAATATGGATGCCGATGGGCGGACGGTAAAGCACCGCAAAATCCACCCCCCTTTAAGGTTACCAGGGGCACGAGGTTCTTGAGGGTGTGATCATCTGGGTTTAGTCCGTGGGGGAGTGCTTAAGTCCGGGGGCCCGGGGACCCAAGGTGCGCAAGGTTATGGAAGTGTGCATGTCAGGGAGAGATGCTGGAGCTGATTAGTCCGTCGTTTGGGGCTCTGTGAGCGGCTACAAATAGGTGATTTTCCCGGTGTATTTCATGGAAGTCTGACATAGCCTGTTTGCTCATGTCAGGGAGAGATGCTGGAGTTGATTAGTCCGTCGTTTGGGGCTCTGTGAGCGGCTACAAATAGGTGATTTTCCCGGTGTATTTCATGGAAGTCTGACATAGCCTGTTTGCTCATGTCAGGGATCGATGCTGGAACTAATTAGTCCGTGATTTGGGGGTCTTGGAGCGGCCACAGAGAGGTGGTTTTCGCGCTCTGTCTCCTGTTAGTGTGAAATAGCCTGTTTGCTCATGTCAGGGAGCGATGCTGGAGCTAATTAGTCCGTGATTTGGGGGTCTTGGAGCGGCCACAGAGAGGTGGTTTTCGCGCTCTGTCTGCTGGTAGTGTAAAATAGCCTGTTTGCTCATGTGAGGGAGCGAACCTGGAGCTGCTTAGTCTGTCATTTGGGGCTCTGTGAGCCGCCACAGAGAGGTCCTTTTCCCGGTGTATTTCATGGAATACACTGCTACTGACATAGCCTGTTTGCTCATGTAAGGAAAAGGTCTGCCTTAAGGACAGAGTTAACATGGGACTTGTCCTTCAAATGTACACATGTCCGCACAATGGAAATGTGATGTCAAGTGCCAATGCAAAGTCCCTGCCACCGGCAGGACACATTTTACCAACTGTAAACCAACACTTGGTGGTGCTCTATTCATGTGTCTGAGGGTAAAATAATCATCATTCTGTATATAAATATGTTTGTCAATATCATGGACATTTCCTTTTAAATTGGGGTCCACGAAGCTGACACAAGATACCCGCAGATAAGCACTCATCTCGGACTAAAATCCTCAATGCATAACAGTTTTAATGTAATTCAGGTTACAAGAGGCACGAACTTCTGACCGGTGTTCCCTCTTGGTGTAGTCCGTGGGGGAGTGCTTAAGTGTGGGTACACAGGTTCACCTGGTGCACAAGGTTATGGAGGTGGGGGTCTTGCTGGTGCTCAAGTGTCCATATACGTCACCCCATATTCACATAACTTTTACCCGCCTTAAGAGACACTATTTTGGGGTACAATTTATCCATTTTCACCCCTTTTTTCTGGTTCTTCCAAAAGTTAACTTAGACTTTTTCTGACTCTGGAGGAATGTAAGGGGAGTTGTCAGGGGACTCTACCCGCCTTAAGAGACACTATTTTCGGATACATTTTATCCATTTTCACCCTTTTCTATGGTTCTTCCAAAAGTTAACTTAGACTTTTTCTGACTCTGGATGAATGTAAGGGGAGTTGTCAGGGGACTCTACCGGCCTTAAGAGACACTATTTTCCGATATATTTTATCCATTTTCACCCTTTTCTCTGGTTCTTCCAAAAGATAACGTAGAGACTTTTTCTGCCTCTGGAGGAATGTAAGGGGAGTTGTCAGGGGACTCTACCTCCCTTAAGATCCATTTTCACCCTTTTCTATGGTTCTTCATGTACATTTCATGAGTCAAATGTGGATGAAATGGCCATATTCCTGTACATGTTCCCCAGGTTTCACACACTCATTCCTGGGTAAGAAAGCCATGTGCATCACCCTGGATCTCTGGGTGCCTTTGAGTGTGGGACCCTGCTTACAGCAGTGACTCTGCTGTACATTTCATGAGTCAAATGTGGATGAAATGGACAGATTCCTGTACATGTTCCCCAGGTTTCACACACTCATTCGTGGGTAAGAAAGCCATGTGCATCACCCTGGATCTCTGGGTGCCTTTGAGTGTGGGACCCTGCTTACAGTCTGTCGTTTGGGGCTCTCCCGAGAGTGGAAGTCCATTGCCTCTAAATAGAGGTAAAATTAGGTCTGTCACTTTGGGTAACCGCACCACTGTCAGACGTCTCCCGAGAATGGACTCTAAATAGGGTCAGGGTATTTTACATCCACAAGCGGTAGCTTCCTCTCACTCCCTGGCTTCCGCCCTCCCAGCTCCTCCTTCAGGCAGGATTTACATTCCCCAAGCCGCTAACATTTCCTCACGGCTTAGAGCAAAAATTCTCGAAGGGAAAGACATTAATCTCGTCAGCCTTATTTTGCCTTCCACGGAGTGCGACAAGTCCATTGCCACGGGAGGAAGCATCACTGCCGTCTTCAAGTCTTCAGACCCCCGGCTCCTCAAAGACCTCAGCATAGGGCAATTTCTGGTTGCTTTTAGCATCTTTCGGGACGTTCTCTGTTCAGTTTACCCCGAAAGAAGGATCGAATTAGATGCTTATCTGGCCATGATCGGCGATCTTCACCTTAAATACGGAAGATCCGTTTTCTACTTTTACCATAAAAGTTTTTCAAGCAGCACTTCACTTAGCCCATCACAACGTTCGCCTGGATTGGTCCGTGCTGGACACCGAGCTGCTCGTGATGGCTACCGGCGGCCATCAAGTCGCTACGTGCAACAGCTGTGGGGCGCAGGGCCACACCTCCCCTTTCTGCCCTTCAGTGCCTCTCTCCGGGCCTAGAGTCTTTCCCACGCCGCTTTCCGGGAATAATAGTCAAAGCCGTCAGGTGCAGCATAGGCAAGACGAGAAGATTTGTCATAACTTTAACGAAAACGTGTGCTCCCACCCATATTGCACATTCCTCCACATCTGCAGTTCCTGCAAGGACGCTCATCCGAGGTCTGTGTGCCCCAGGCGCAACCGCAGCTTTGCCACTACCTCGCGCCAGGAACCACATGGCAGATAATCTTTCGAACCATCCCCCCCTACCCCCATTAACGCCACACATTAGCAGCGGCCGTATCTACTCACTCAGACACTCAATGAGTCTTCTTTTTTTTTATTCACGGATGCTGCCCCATCCGTGGTTTTGGGGGGTTTCTTTCAGGGAGAAAGAGAAGTTCACGTAAGACGATAGAAGACAGTCTAATCACCCAATCGAGCGCATCTATGTCTCACCGTGGCGTAATTAAACTGCTAATTAAGCTAGTCCTATATCATGGGTCATGTTTCAGTATTTACCTAAGCAAACATTATTTTATGCTGCGCATATTGCACTCATTTATATTTGGTTTCATGCTCACATGGCTTATGATAAGCCAGGGTATGATATTCATGCATTATTGTACTCAAGCTAACAGCTGCATTACATTGTCTACATCTCCCTCTTCGCCCGGACAACGGCTCGTGCCGGCAATCCAAGATCTCTCCAGTTTACCTATGGTAAACATGCATATAACTGGTGGTGGTGTCTTAATAGCATTTCAGGGCTTCGTTCAGGATAGGTGCAGCCAACCCTGCCGCAATCAAGGTAATTATTCCTCATCCCTACACAACCGGACAGTGGTCCTCCTCTGCCTTCACATCCTACATTCGCCCGGACATCAGCGCTGCGCGGCCATCCAAAGATCTCTCTAACCTGGTATTTATACATTTTAGTGGTAGTGTTTAACCCTGCATCGCAGGTCATCGACCATCGTGTCGGCAATGTTTAGTGGTAGTGTTCACGTAAGCCCGGCACTGATTCCGGCCGTCGACCTCTGTGTCAGCATCTTATGATGTACAGTAAGCCCGGCAGTGATTCCGGCCGATTGTTTAATCCATATGTTAATCTCTCATTTCATCCATAGATCACCGGTTCTTCCCCTCCTGAATGATAATCCTGCAAACCGGGGCCTAATCGCCAAACACCGTTCCATTCTCTGTCTCAATTCTGGCAATCATTATTTCATTCATATGACTTGTCCCAGTAATAAATATGTATTTCATACATCAACGTCTCTGCTGATTGAGATGAAGCTTAGCACAAGTTCAAGCAGGAAGACCAAGCTCTTCATTCATATTACACGTCACTTCTTTACCCTCTCCTCCCTCATTAAGTGATCGGGGCGTCACTCCCCAGCTAACCAATTACTCCTCTCTCCATTCTCACAAGCCTATCGTTGCACCCGCTAATCCCTTTATATCTGCTCTTCCCTCTTGTCAGCTGTCATTCCAGGTGACAATACGCAACCCTCCTCCACCCCTCTCGCCTCCCGTCTGGACCAAGCTATCCTTCTCCCTTCAGACCGGTCTCACCTACTTATCACCACCACCAGTGTCTAGACCCCGGGGGGTTTCTTCAGAGCGGTTCTTCCCCTCCTGAATGATAATCCTGCAAACCGGGGCCTAATCGCCAAACACCATTGTATTCTCTGTCTCAATTCTGGCAATCATTATTTCATTCATATGACGTGTCCCAGTAATAAATATGTATTTCATACATCAACGTCTCTCCTGATTGAACTGATGATACAAACCATTTTTACCAAAACAAAATACAAGTCTCATAAGAAGCATCTAAATGACCCGAGCGAAACATGCTAACCGACACTGAACAAAAATATAAATGCAACACTTTTGTTTTTGCTCCCATTTTTCATGAGATGAACTCAAAGATCTAAAACATTTTCTAAATACACAAAATAACCATTTCTCTCAAATATTGTTCACAAATCTGAAAAAATCTGTGATAGTGAGCACTTCTCCTTTGCCCAGATAATCCATCCCACCTCACAGGTGTGGCATATCAAGATGCTGATTAGACAGCATGATTATTGCACAGGTGTGCCTTAGGCTGGCCACAATAAAAGGCCACTCTAAAATGTTCAGTTTTATCACACAGCACAATGCCACAGATGTCGCAAGTTTTGAGGGAGCGTGCAATTGGCACGCTGACAGCAGGAATGTCCACCAGAGCTGTTGCCCGTGAATTGAATGTTCATTTCTCTACCATACGAGTTGCAGCACGTAGGATGGAGTCCATAGCAGCGTACTCGTATATCCAATGTCTGCAGTAGTTTGCCATGCCCAAGAAGGAAAGCATCTCCTTCTTTGTACGTGGTGGTGGCACTTTGTTCAAAAGGCAGATTCTCGCAGGTGAGAAGAGGCTCATCTCTCAGAATGTGACCCAAATACGTGGCCTCAGTCTGGCAGTATTGCAACTTGGCCAGGGATGCTCTGTGTCCGCATTCAGAAAGTATTTTCATGAGCAGAATGGAATCGATGCGACAGGCGTCTCTGTTAGGGGATGCAATCAACAGGTCATCTGCAAACTGAAGTAGGGTGCTTCCTCCTGTCAGGATCAGAGTGTCCAGATCTCTTTTAACAGCTGCTGCGTACACAGTAGGCGACTCAATATAGCCCTGTGGGAGGCGTGTGTATGTGATTTGTTTATCTTTCAAAGTAAACGCAAACAGATAGTGGCTTTCTGGATGCAAAGGAATAGAGAAAAACGCTGAACAGAGATCAATGACTGTGTAATACTTGGAATCTGGGGGTAGAGCAGCAAGTATTGAATTAGTGTCAGGCACTATAGGAGCTGTTGGGATGACAATGGCATTAATAGCTTGCAAATCTTGGACAAAACGCCATTCATCAGGGCGGTTGTGTTTATGTATGGGCAGAATTGGAGTATTACAGGGACTGGTTGTGTAAATTAATACGCCCTGATCAAGCAGAGATTGGATGACTCCTCCAATTCCCAAAATGGCTCTATGGGGTAAATTGTACTGTCTGATAGCAGGCAATCTGGCATTGGTTTTAAGGGTCACTCTGTGGGGGGGAGCTGAACTAACAAAGCCCACATGGTTCTTGTGTTTGGCCCACAAACTGGGTGGAATGTCGGCAAAGTCCTAAGGGGGGCCAAATTCTGTGAGTGGGGGTGGCTGTAAATGAAGGAACGTGCTTTGGGGGAGGGAAATGTGGTCAGTGAGACGCAGCATGTAATGCTCTTCTCCAAGGCTAATTACATTAGGTGTGGTGTGGGGGTCAGAGACCATTGCTGCTTCCAGCTGAGCATGGCAGTGGGCTGTCATAGCCCCCACCTCCTCCTTTTTATAGCCTGGGGTCACCGCCAGTGTGACATGAGGGATAATGTCTCCTGCAATAAACGCCTGTTGTGCAGGAGTATGCCTAAAAGGCAACGCACATCCTTGTGGTCCCAAAAACAGAAATTGCTCGCATTCCAACTGATCTGAGCTGTTGCAAAAACCTCTTAGTGATAGCGCATAATCATCTGATGGGTTAAAAGCAGCTGTGCAGTGACAATTCAACACAGGCCGCATAAGAGACATTAAGGAAGCACACACAGGGGAAATGCTAGCAATTAATTAGTTGCTTCACACACTTTCTCTTTTGTGCGTACTGCTGACAATGTGGCACCTCTGTCAATCAAAATATCTACAGCTGTTCCACTAAAATCAACGGGTATAATCGGATCTTCACGTGGGTTATTGGAAAGGTGAATTGTTGCTGCTTGAATGGGGAAATGTTGTGAGTCTGATCCTATTTCTCCATGGCACCCCTATCTTCTATTAAATCCATTTTGCAGACTGTGTTGCTCATGTGGAGCCTGTCTATCATAGTTTTGAGGGGGCATTAATGCAGGATGCCTGGGTGGCTGGGGTAAAGCAGGCAAGGATTGTGTATTCTGCTGCGCTCCCCATCTCTTTTCACACTGTCCCGCCCAGTGGTCCATTGAACCACAAACGTGACACGGCTTTCTTGGATTTTTGTTCTGCTGTTGTCTATTCTTATCATGATAACCCTGTGATTTTCCATGATTTTGTGGCTGTGTGCGGTTCTGTCCCTGAAACTGCTGGGAGTTATCTGCACCCTGATAAGCCTGTGTATTTTGAGGCAATTGTTGCACCA
Source organism: Harpagifer antarcticus (assembly GCA_902827135.1). NCBI lineage: Eukaryota > Metazoa > Chordata > Actinopteri > Perciformes > Harpagiferidae > Harpagifer > Harpagifer antarcticus. Next base: position 665,725 of record CADEHL010000417.1, on the reverse strand, counting down.
TCTTAGCATTTCTAGGATGCAAAAATATCTGGCTCCTATGTAAGGCACGCATTGTGGCTATTGTGGCTTGCCAGGTTTTAATTTGCCAGTCAGGTGTTGCTATCATGTAGGCACGAGCTGCCTCTGGGGTTAAGCTTTGCACTAAGCTTTGTATGGCGAACAAACCATTGCCCTCCCTTTTAATGCCCGCATTATTATCCCACACTGTCATGAAATGCTGGATACATTCTGGGACCGTTTCTGTTGGGCTCTGTACGCAAGCCAACACTTGGGAAAAATCTGTGTGAGTCTTAGCGCATGCTCTAACAGCCAAAGCAGCGACGTTCTGAATCCACATGTCGCGCGTCTGTGTCAAAGGCCAATCGCAGGGAATTTAAACTTGTCTCTGCACGTGGGCCAATCTGCCTTGTATGTTAGGATTATCAGCTGTTTAACATCATGAACCAAACAGTTATAAACTGAGCAGACATTAGTCAACCACAACAGATACTCATCTGGGCTTTTAGTGGGGCTGGGAGCGTGATTAGTGACATCCATGACCTCCGCGGGTGTCCAAGGCTTATAAACTGGAACATCTCCTATCAGAATTTTCGGGGCGGTTACAGTTTCAGCAGAATTATTATTCTGAGATGTTTGCGTACTCGTAATCATTTTACGCTGGACAGCTCTTGGAAAACTGCTGCCATACGGCGACCCTGGGTAATCGTATAAACGGAGCAGCGGAGGAAGAGGAGAGGGGGTTCGCAACGGGCTGCCGTCTGAAGAATCCCCTTCACCCACCGCTGCACTCTGCTCCAGCTGCCCCAAATCTAGTTCGTTATAATGTCCTGGCTGATATCTCAACCTATTTTCATTCATGATAGCTGCAGCTGTCATTAACAGATCATCATCGGAGTTTCTCGCAGCAGGATTTGAGAGATCTGTTGCGGGGATCATTTTTGTACAGAGGGAAACAGCCTGTTCCTTTTCCAGCAGCCCTGCCTGTCTTAAAATACAAATGAGCTGAGAGGGACTGGGAGATTTTCCTTGTCTTTTCAACCAATCGTATATCACTGACTTAGCAATGGCTCCAACATCCTTTCCGTGTCTTTCCCTAATTCTGGACATGTTCTCTGATTTAACATCAAAAGCAGCCTCTAGGCTGAGCAAATGACAACTCGCCGCACATTTGGAAATCCTATCAATCAAAGCCTTGAGCTCTGTGGAGCCTCGCTCGGCGCCGACTGATTTTTCATTCTTTCGTTCATTATATCCTCTTTTCTCTGCAATAGACATCCAAGCTTTGAGACAACTCGACATGTATCCCACGAGGGGTTCGGATCATTTTTCACAATTTGAAATGCTTGCCACAACACGGCCATGTCAAAACTCCCTGTTAAAGGCCAAATAAACTGAATCTTCCATTTCTGATTATTTTGTTGTGAGTGCTCACAAAGTAACGAGGTAAACGTCATAACTTTAGACCAATCCAAGCTTCTTCCGACAATCCCTGACGGCATGTTGGGTGAAAATATGTGAAAATAGTGGCTGTCTGTAATTGGATTTTTAGAAAATGTTTTATTGCGTTCATTCGTTTTCCTCTGACCAACTGACTCCTTTGTGGACTGATTATTACCCATGTTTAATGGTTAGTACAATCAACAAACATTGCAATTTAGACAAACAAACATGAAACCGCAGCAAAACTCCGCGTGACAGAAAGTTTAATTTAATCCGAATAAAAAGACTTCAGCGGGGGTTGGGAAATATAATTAATATGAGTGCGTTCTACTCATATATACTTGTACAAGTGCTAAAGACTGGATCTGTTGAAGAGCAATAACAAATGTATCCTCAAATCAACAACCACTATGCTAATTTAGTGGTGGATTCCCTCTGTCCAGAGAATAAAACCATCTGTTTATCCTCCGTATTTATCAACCCATAATTTTCTTACAACAATGAAAAAATTATCGTTTATGCCACATTCTCGCATTCCGCCCATATATGACGATTTAGTTTAGTTCCTAAACGACTACGGTGCAAGGAAAAGAATGTTATAACATTAAGCTTAATTTATCCTGCCCTGCCGCTCTCCGCAGGGGGGGAGGGAACATACAGACACGCTCCCCTTTCTGCAGCAGCACAGGGTCTGCTTTAAACAGCTGTTTTATTTTATTTTGACCGCTGAAGTCTCCAGAATTCGGCGATTTGTTTCAATACAAATCTATGACATTGCTCTAATGCAGAAATCCACTTTACTGATGCTCTATTTTAAGGTCTCTCCGAAATTCAAATAGAGAGACCGAGAAAAAAATGTGCAGCCTTTCAGCTTCACAGGTAATTTAAGATATCGTCAATCACAGATCCTGGTAAGGCAATGTTCAAATAGTTTTGAAATTACACTTACCAGTATTCTGAAGATATATTTGATATCCTGTCGTGACGCCAATCTGTGAAGAATAATCTTCTGGGATTCAATGCAGAGCCAATGTTGAAGAATGGAGACGGAGAACTTTCATCAAACACGGAGATTTATTGAAGTATCGGCCGGAGAGGGCACACTCAGTTTCACACATGAACAGTCCTCCACCGAGTGGCACTCTGAAGGATACATAGAATAATCACACAATATATTGACCAAGGGCGGATCCCAAACTTACGCGCCCTCTCTCTGCTAATTATTAACAAATTGGACAAAGACTTAGCCAGGACAGGATGACCCCTTTCTCCACAGAGTAAGGCATCTGATTTCTGACCTGACCCTGAGGATGGCACGATCGTATTTCACAGATTGAGGGAACAACACTTTAATTAGAAACAGAAGTTCGCATATAAGTTCCCAATTCGATACATGGGAACAGACAGGATTAAAATATTCTCTAACACTTAGGATAAGTAATAAGGGCATTTCTACCGTGAGTGCTGTGCAAAGGTCCGTTAGCATCAAAGGTCCGTTAGCATTAGTTAGCATTTCTTTTGCTCCATGCTAATTCAAAGGCTTGGTATTACTCTTGTGTTTCTTTTAGCTAAACATGGTTCACATTGTCAGTTAGCTGAGTTTCTTACCGTTAAAAGGGTATGGAACATTAATAGTTTCATAAATATTAAGAAGCCCTGAGACATAGTCTCGTAAAAAAACGGTGGGAGGGGTCCACTGAGGGGACCCTCGGGCTTAAGAGGTTAATGTTGGTGTAGGCCAGATCCAGTGTATTTTTGCCTCTGGTTGCAAACTGTACATGCTGATAGAACTGAGGGAGAACTGTCTTCATGTTAGCCTGGTTAAAGTCCCCAGCAACAATAAAGACACCCTTTGGATGTGCAGTCTGTAGCTCACTGATGTTGTGGTAGAGAGCAGTCATGGCCTCTTCAGTATTAGCGCTGGGGGGAACAAACACTGCAGTGATGATTGTCGTAGTGAATTCTCTTGAAAATAGAATGGTCTGCATTTTATTGTTAAAAACTCAATGTCCGGAGAGCAGTGGCTAGAGAGCATTGTCACATTTGTACTCCACTTGTTACTCAAGTAGATACACACACCACCCCCGCGGGATTTGCCTGTGAGGTCGGTGCTTCTGTCAGATCGGAATATTGTTAGCCCCTCCATGCTAACAGCTGTGTCGGGGATCGATGGATTTAGCCATGTTTCCGTGAGAATAATGGCGCAGCATTCCCTCTTCTCTCGATTGTCCATTAAATCCAGTTTCAGGTAATCCAGTTTGTTTTCCAGGGAACGTACATTGGCGAGTAGACGGAAGGCAGCGCCGTTCGGAAGGGGTTTGCTTTTAGCTGAGACGATATCCCTCCACGGCTACCGCTCTTACGCTTCCTGTCACACCGCCTCCGTCTCCTCCTGATGCGGCAAGGGCTGGTGGGAGGCTCTGTTGCTTCGGAAGCCGTTGGGTGTGACTGGCGTAACAGTCCGAGTAGGCGTAGGCAATCCCGGGTAATTGCATCTACCTTTCCTAAACTATGGACTTTTCGCAGATCGGTCTATAATTGATGATCATACACTACTGGAGCATCTAACGCCATTGTTTTGAGTGGTGTATTTAGCCTAAAAACTGGTTTATTTAAACTAAAAAGTCCTGTGTTGTCGTAAACCGGTACAGCCGCAGCCTCACTGGGCGCCGCCATTTTGCATGTTGTCCTGGGGTTACCTGACCTGGGGTTACGTACTGTAACCCTGCTTCTATGAGTATAGGCGCAGCCCTCTAAGGCTATCGCTATTGGGTAATCCCTCTGCACGTGTGCAGCACTGACAGATTTAACCCACGCCCACCTATGACGTGGGCCCCACCTCCGGGCTCACTTCCGTATAAATAGGAAGTAGGCACTACAATCTGCTCCCACACAAAGGCAAGGCAAGGCAAGGCAAGTTTATTTATATAGCACTTTTCAACACAAGGCAATTCAAAGTGCTTTACAAAAAATGAAAGACATTAAGAAAATGGCATTTAGAATCAGTCATTAAAAAGAAAAGCTAATAACATAAACATTAAAAGAAGAAATACATGGATAAACATTAAAAGAAAAAATACATGGATAAAAGTTACAGTGCAGTCTAAGATATGAATAGTTCAATTAAAAGCAGCGACAAAAAGAAAAGTCTTCAGCCTGGATTTAAAAGTAGTCAGAGTTGCAGCGGACCTGCAGGTTTCTGGGAGTTTGTTCCAGATATTTGGAGCATAATAACTGAACGCTGCTTTACCATGTTTAGTTCTGACTCTGGGGACAGAAAGCTGACCAGTCTCTGAAGACCTGAGAGATCTCGATGGTTCATAATTTAGCAGTAGATCAGAAATGTATTTTGGGCCTAAACCATTCAAAGCTTTATAAACCAGCAGCAGTATTTTGAAATCTATTCTTTGACACACAGGAAGCCAGTGTAAAGACTTCAGAACAGGAGTGATGTGATCCACTTTCTTAGTGTTAGTGAGGACTCGAGCAGCGGCGTTCTGAATCAGCTGCAGCTTCCTAATAGATTTTTTAGTGAGACCTGTGAAGACACCATTGCAGTAGTCGAGTCTACTGAAGATAAAAGCATGGACAAGTTTTTCCAAATCCTGTTGTGACATTAGTTTTTTAATCCTAGATATGTTCTTTAGGTGATAGTAGGCTGATTTAGTAACTGTTTTAATGTGACTGTTGAAACTCAGGTCAGAGTCCATGACTACACCTAGATATCTGGCTTTATCTGTTGTTTTGAACATTGCAGACTGAAGCTCAGCGCTAACTTTTATACGTTCTGCCTTGGCTCCAAAAACCATTACCTCAGTTTTATCTTTGTTGAATTGGAGAAAGTTCTGACACATCCAGTCATTGATTTGTTCAATGCACTTACTCATTGTTTGAATTGGAGCATAGTCTCCTGGTGAAACTGTTACGTAAATGTGTGTGTCATCTGCATAGCTATGGTAACTTATTTTGTTGTTTTTCATTATCTGAGCCAGTGGTAGCATGTAGATGTTAAAGAGAAGAGGCCCCAAGATGGAGCCTTGAGGAACCCCACATGTCATATTTGTCAACTCAGGTGTGTATTTACCTATAGAAACAAAGTTGTTTCTGTCCTTTAAGTAGGATTCAAACCAATTTAGGACTGTTTCCGAAAGTCCCACCCAGTTTTCCAGTCGGTCTAGTAATATGCTGTGGTCAACAGTGTCAAACGCAGCACTGAGATCTAATAATACTAACACTGAAGTTCTGCCACTGTCTGTGTTTAAGTGGATGTCATTAAAGACCTTTACAAGAGCAGTCTCAGTGCTGTGGTTTGGACGAAAGCCTGACTGGAACACATCTAAACAGTTATTTAAATGCAAAAAATTACTCAACTGTTGAAAAACTACTTTTTCAATGATTTTACCTAGAAATGGGAGGTTTGATATGGGCCTATAATTGTTCATTACTGTAGCATCTAGATTATTCTTTTTTAAGGGCGGTTTAATGACTGCAGTTTTCAGGGCCTGTGGAAAAATACCTGAGTGAAGAGATTTGTTTACTATATGAAGTAGATCTGAGGCCATGCAAGGCAAAACATCTTTGAAAAATCCCGTTGGAATAATATCAAGGCAGCAGGAGGAGGATTTCAGAAGTTGTATAATGTCCTCTAGGTTTTTATCATTAATCTGATGGAATTGTGTCATGGTGTTTGAATTGATGTTAAGTGGACACAGAGACAACACATTTGCTGTTCCTGATGCAGAGGCACTGACTGCTTGTCTGATTTTCTGAATTTTGTCAGTGAAAAAAGAGGCAAAATCATTGCACGCCCTGGTGGATAGAAATTCAGAGGCTACTGACACTGGGGGGTTAGTTAGTCTGTCGACGGTAGCAAACAAGGCACGTGCGTTGTTTTTGTTTTTGGTAATGATGTCAGAGAAGAACGATTGTCGTGTGTTTTTCAATTCCAAATTATAAAGGCCAAGTCTCTCTTTATAGATTTCAAAGTGAACCTGGAGATTTGTTTTTCGCCACCTACGTTCAGCTTTTCGACACTCTCTTTTTTCTGTTTTCACGGTCATGGCCTTTCTCCATGGAGATATTTTCTTGCCAGACACTTCCTTTACCTTAGTTGGAGCAATGGCATCTATAATATTTCTAATTTTTGAATTAAAATGATCGACTAGCTCATTTACTGAGATGTTAGCAGGGGCAAGTGTGGAAGAAAAATTCTGAGTAAACATTTCCCTAGTATTTTCAGTCTTTTTGAACATTTTTGTGAACAGAAATAGAGCTCTCAAAGAAAACACAGGAATGATCAGAGAGTGCAACATCAGTCACCACAACCTCAGAGATATTCAGACCCTTTGAGATAATTAAGTCCAGAGTGTGCCCCTTATTGTGCGTGGGCTCCGTCACATGCTGAGTCAGTCCATAGCTGTCAAGAACACAAAACAGTTATTTTGCCCCTCTGTCCTGAGGGTTGTCAACATGGATGTTAAAATCACCAACAATTTCTAAACGGTCAAAGTCAATACACACTATAGACAGCAGTTCAGTAAAGTCATCATAAAAGCTTGCACAGTATTTTGGTGGTCTATAGATATTTAGGAACAGAGCTCCAGAGGAGCATTTCAGCTGAAGGGCCACATATTCAAAAGAAGCAAAGTTCCCATAAGATGTCTTCCTGCATTGAAGAGAATCATTGAACAGAATAGCAACTCCACCCCCTTTCTTATGCATTCTTTCCTGACTCATAAAACTAAAGTTGGGAGGGGTTGATTCGATAAGAACAGCTGCACTGTTATTTTTGTTTTTCAATCCAAGTTTCTGTTAAAAATATAAAATCGAGATTGTGCTCAGTGATAAAATCATTGATTCAAAATGTTTTTCCTGCCAAAGACCTGACATTTAATAAAGCTAGTTTAAGTTTGTTAAACACACTATCAGTCATGTTTTTTGTAACAAGCTGTGGCTGACATGGAATCACTGCTAAATTAGATAAACTCACACAAACGTTTGAGCGCTTCCTGTATCTAAGATGATTCACCGCTCTTAATCTATTACCTATCAACACAGATATCGGCAAAGCTAAAGGCAGGCAGGGCCCCAGCATGTCCTGGAAAGAGTTGAGAGTGCCATACGCCCTTGAGCCTGGACCCAGCACATATCAGTAAGAGATTGTTGCATTTTGTACACACACATCCTTATCAGGCTTCGGAGACTGCAGATGCTTTCTTGAAGGGAGGGGCGGTGGTTGACGTAGGCACGGTGATGGAGACGGGGGAGATGGTGCGGGGGTAGAAGACATGCTGCCAGGGGGGGGAGGTGGTTGACGTAGGCATGGTGATGAAGACGGGGGAGATGGTGCGCGTCTCCGCGGTGATTTTGGTGGCCGTCGTTGAGGAGCGGGGGTAAAGGACATGCTGCCAATCCTGCGTATCGCCTTAGTTTGGTCTTTGGACTCCAGGAAGGAATCGGTGCCAACCCTCTGTATCGCCTTCATGTGTTCAGGGGGGGGGGGGGGGTGACGGGCAGTGGAGACTCCTCCATGTGTCTCCCATAATCAGAACATTCCTCAGGCGGGTGCAGTGATAATTCTTCAGGGTTTTCTGCGTGATGTGTTGTGTCTTTCTCCTGTTTTGATTCCTCTTGCCGCTTGTCCTTGGCAGAGGGAACAGATTGATGACGCAGGCAGTTGAAAATGTTAGAGATAAACAATTTCACTTCTGACTTGTTCAGGCAAACTCCATTTGCCTTGAAAAGATATCTGCGATCCCAGAAAAAGTTAAAATGGTCAATAAAATGGACTGAATGGTCAGTACAGGCATTGGAAAGCCAGGTGTTCAGTGCAAACAATCTGCTGAATCTCTCCACTCCTCTTCTGACTGGCGGTAGAGGGCCACTGATGAACACCTCCGCATTTAGAGAGCTGACAGTTTCCAACAAACATTTAAAGTCTTCTTTCAGCACTTCTGACTCTTGTTTCACAACATAATTTGTTCCAATGTGTAGTACCACATTCTTCACAGTTGGATGTTCAGCCCCAATATGCAGAATCTTCTCAGCCAAGTCAGAGACCACATCCTTGGGAAAACAGAGTACTTTGGTGTTGTTCTTATTACACAGACCTTTTACATCTCTTACAGCAGAGTCACCCACAATCAGAGTTTCAGGCCCAGTCGTTAGCTTTCCCTCTGGCCTTTTACTTTTGGAGTAGCTATTGTTCCTTACCCTGCTGTGTGAAGAGGACAGGTTATCCAGGTCATCAGAAAGAGATCTCCGGTTCTCGGTCAGCGGAGCGTATCTGTTCTGGATTGGCACACTTGGTGGTTTAGGAGGAATTTCTTCAGCTATTCGTGGAGCCAGTGGGGCCCAAACCTTAGAGGGCTGCGCCTATACTCATAGAAGCTGGGTTACAGTACGTAACCCCAGTTCTATATCGTATAAGGCTTCGCCCTCTAAGGCTATCGCTATTGGGTTAAGGGACGAAGCAGGATGTAGTCCACGCCCCACTGGTCCGTCCGTTACCAGAAGCACAAAACACACACCTACTCAATTAATAACCCATGTACATTTTGCAATGCGTAAATGGAGCATCACATTCCAAGGGAATATAGCATTTAAAAAATGAATATTCTCCATACGGGAAAGAAGGTAGGTTAAATAGGCTACTTGTCGTTTAAAAAAGTAGAGACCAACATCTCACTTGATTAAAACGATCAAAGAGGGGGAAAAAAGGTGGGGCCCACGTCATAGGTGGGCATGGATTAAGTCTGTCAGTGCTGCACACGTGCAGTGGGATTACCAAATAGCGATAGCCTTAGAGGGCGAAGCCTTATACCAGGGCTTCTCAAACTCCGGACCAAACCGAACTGCAAATCAATCCGGACCGAACCCTGTGTCCGATTATAAAAAATAAATAAATAAAAAAAAAAAAAAAAAATCTGATTCTGATGTAAATGAAAGTAGACCTATTATGCTATATTGGAAAAAATATATTGTAGGGCTATACCTATGCAAATATAGGTCTGTGAAGTTTTTTGCTAAAAATACCAAACAGATCACCCATTTTAGCCATGCCTCATACTGCTCATACCCCTCTTGTGCAGCCCTGTTAGAGACGCGGATTTTGGGTCCTTTGCTTGAAAAAAAAGAGGAGGCGGAGCTAATGCCTGATCAGAATTCTACCGGAGATAAAGTTAAATTCTGTTGTAATAAAACGCCATCCTGTTCTTATCCACATCAAGGATTATTTCTGAAACAGTATGGATCTCAAATGCTTTTTCTCTTGCGGGTTTATCACAAGGTGAGTTCCTTTTTTGATTTCCTGCTTTTTAAACACATGTGCTCTCCAGTAGAGGTTAGCTCGGAGTGTTAGCGAGGCTTGCTAATGTAAACAAAGACGAGATTACATCCAAAACACGTTCAAAACACGCCAGACATTGTTTCTGATAGCAATTTTCTGTGGGTCCGCTGCCGATTTGACGTCAGATTTGCAGCAAATCTGTATCCGCTCGTTGTACCCCTGTTTTTAAAAGATTTGGGTACGGAGGAGAAGAGAGCGGGTTTTATTTTCTGACGCTGCGTGAGTTCCCCCGACGCACCGGGGACACATATTTACGTATAAAAGACATCAAAGTGCATTTTGCATGATAGGTCCCCTTTAATATATATTGTCTTGTGTCTGACGCGTTCTGAGAATGAACGTTGTTGTGGCAGATATCTCTGCTCTGCGCCGATCCTATATGAGTGTGCTTTAAAAGAAGGAAAACTCAAAACAGCCAGGATGAGGGTTAAACAATAATCTGTTTTAATAATAAAAGGTAATAATACAATACACTTTCAAAGCCCCTGCTCTGGTTCTGACTGCCGGGAGAGCCTTTCATCTGGACGGCAGGAGTAAAAGAGAAAGAACTAAAAGCCAGAATAGGCTTTTATGCAGAAAATAAAACAGGAGGAGCTGTGGTCAGTTTCTCATTGGGAGATGCAAAAAAGATGGCTTCTCTTAGCGAATCAGCGCGTGCCAGCAGAGATGATCCAGAAACAGTCCCTTGGTTTGAAGCAAAACAACCACATCTGGTGTTCGCTGTCTCACTCTGTCGCTTTCACACACACACATTCTTCCCTCTCTGCTCCCCTCCCCCAGAGTAATAAAACCTGTTTACACCAACCACCCCACAATGTTTGAAGCAAGTTTAGTCCTCACATTTATGAAAGGATAAAACAGAGAAATCAATACAAAACACAAACACAGGTATTGTTTGAACAGTATTCACTTAACTGCTACTATTGATAAACACAGGTATTGTTTGAACAGTATTCACTTAACTGCTACTATTGATAATTACCAGAGAAACTCCAGGGGCCTCTTTCAATATCTGGAAATTGCAACAAGACTTTCTGCCATTTCTAATGTAACACTCCTCCCAAATATCAGATTATAATAATCTTCAATCCCCTTTTTTATCTCTCAAGAGATAAACTTACACAAGGCATTTTGAAACATATCTACTATCATTCTTTTCTACTGTGTCTGTCCCCGAATATTGTATAAATCTATCAGAAACTGAGACCCAAAGTACTTGAACATTTGGGAACAGAACACCACCTTCCATGGCAGTGAAGGAACCATCAGAGGTGGAACCTGAGCGCTAGAAAGCAAGCAGTCTCCTTGTGTGGTGAATCATCAGCCCCCCCCCCCTCAGAGGAATACGCCAACAAGGGCAGCTGATAGGGAGGGGGAGATGCGGCTTTCCCTTCACTGGTGGAACTGATCAGAGAGAAGTAGACTCCTCTGCTGCCTCGACAAGTCCCCCAGCCCGCTGACAGCCGCTTCCGAGTAGTCTGCTGTAGGGATGTCTTCAGGGTCGTTCTCGTCCAGTCCACTGATGACAGCTTCCGAGTCGTCTGCTGTAGGGATGTCCTCAGGATCCTGCTCCTCCCGTCCACTGATGGCTGCTTCCGAGTCGACCTCCTCTGCGAGGGTCACGTCCGTCCTGATGTCATCCCCGGTCCTAGCAGGTGGTTTCGTCGCCGCACACTGGCTCCCGTGGTACGAGCTGTCCCCCTTTCCTCCCACGCGGATGGCATGAGAGATCCGCTGGGTCACTCGGTCGGGGTCGGAGAGCCTGGGGTTGAGCCACTTTGTCCTGATGACCTTCAGCCAGACAAACTCTGCTGTGTCCGCCTCCTGCGTCTCGAGTCCCCCTTTTTGCATCACCAACCTGTGTGGAGAAATCTGATACAAATCCCTCAAGCCTACGCTCAGGGCTCCGGGGCCCTCCGCTGTTTGACCGACCCCTGCGTAAGTCGCTTGGAGCCTGTTGGTGGGGTGTCTTAAAACAACAGCCATCTGTGAACAGGTTTTCTAGATTAATTGTAGACCTCCTATCTGCCAGTGCAGCTTCAGAATCTTAATACTTGGCCTATGGCAACAAAACAAAACTCCAACATCTCTAGGTGAACCAAATAACATATTTCAATAGCTCTGAATTTCTGACAAGCGTCTGTGTTATTCTTAATGAAATCCCTGAGATCCCATTTAAAATCTAAATATAATATGAACTGCTAATGTTTCTGGTAAAGAAACACACTAATGTTATGGATTCAAAAAACAACCAAAATCCTGATACTGACAAAGTGAATGATTTCCTGGTGATACTGCTTCTACCTGTCAGTGCTTAGATATTATCAAGCTGAAAAAATGAATACAGAATTCCAACAAACTGTCATCAAATGTCTTTCCATTATGAATTTAGATGAAATGTATATCCCCATAATGACCTAAACAATAAAGTCTATGGCTTTTACTTCTTTACCAGGCTAATTACATGATGTCGTCTAAATTACATTCGGTCTCATTACATTACAATGTTTTAGCTTTAACTGTAATATGTTCTTTGTACATTTCAAACCTCAGTTACTTTAATACCTGTTGAAACATTACTCACCGGTCAACTTCCTCAGTATTCCATTCTGAAATTACATCTCTCACAGTAGCCCCTTGGCCACTGATTCTGCATCTGTGTTACCTGTTATAACTCAATCAATATTAGAAACATGTCAACATTCATCAAACAGTATCTTATCCCCAGATATGGAGCAGGTCAATTCTAAAACTGTCAATCAATGGTCAGATTGAACATCCGAGTTGGGGCAGCAGGTTCCCTTCAGTCCCTAAATGAAAAATGTACATTGTAAAGTTTACACTCCCCCTTTTTACACATAACTCATGTGTAACCAAAATCCTGTATGGGAAGAAAACCTTCAGGTAATAAGGGATTATAAAAAATACCCAACATTTTTCCCAAATATACATCCATCATTTCCACAGTAAACACTTCAGTGAAATTAAGTGTTTCTCTCCATCCTTCAGTCCTAAAAGAAACAGAATCTTCATGTTTTAGTTTGAGTTTCACATTCTGCAAACTGCCACCTCCTGTGGGAGTGAAATATCAAGTAGATTAGAAACGGGTCACCTGTACGGTTTTCCAATTTTTGTGGAATTGTAGGAAACCTCTCATTTCCCACGGAGCCCCAGAATAATCTGTTAGTCCAAAAGCATGCTTGATTAGTCATTGTTTTAAATCATGCAGTTGCACTGATCACATGCAGACATACACTCACACTCACACTGTCAGGTTGTAAAGTCAAGTTTGGTCAGAGTCACCCCAGAGTCAGTCATTGACATTGTCTTCTCAAGTTACACTGTCGGTCAGGGTCAAAGGTCAGTTGGTCTCCATCTTTTTGGCCATGTGTTGTGCTCTGCAGAGACTTTGATATTTCAGCATAGGCCAGTATCCTTTGTCTACAAAAATCTTTCATATATGGAGCGCCATCATTAATTAATTCACTCATTACAACTATAATGTTCAAGATATATCTAACTTTTCATCGGAACAGCTGTTCCGCACATTCCCTGAAAAGTGTTAGTCAAAAAATGTCACTTCCTTATAGTACTACTACTGCAGTTTATTAACACCTAATCTATATTAAAATGTCTAATAGATCTATTTCAGAAACTTCTGTACTTAACTATTATCTTGTGTCAAAACATTACTAGGATCTGTGTAGCTCTGCATTTCATAGCTCATTAAACCCATTTATCTTCAATTCTGGTCTACTTAAAAACAATGTTAAATTCTTTAGCAGTGTGTGGAACCCAGGGTGTCCGAACACGCAACAATTACTCCCTACTTTATCAAGGATTCAAAAACAGAAGTCATTTCATCAATGGTTTGTAGTTGAATTTAGGAATTGTCACCTATGGTAGAAATGGATGTCCCTTTGAAGGTGGAGAAGCATGTCTTTAAAACTCATAAGATGATGCCTTGCGCTCCCTGTGAAGCTGCAAGTAAGACCTAAGAATCACAGTAGGATGGGTTCAGTGACCCCACATTCCTTCCAATTATATGGCTTTTACAAAATCAAATGTGCTGTTTCTACTTTTACTCTATTTTAAACACTACATACTGGACTACAAACAACAGTTACTTCCCCCTAAAAAGTCCTCGTATAGTAATTTGTGAACATGATGAAAAGATTAAAGAATATGGTTCTATTCTGTCATATATTCCCCTTTATCCCTCAGTGTGTTTTAGGATGATTCTCATTTTACCTTAATAGTTTCCTCTTTACTGCTATTTTTAATTTACCAATTGATTAATTCAACCCTGTGAAGCCTGACACATCAAATAATAGTCAGAAAATTCTAATTTTTTTTAAATTGAGGTGTTTATTGAACCTTTTATCAAAATACAACAACATAATATTTGTTAATTATTTACATATATGATTATTTTTTTGTATCATATTTGATACGTCAGGCCTTTATGGCAATTTATTGAACAAAACAACGTCTCCTTTTGACACAAAAACAAATATTGATTATTACATTTGGAAGATTTTGAACATGTCACAACCCGAACCAACAGGCTGCGACAAATAAGGGAGATGCGTGCCACAACGTAAGGGGTATTGCAGGGGAACTGCGCTCCTTGATCTTGTGGGGAACAAGAACCTGCTAAGACAAACACAAGCAGGCACCCTGGAGTGGGCGGGGCCGTCAAACATTTCAACTGATTTAGTTTTTTAACAGGAGCCCTTTTACAAGCTCTATTTTTGCCTTGTGGTAGGACAAAAAGCAGTTTCTGTCCTTGTTGAGGCACAGATGGACATTACATTTCCCACAGTATACATGTGTGAAATGATTGCCTGTGCAGTGCTTGCATCTCTGTCGGGTTTCCCATGTCGGGGAATGATCAATGCCATCCTTTCTCACATCAGCAGGCACACTGGAGTGCTGCCTTTTACGGGGGGGTGTTGAGTCCGGTTCTGGAGAGGATAGTGGTCTGCCACGCTTGATTTTTCCCTTTCCTGCACTTGTAAGGGAAGTGCCAACAGAAGCCTGAAACCTTCGCAAGGCCATGGGTTTTATCCTGGGCTCAAGTTTCTTCTGGTCTCTTCTGTAGAGGTTCCATGCATTGATAACTGCCACTGTGACAGTGTGCCACCAAATGTACATGTACCATCTTCGGGATTTGAAGCTGAATTTGTAGAGTGCAGACAGCATATCAAGCAGGTCAACACCTCCCATGAACTTGTTGTATGCTTCAACAATGGCTGGTCTGGGAACCATAATGTGTGTCTTGGTTTTTCGATCCCACCTTTTCACACTTCCAGTTGGTTCGATGCCAACATAAGAGGAGAGTAGGTTCACAGCTTTGTTGTCAAACCATCTAACGATGATGATGTTTTCCTGGTTTACTCTGAAGTCCATTGACCCTCTTCCCTTTTTCTTGAGCTCTTTTTCATCCATCATGTTGCAGTCTTTGACCCTGTTCATTCGGACAGTGCCTATGTAGTGGATTCCTCTCTCTTTCAGGTGGTCGACCAGTAGAACTGATGTGAAATAGTTGTCTGCAAAGACTTTGTGATTTCTTCCTGCTGGAAGGGTTGATGTCATTTTCAGGACAATATCTCCAGTAACACCAACATCAGATCTCTCCTTGTCTGGATTTTCTGGACCTTGAAAAACATCAAAGTCATAAAGGTAGCCACTTTGTCCAGCACGCCCCCACATCTTGAACCCCCATTTGTGAGGCTTTGCTGGCATATAAACACGAAGATGAGACTTTCCCTTGAACGGCACCATAATTTCATCAACTGCATGACATTCTTCAGGAGGTATGCATAGGAATTGTTCACGTAGTTTTTTTAACCATGGCCTGAGTTTTCAGAGTTTGTCTTTCTTTGCATCATCAGACACATTAAAGTTGTCCTGGAAGTGAATCAGTGTCAGAAATTTCAGAAATCGATCTCGAGACATCACATCACAAACTGCATGGTACTTTGTTTCCATCTCCCAATAGGCTCGTACATTGGGCATCTGTACTAACCCCATGTGCATGTACATACCCAGAACCTGCTCAATTTCTTTGGCAGTTGTGTTGACTGACTTACCCTGCTTCTGTACACTATACAAGTTTGTTTGTTCTACTATTTCCTGTAGCATTTCATCTGTAACAAACTGTTTGAAATACATGTATGGTGTCCAGTCACACCTGTCTTCTGAGGCTTCCTCAACACATTCATCAAATTCAACAGCTGGAGGATCATATTGTATATTTCTCCACCTGTATTCTTTCCTTTTCCCTTTGCCTCGTGCTGACTGCTTTGTTGTTGTTGTTGTTGTTGTTGTTGGGCCCTCTACTTCTTTCCTCAACTCTGTGCTCATCTGGTCAACACTTTCCTCCTCTTCACTATCACTATCTGAGCTTCCCTCAGTAAGCTTTGCGTTCCTTTTCCCTTTGGCTCGTGCTGACTGCTTTGTTGTTGTTGTTGTTGGGCCCTCTAGTTCTGTCCTCAACTCTGTGCTCATCTGGTCAACACTTTCCTCCTCTTCACTATCACTATCGGAGCTTCCCTCAGTAAGCTTTGCGTTAGGAGTCCAGTCCTCATCATCATCCTCATCTTCTCCTAACTGCTCCATGTCACTTGAATTCCCATCAATAATCATGCTGATGGCATCAGCAACAGAGTATTTCTTTGCCATCTAAAAGTAAATGCAAACACAAATTATGACATCTCTTTTTAACCGCTAGAGCCAATGGAATCAAGGGGAAGTTCCACATATATACACGTTACCAAATAAGGAGTAAGAGTGACGCGTAGCCAAAACCGGAAGCTGCATACACACACAAATTGACAGACACTGACAGAATAGATTATTGATCTTTTGATCAGAATAACAGCTAAGGTGAGACGATGTTCCGTTTTTGCTCCGTAATGCGACGTATTGTGATGTCTGTGTTTAACAGACATGGTTTAACAGGTTAATTAAATCATCTAAACAGTGTTTTTTGGCATTCTGGTAAGCATAATGCAGATTGCATCATGAAATGTACTACAACGACACATATTTTCCAACGTCACATATTTTCCGGAGAAATGTACTCAAAAACCTGCTGTATACTATTTGATACATACATTTTCAACACAATTTCTCTATGAAATAAGCTACAAAATATAAACTGATTATAAGTTGCTTCAATACAGTAAATATTCATAGTGAAATATCAGTCACAATATAAAAGTAATTATTACCGTAATTTATTCAATATTGGCAAAGATGACACTTCCAAAAGCCTCTGAACCGTTACATGACGATAGGCATTTTGGATTTGGTCATTAAAAGCGCTCTACAGCCTGCAGTGCCCGGATGATCCACCAGAGGGCAGAAGACATGTATCACATTGCATACAACAGGTCTTTTAGGAACGTACTAGTCATTTGGATGGCGTAGAGGTCTCAGAAACTCATGTATCAAATATGATACATTGTGACATATTTACCCAAACTAAGTTTTTCAACACCCACTGTAACATGTTTACTCCAATTAATTATTTCAGGAAACCATTTTCTTCTATACATTTAAATACCTAGATGTTTCAAGCACCACATATTTCACACACTATGAAAGAACCCCTCCATACTTAACAATAGTAACCCTGCAGAGCACACTAGGTCTATGTTGTTCCTAAAAATGTTAGCAAACACCAAACACCAACTACAAATTAAAGATAAATTGATTTAGCAAAATGAACTCTTATGTAATTCAAAATGTGACAAAAGAACAATGATTTGTCTTACACAAGATTGTGGTCTAACAGAATGACTCTTGACCTCATGGGGTCAAATAACTTGGATGACCGGGGGAAGGGAAGAGAAGACTCAACCATGTGCAGATAGAAACCACACTGCTTGGAGACTGAGTTCAATAAAAATTAAACCATACGACTTGTAGTCTGGCTTCAATAAAAATGTAACCAGACAAGGCCAGTTCATAACACACAATAACAGAGGTGAGCCTAAATTTCCCAACATCTCTTGTCCTATCCTTTGATCATAGTTCCTAGTCTCTCTCTCTGGGCTGCCTGCTCCTGTCCACAAGCTTCTCTCATCAATCACCTCTGTGTTTATCCAACCGTGTGAGATGGGTTTTAGCTTCGTGCAGTACCTCTGTAATGTTTAAACCTTTAACAGCTTCTCTCTGACTGACAAACTTACAAAACCTTCTGTTTACTTTCTACTCTTTCTTCACAAACTTAAAAACACAATTGTGGTGAATTGTTTGCGTTTTCAGTTTCCTATCTACATTAAACAACCACCAACTCAGAGTCACTGTGGCATGATCAATACAACTCCTAAATAACATTACAATGTATATTTCGTACAGTGAGTTTGTTATTTAATGTTTAACAAATTGTCCTCTTTGTATGTCTAATCTAGGTAGAATAATCCACTATTATATTTAATTTGAATGTACTTCATATACTCAGTAAACCTCTTTTTACTTTCCCTCAACGTTACTGTATGCAATTAAGTTCCTCTGAAATCTAATTAAGTACAATTCTCAGTTAATGACAAATACCACGAAATTCACAATGCAATGCAATGGTAACAAGCAGTTCTCAAACCTCTCATAAAACCACAATGTGACGTAACTGTATCCTACAAAAACTATGCCAAAAACAACAAATTATAGTTTCTTATTTATTTCAATATATCTTACTACATCAAATCACACATTGATGTATTAGTTTTCACTGTTATTCCTTCCAACTTCAGATCACTTGTTGATTATTCACCCCTTGTTTTTGATTGTATGTTCCTGGTGAAACACACTTATTGTGAGTCCTTCTGGATAAAGGCGCCAGTCAACTGTAATAATGCAAGAAATTACTACCAAATAAGTCCAGCAGATGGCGGCACCTCCCCAGGAATGAAATTCCACCTCTATGAGGGAAAAAATACTTGCTGAGAGCAACAAGCTTAAACTTCGCGTCTTTATCTGACCTATCTATTAGTAATTATTCACAGAAAATTATTCCCCGTACAGTCTATCCAGCTTTTATAGTGCGATGTTTATTTCAACAGATAACGTGACCTTTGGACGCGCTTCAACACGGCTTTTCAGCTATGTGGCATCCACATGGAGTCGAAACCCAGGTCAACAGAATCTCTTTATCGTCACGTTTAGCCTTCTAGATTAACCCAACATAACAAGAGAACGAGATTCCGGTCGTTTCAAAATGGCTTTTTTGAAATTTGCGTATCTCCTCTTGGATTTTATCATATAACACAACTGCAGAATTCAAAAAAACTGGAAAGTATTATTCTGTTTTGTTCTGGATGGAATCTTTAGAAAACCACTGAACATCCCCGTCTCGATTTCTGAAAAAACCCACGGGGCATTTCACCTTCGTCTTACACTCCTCATCGCTTCACGTGCAGCTAACGAGTTTTAGCCGTATGATTCTGAAAAATCTATGGCGCCTTTCACTTTACTCTTAACACCTCGTTGCTTTATTTATTTATAACTTACCTATCTATGCTAAAATATGTATTGCATTATACCGTCAATGACACCTGGAAATATCCTTGACAACTCTAACTTTTAGCTTAGCCAATTTACAGACCTTCGATAGAAACAGGCGTCCGTTTTACCTTTTAGTTTTAGGATCCTTAGTTGTCAGACTATTCCAGGTATCTCCTCCATCCGCTGGCTGCTCATGTTTTCCTCTAAAAAACCCCACTCATGACATCACCATGTCATGACGCCATCACGTCGGGCTGGTCACCAAATTGTTGTGGCAGATATCTCTGCTCTGCGCCGATCCTATATGAGTGTGCTTTAAAAGAGGGAAAACTCAAAACAGCCAGGATGAGGGTTAAACAATAATCTGTTTTAATAATAAAAGGTAAGAATACATTACACTTTCAAAGGGGTGGGCCCACCCCCTGCTCTGGTTCTGACTGCCGGGAGAGCCTTTCATCTGGATGGCAGGAGTAAAAGAGAAAGAACTAAAAGCCAGAATAGGCTTTTATGCAGAAAATAAAACAGGAGGAGCTGTGGTCAGTTTCTCATTGGGAGATGCAAAAAAGATGGCTTCTCTTAGCGAATGCCAGCAGAGATGATCCAGAAACAGTCCCTTGGTTTGAAGCAAAACAACCACATCTGGTGTTCGCTGTCTCATTCTGTCGCTTTCACACACACACATTCTTCCCTCTCTGCTCCCCTCCCCCAGAGTAATAAAACCTGTTTACACCAACCACCCCACAATGTTTGAAGCAAGTTTAGTCCTCACATTTATGAAAGGATAAAACAGAGAAATCAATACAAAACACAAACACAGGTATTGTTTGAACAGTATTCACTTAACTGCTACTATTGATAAACACAGGTATTGTTTGAACAGTATTCACTTAACTGCTACTATTGATAATTACCAGAGAAACTCCAGGGGCCTCTTTCAATATCTGGAAATTGCAACAAGACTTTCTGCCATTTCTAATGTAACACTCTTCCCAAATATCAGATTATAATAATCTTCAACGTGCATATATTTACTTGTGTGCGCGAGTGTCACACGCATTTAAGTTAACCACAAGGTAACCTTGACTTTCTAATGCTTCTAATGCCATTTTTGCCGAGGTTCAAGGCATTGGCTACAGACAAACAGTGCCATTTCTCCCACTAGTTCAAGCCATGATGCTGTATGTATGTATGTATGTATGTATGTATGTATGTATGTATTGAATGTCTGTGTGTATACATGGGCGCCGTTTACCGACAGGCAAGTGCTTGGACCAGAAGGGGGCCCCCAAATAAGGTAGGTTAATCCAATCCAACTTTATTTATATAGCACTTTAAAACCTCCTGACCAAAGTACATGCATAGCGCGCCGAAACTGCTTCTTCATTTCAGTTTCGTTGCTCCGCTCCGGGGGTGTGGAGGGGGGGGACTTTACTGGCATTGATCCGGACCATTGACCTTGTATAAAATTCACAAGTGGACCTTTAACAAAAAAGTTTGAGTACCCCTGCCTTATACGATATAGAATTTAAGCCCCCGACTTGCCATGTAGGAGATAAAGGGCAGAAATAAAAGTGATGGTAGCTGATATTAGGAACAGAAACATCAGTAAAACATATTTTAGAGCATGTCGGGAAAAGGAAATGTCACGGTTGAGTGAAGGAAGCAGGACCCAAGCGCAGATAACTTTGGTAAACCTTTATTTCAAGGCTAAAATGGAACGAATACAGCCAAACACAGAACACTCACCGGTGAAGTCCGTCACCAACAAAAGAAGCACCGACACTGAACACAGCACGAGACAAGACTAAATACAGGGAGGGCTAATTACCAGACACAGGTGAACACAATCGGTAAACGAGACACAGGTGAGGAGGGAGGAGAAAAACACAAGAGCCACAGGTGAACACAATTAGCTAAACGAGACACAGGTGAGGAGGGAGGAGAACACACAGGGACACTAACGACAGGAGGAAAACATGACAGAGAACAGTGAAAACACCCAAACTTAGACAGAACTGTGACAGAACCCCCCCCTCAAGGGACGGATTCCAGACGTCCCTAAACCCCAACACAAAAATCCAAAAAAAATCCAGCAGGGTGGGTGGAGGGGGTCCGGAGGAGGGACGTATCCCTAGGCCACCAGGGTGGGTGGAGGGGGTCCGGAGGACGGGACTAAGCTGACCGCCCAGGAGCCCAGTAGGGGACCAGGAAGGGATCTCGGGCGGACGGCCCGGGGGCACGGCAGAAGCCGAGAAGGGGGACTCGGGCGGACGGCCTAGTGGCAAGGCAGAGTCCATGGTGGGGCGTAGGCCACAGCGGGCGAACTCAGGGGGCCGAGCATGAGGGCGAAGGCAGCGGCAGGAAGAGTCAGGGGGCCGGGCTCGAGGACGAGGGCAGCGGCAGGAAGAGTCAGGGGGCCGGGCCCGCGGACGAAGACCGCGGCTCACAGAGGGTCGGGATCGAGGGCGAAGACCAGACAGCTCCGGAGGCCGGGCAGGACCCGGTGTCGGCCGGACAGGAACCGGAGCCGGCGGGACAGGCTTCGGCAGGATCCCCCACGGAAGAGGACCAGGAGTTGGCAGGACCCCCAGCAGGAGAGCGGTTGGCGGGACCTCCGACGAGACAGGACAAAAGGTTGGCAGTACCCCCGGCAGGAGAGTAGACGGCGGGACCTCCAACGGCACAGGACACAGGGTTGGCAGTACCCCCGGCAGGTGAGTAGACGGCGGGACCTCCAACGGAACAGGACATAGGGTTGGCAGGACCCCCGGCAGGAGAGTAGTCGGCGGGACCTCCAACGGGACAGGACATGGGGTTGGCAGGAACCCCGGCAGGAGAGTAGTCGGCGGGGCCTCCAACGGGACAGGACATGGGGTTGGCAGGACCCCCGGCAGGAGAGTAGTCGGCGGGGCCTCCAACGGGACAGGACATAGGGTTGGCAGGACCCCCGGCAGGAGAGTAGTCGGCGGGGCCTCCAACGGGACAGGACACAGGGTTGGCAGGACCCCCGGCAGGAGAGTAGTCGGCGGGGCCTCCAACGGAACAGGACATAGGGTTGGCAGGACCCCCGGCAGGAGAGTAGTCGGCGGGGCCTCCAACGGGACAGGACACAGGGTTGGCAGGACCCCCGGCAGGAGAGTAGTCGGCGGGGCCTCCAACGGGACAGGACATAGGGTTGGCAGGACCCCCGGCAGGAGAGTAGTCGGCGGGGCCTCCAACGGGACAGGACACAGGGTTGGCAGGACCCCCGGCAGGAGAGTAGTCGGCGGGGCCTCCAACGGGACAGGACACAGGGTTGGCAGGACCCCCGGCAGGAGAGTAGTCGGCGGGGCCTCCAACGGAACAGGACATAGGGTTGGCAGGACCCCCGGCAGGAGAGTAGTCGGCGGGGCCTCCAACGGGACAGGACACAGGGTTGGCAGGACCCCCGGCAGGAGAGTAGTCGGCGGGGCCTCCAACGGGACAGGACACTGGGTTGGCAGGACCCCCGGCAGGAGAGTAGTCGGCGGGGCCTCCAACGGAACAGGACATAGGGTTGGCAGGACCCCCGGCAGGAGAGTAGTCGGCGGGGCCTCCAACGGGACAGGACACAGGGTTGGCAGGACCCCCGGCAGGAGAGTAGTCGGCGGGGCCTCCAACGAGACCGGACAAAGGGTTGGCAGGAACCCCGGCAGGAGAGTAGTCGGCGGGGCCTCCAACGGGACAAGACATGGGGTTGGCAGGACCCCCGGCAGAGGGCTAGTCTGCGGGACCTCCAACTGGACAGGACATGGGGTTGGCAGGACCCCCGGCAGAGGGCTAGTCTGCGGGACCTCCAACTGGACAAGACATGGGGTTGGCAGGACCCCCGGCAGAGGGCTAGTCTGCGGGACCTCCCACTGGACGGGACATGGGGTTGGCAGGACCCCCGGCAGAAGACTAGTCTGCGGGACCTCCAACTGGACATGAGTAGGGGCTTGAGTGGGGACTCGAGAGAGGGCTTGAGAGGGAACTTGAGAGGAAACTGGAGAGTGGACTCGAGAAGGAACTCGAGAGGTAACTCGAGAGGGGACCTGAGAGGGGACTTGAGAGGGGACCTGAGAGGGGACTTGAGAGGGGACTTGAGAGGGAACTCGAGAGGAGACCTGAGGGGAAACTTGAGAGGTGACTCGAGAGGGAACTCGAGAGGGGACTAGAGAGGGGACTTGAGAGGGAACTCGAGAGGAGACCTGAGGGGAAACTTGAGAGGTGACTCGAGAGGACACTGGAGAGTTGACTTGGGAGGTGACTCGAGAGGACACTGGGGAGTTGACTTGAGAGGGGACTCGAGAAAAGACTCGAGAGGGGACCTGAGATGGGATGAGGGAAGGGACTAGAGAAGTGACTCGAGGAGGGACTTGAGAAGTGACTAGAGGTGGGACTGGAGAAGGGACTAGAGAAGGGACTAGGAAAGTGACCTGAGGAGGGACTAGGGAAGGGACAAGAGGAGAGACTAGAGAAGGGACCAGGGAGGGGACTATGGCAGCTGGGGCCAGAACTGGGGCTGGAACCATGGCTGCTGGGGCCGGGACCATGGCTGCTGGGGCCAGAACTAGGTCTGGAACCATGGCTGCTGGGGCCAGAACTGGGGCCGGAATGATGGCTGCTGGGGCCAGAACTGGGGCCGGAATGATGGCTGCTGGGGCCAGAACTGGGGCTGGAACC
Source organism: Harpagifer antarcticus (assembly GCA_902827135.1). Taxonomy (NCBI): domain Eukaryota; kingdom Metazoa; phylum Chordata; class Actinopteri; order Perciformes; family Harpagiferidae; genus Harpagifer; species Harpagifer antarcticus. Next base: position 641,742 of record CADEHL010000417.1, on the reverse strand, counting down.
ATGGCTGTGTGGGCCGGTTCTGTAGCCGGAACCATGGCTCTTGGGGCTCGGATTGCTAGCCTGGACTTGCGACTCCTTCTCTTAGAAGCCGCCTGAAGGCTCCGTGGACCTCCAAAAGCCAGCCGAGTTCCAGAAAACGCCTCTTGGACAGGAGCAGGAACTGGGGCGGAAGCACTGGTTGACTCCAGACGGAACACACCGAGACGTTTATAGTCCGCAGGCTGGAAATCACACGCCCAGATGAAGTTCAACATCCAGTCAGGTAAGAACTTCACCAAGTCCGGTTTCTCCATAGCCAACCGGTGCGCCTCTACCAGAGCGGCCTCCTTCTGCCGAACACTGGACGCTCCCCTCCACCAATCATAGCAGCAAGCCAAAGCAAATGAAAAATGCTGTAATTCCTCCTCAAATGGGTCATCTGCTGGGTCCATCTCTGGTCGGTGCTTTCTGTCACGGTTGAGTGAAGGAAGCAGGACCCAAGCGCAGATAACTTTGGTAAACCTTTATTTCAAGGCTAAAATGGAACGAATACAGCCAAACACAGAACACTCACCGGTGAAGTCCGTCACCAACAAAAGAAGCACCGACACTGAACACAGCACGAGACAAGACTAAATACAGGGAGGGCTAATTACCAGACACAGGTGAACACAATCGGTAAACGAGACACAGGTGAGGAGGGAGGAGAAAAACACAAGAGCCACAGGTGAACACAATTAGCTAAACGAGACACAGGTGAGGAGGGAGGAGAACACACAGGGACACTAACGACAGGAGGAAAACATGACAGAGAACAGTGAAAACACCCAAACTTAGACAGAACTGTGACAGGAAATAAATAAAAGTTTGTTTGACTTCTTGGGAGAAACTGGAAAAGGGATCTAGATGAAGATGACTTAGTAATGGACTAGTTCCAGGAGATGGCAGTAATACAAAATAACGGATGACAGATGGCATTAAGCACCAAAGAAGAAGAAGAAGCTCTTTTTCAGAGCGAGGGATTGTGGAGGAGAGGTCATTAGATTATGATGACACTCGAGCAAAACACTTTCTTTGGAGATTAGTATGAATAAATTGACAAATTTAAAATTCACAGTAAATCTAGTGTGATTATTTCCAAACATTCTTATTACTGATGTGGATATGAGATGTGAGTGTGACTCAAACATTATTGTGGTGTGTGCACTCCCCACAATTACAAAGGGGAATAATGTGTGTATCAATGACTGCTTGTGAGTATTTTACTGTGTTATCATACCTAGACAATCAGTGACCATGTTTTTGTCACAGTGCAGGAATGACTCTATTTAACAGAGGAAGCTGTTCATAGACCTGGGAGCAACTGGAGAAATCTTTTTATTCAGTCCAAATTACTTTATCTGGATAATTAGCCGAACAAAGGAGACACTGATGGAACGTCTGCACTTGATTGGAATGCAGAAAAAAATATAAATAACTGTTAGGAAAAGCATTTAACAAACAGTAACGTAAGAGGGCAGCATCTAATCTTCTGAATGCAAACACAAAGACGTCCTCCCTCCACAGGATGGCTGTTTAATAGATTTTAAGAAATTAACTTAATTCTAATAGCAAGTATGTTTCTTTGCCTATGCATTTTCTGTGTGAGAAAATGTGCACCTTTCTTAACAAAAGGTTTGGATACAACAGTTAGTGAGAGAATCGCTGCTGCGTCACAATATCTACCCTCATGACTCAAGGGAAAAAAATGTGTTTGGGTTTACTGAATGTTACAGGAATCTCTGTTCACAGTTCTTTTGGATTCATCTTTAATCGTTTGTCTATATTTTGACTTCATTATATGTATATTCATTATATGTATATTCTCAAGCAAAAAGCCAAACTTTTTTAGCTGAATGTCCATATCATACAATACATTTCCCCAATATCGGAATGTTTAAACAAACCTATAAAACATATAAACACTAAGCTTTTCAAGATTGGTATGTAACTTTCTATTCGTTAAAAATATGTTTTCTTACAAGTGTTACTTCCCTTGGCTAGACACCAGTTATACTAAGTTTTACTCAAGTATATGCACAAGGCGTTTTGCACTTGTTTATTTGTCTAAATAAAGTAAAGCAACATTAAAAGAGGAAACTGAGGAACTCGGCAGTCTGGCGTGTGCCAAACACACCCTTGGCGTATTCGGGCATGTGGTGATAAAAATATATATAATTATATATGTGGTGGATTAAAGGCTATAACAATCGTGGCTTATCACATTCACTATACTTTAACCCAATTTAATGTTCTAATCATTTCATATTGATGCTGGCTGTATGAAATGTAACCTGTATATCTGCTGTGCTTAACTGTGGTTTACGAGTGTGCATCATCACTCAGTTACAGACTGCAGATGGAACAGATACCTTCTGACTTCAGTTGACTTTGGAAGAGAGTCCCAAGTGGGGCTTCCAGTATAGTACCAAGGTGCACTTGAGAACATGATGGAATAAATACTTTTTTAAAGAACCTTTATTTAGGTCCAGGTTGAAGTATAATGTTTGCTTAGCTACAGAGACAGAACAGATGATTATGGATGAAAGTCTCATGCATGTAAGAAGAGCAAAAATACAGCTTTAAGAGATTCTAATGGAGGTGGGTTTAAACATGTAGCCTCTGGCATTAGGTTCATTCTAAGGCCCAATTGTGAATTGATGATAGACTGATGATTCACATCTGAGTGGCTACTTGTGCTATTTGAGTGGCCATTGAAACTCAAAAGATCAAAAGGGAAGGGTGTGGTTGTTAGGCTGAGCTCTACTCACAATGACTTACTAGACAAGAGATCTAAATACAGAGGATACTGTTACACAAAACTGGCAAGGAAAACACAAAGACAATATAAAAAGGTAAAATATTGAAACATATTTGTGGAAAAGACTTCTTCCCTGCCACACTAGTATAGCGCATAGACTAAAACAAAACAACCTCTCACTTCACTATCAGTATGTGTCGGGATATCAGTGAAGCCCTGATCATGTGTTTTCTTCAGTCAGTTACCACCTAAATAGTACATTAAAGTTGGAGGAACTAATGGTTGCCATCAATGCCAGGTATCGCTTTCCTTTCACAAGTAGATAATTGTGATAATATTTAAAATATAAAGTTTGCTTAAAGGTAGGGTATGTAAGTTTGAGAAACCGGCTCGAGATCGCTAGAATTTGAAAATACACGACCGGAGAAAATCTGCCACTTCCTTACAGAGTCCCTCCTCCAACACACACGAACGCGCACATGACCAATGAGGGCACGAGATAAGTTTGAGCACAAATGGAAGGCTGACATGCAGGTAGGCCATCCAGTTATTTTAGCCGGGCCGGCTCAGATGATTGGTCGTGCTTTTTACAGTACTACGGCTTCCACAGATGACATTTTTTAATGGATTTTTTGTCAAAGCACTTAAGATATTCATTGCTATCGGGATGTTAAGAGCATTCCATGGAATATAACAAAAAGTGTATCTCGAGCCGGTTTCTCAAACTTACATACCTACCTTTAAATGGATAAGAGTTGTGTTTTTCTACACCAATCAGTGCTGAACCCACAATGGCAACAAAGCAGTCTCTTGCCTCCATAAAGGAAAGTTATAAAGGAGGTTGGTTACTGTGGTGTTCGCTGTTATGCTTTTATTGTGATAGAGCTAACAGGATGTATGAGACCGGATGTGGACACGACGGGTCATGCTACTACGAAATGACATGGAGAGTACAAGCCTGAATAAAGTAACCACCATGCTCTAAACCGTCTGTATTACTTTACGCTTATCACGACAGTTACTTATCTGTATATGTCTCACATGGCTCACATAACTCCCAACCAAAGGCGGCGCGTGAGGCTCAGGTTTGGGAAGGCTAAATAACTTTTTTTACCTGACGATGCCCGCCTCCGGCGTCTATAGAAAGGAGATCAACTCAGTGAAAGCACCGCCTGCTGATCAGAGCTTAGTGTGCGGAGTTTAAATCTATCAAGTCATATTACAGGATAAAGGAAATACAGTTTAAACTGCCGTATGCAGGGAAGACACCGACGTGTCGCACATATCATTCATATCACATTATCAATCACATCATCGATCATATAATATCATAATATATCATAGGCTATATTTCTTTATCTGAGTCAGCTTCTCGAGCCTCAAATGTAACTCAAATGTAATCAAAGTCAGATCCACTCACTAGATGGGGCAGTGATATCATAAAACTGTTGTACGCTTTCAAACACTCTGTAGTTTATTTTTTAACCAGTTGTTATATTCACCTTGCAGGTTTGTATCCTGGATTATATGTTTAAGTCATGGACGTTTAAAGTTCATATTTGTCTAATATTAGTTTATTTTTTCATTAATGAAGTATGACGCTGCGCTGTCAGTACACTTGACCCTGTTTGTGATTGGTCAAATGTTGCCAACCCCGCCCCTTTCACGTGAACGCTTTCAGCTGGAGAGAGAAACCCTGGCTTGATTTACCAAGTTGATAACCAGCGTCGTAGGACCGCTTAGCGAGATATCGTTTGTTAGGGTTAGTTAAGAGAACTAAAAAATATCCAGGGTATGTTGAACTGGCTTCGTAGTACAGGGCACATGTGTCTGCGTAGCAGCGCTAATGTCAAAGACACAAACATTATAGGCTACATTATATTTTTATTTTACCAGGATGCAGTGACAAAAATATTTGGGAAGGCTTAGCCTTCCCGAGCTTACAGTACCCGCCGCCACTGCTCCCAACACTCTTTCTTCATTACACAAATCAGTAACATTATTTGAAACACAAATCAAAACACTGAGTTGTCACAGGGTTGCTGTATTTATTTTTTGTTTGCGGAGCCTCTACATTTTTACAGAGGGAGCTGATAGAAAACAGGATGTTGTCTGTTATTGTTCTGTGCTTGACTGCCACGAACACAGGGGCGGCACCAGGGGGGAGCTAGGGATTGCCAAAGCACTCCCTAAGCACCCCCAAGAAATATGTTTTTTTTTTTTTCAATTATTATTATTTTTATTAATTTAGAAACATTATTGATTACATCAATGCAAATGTGAAACAAACACATTTTTTACCAAAAACATAAAGCCAACACAGGTGATATGATTAGGCCAATGGCCAGCACCCATTCGATTTTTGACCTACCCATAGGCTAAATTACTTTGACACTTGAGTGACTTCCTGTCAGCTAGAGCACCAAATTATTTGCTAACAGCAAAGTGAAAGATGGATCGTTTTTTAGTCCTTAAACGTCCACGTGTGGACACTCAATGAAAACCACCTGAAAGCGAGAGGGATTCTGCACATAATAGCCTAGCGTCGTGAGTAGCCTACAAGTAGCTTCTCTGGTCTCTGTGTTTCATTCAAGCTCTGCTCTGTGTGTGTGTGTGTGTGTGTGTGTGTGTGTGTGTGTGTGTGTGTGTGTGTGTGTGTGTGTGTGTGTGTGTGTGTGTGTGTGTGTGTGTGTGTGTGTGTGTGTGTGTGTGTGTGTGTGTGTGTGTGGCACGAGCCATTTTGTGTGCGCGAGCGAGAGAGCTCGCCTCGCGCACCGGTGGGTATCTACCGGAGATCGTTGTGGTTAGCATCTGGTGCTAGCTAGCCAAGCTAACGGATATAAGGAGCTTTCTCAACAACAAGGTGGAGGGAGAACTCTCTCCTGTCAGACGGAGAGTCTCAGATAACCTCAGCTCAGGTGAAGTAAAGGGCTTTCAGTGTTTAGATAGTTAACTTTAGTCTAGTTATCTCAGTGGGTCTCAAACGGTTTGTTTTAAAAGGGTGTGTGATTTGTAAAATATCTATAAAGAAATATAAAATCTGTTTACAGTTCTGTTTCATATGGATGTTGAGAGATATATCCATAGATCTCTTAATGTTGCTCTCAAAGTGCACCAGATTGATGCTTTTAACTTCAATATTTAAAAAAATCTTCCCGGGGGAAACATGCCCCCGGACCCCACTAGAGGAGGTGAGGACCCCAGTGGAGGTGAGGTCCATCCCCCACTTGTAAAAATAGCACTTTACCCCTGCTTACACCTATATGCCGTGAGCTGATTATCGAGTCTTCATTGTTACAGTCGCGGGTGCACTGTGTGTGTGGGGAGTGTTGCAGTAGACAATTCAACTGTAGCGCTGGTGCATTAATGGGAAACGCTTAATGTTTGAGCACCCTCTATGAAACGTCAAGCTACCCCACAGCACCCCCTAGAGAAATTCTCTGGCGCCGCCACTGCACGAACACACTACCATTCAATGTATTTCTGGCAGATGTCTCAAAGCTCCAAATATAAGGAAGTCAAACTAAAACGGCATACTACTGTTAATGTGACTGGAGTGAACCTGGGGCCTGTACTACGAAGCTGGTTCAACCTAACCTGGATATGTTTGAGTTAGCCGGTTGGCCTAATCCAAAACATACGCGCTCTCGCTAAACTGTACTACGACGCGGGTTATCAAGTGGATCGCTCAAGCCAGCCGTGTCCTATCTAGTTAGGTGCGCGTTCACATAAAAGTGGTGGTATTTGGAGCATTCGACCAATCACAAACATGGAGAAGCATACTGACGGCGCAGCGCGTCATACTTCCTGAATGAAAAGTCAACTATATAATTAGACAAATATGAAGAGGTTAAACTTTAAACATGACTCAAACACTTTATCCAGGATAAAAGCCACATAGCTGCACCTGCAAGGTGAATACAGCTGGTAAAAGAAAAAAGTGTTTGAATGCGTACATTAACAGGTTTATGATATCACTGCCCCGTCTAAAACACGAGTGGATCTGACTTTAATTAGGCCTACATTTGTCTCGAGTGTTTCGTCAACTTAATGTGTTGCTTAAAATAATACTTCTGCATACAGTATGTGACACTGTGAGTGTTGCACGGCCAGATACGGCTCAGCTGACTCAGATAAGGAAATATATGTTTTCGAGTTTTCCCTGAAGTTAGCCGGCTAAGCGAAAATCCTGCTTTGTAGTATACCCCCCTGAACCTTCAAGATAAGGTTTTTTGGATGTTTGTCATGTGGTCAAATGCAGGATGTTTGTTTTTAAAGAGCAACTTCCAGGTTAAAGACACCTGTGAAGAAATGTGTAGGAAAATGATGAATACACTAGATTTTCAAAAACAATTAAAAAGATGAATACTATTAAAGATAATACAGTTGCTATTGACCCCGAGTGTTTAGCAGGTTTCAAAACCCAGAACCTGTAGATTATATACTATATAACACTTGTTGATGATCAAATCAAAATCAAATCAAGTTTTATTTATAGAGCACATTTAAAAACGATGTTTGGTCGAGCCAAAGTGCTGTACATGTAATAAAAACACTTTACTGCAGTGCAATTGTAACAAAAGACAGTCATTTAGCAACAGCAAATATAAAAACAATACACAGGGAAATGTCAGAAGTCGTGCTCCGCTCTAGCTAGAAAGCCTGAGAGAAGAAGTTAACAAGACTATCAAGTTTACCTGTAGATATTGTGTCCCTATCTCCAGGCAATACCGCTACACAGCTTACAGGCAGGTCATCCGCTGGGTCTATGGAGTTCTAGGCAGGCACATTAGGAAGCCCTTACCCTCATGTGTTGTGTCTGCCGTCAGAAGACAGTTCCCAGAAGAAGGAGGAGGAATTTACAAAGGTTTTGAGTGGCCTCATTTTGGTGACGATCAATAAAATTAATCACAATCATAGTGTGTTTGCACTATGTGTTCGCATACACATGCATTTCCAAACATGTTGTCTACCTGTCTATGCTGTAAATGTGGTATTTTTTCAATTTACACAAATAAACAATGATTGATTGATAGATAATCTTTTCATTAATAACCACCAAAATACGTTATTTGAACACTCCTCTCGATCGATTTACAAAAAAAAAATAGTATGGCCCGCCCTATTACACCAATGCAGTTTTTAAAGATATAAATTTTTCAACACAGAATCATTTACCAAATGACACCTTATCCAATCATTTTACGAGTCAGAAAATGCTATCTGTTCATTGCAGTTATTGTTTATTGAATTAGATTACCATGACCTCAACATAATTATGTAGAGTACAAGTCCACAGCCAAGAAAATGTTACTACTTCTTAGTTTTTGCAACAGTCTGTAAATATACACAACTTTATAATAAAATGCACACATTTTAAATATAAATAGAATATGTTTATATATTAATATGTTCATGTGTGGGGAATCTCACTGGACAGCAGCAAGGGAGACCTCTAAGCGAGCCAACAAGTTGGATGAAGAAGGTGTTGAAATGGCTGTGTGTAGGCATGGATTTTTTCTCAAAGGTTGGTTAAAAAATATTTGTAGATAATCTGAAGCCTTACCTTCAATATGATTTGTTCTAACTATTTATTTTTTATTTTTTAAAAGCTTTAAATATGTATAGAGGAGAAATCTTTGCCTATCCGATGTTTCTCCAAAAAGAGTTCCAGAGTGCCTCATGTTTGGCAATGGACGTAAAAGCAAAGCACTACCTTTACAGACAAAATCTTGTGATGTGTTAATGAGCGTCTCTGAAAATGTCACAGCAGAATCCACGATGTAGACTTTAAAGCTTGGATAAAGTGCTATAGAAGTACAGCATAAGTACGGTCCAGTGGAGTGTTTAGAGGGGTGAGGTTGAAAATGCATGGACTATTGTGTGTGGGGCACTAAGACCAGCGTCCAGCCACAAGGGAATGTGGTGTGTGTGTGTGTGTGTGTGTGTGTGTGTGTGTGTGTGTGTGTGTGTGTGTGTGTGTGTGTGTGTGTGTGTGTGCGCATGTGGGGCACTAAGACCAGCATCCAGCCACAAGGGAGTCCACAAGGGAGTGTGGACAATCAGAAGCCAAAGCCAGAAGCCAGACAATTTTTTCCTTTAGAATCTGCTGGTTTCACACTAATTTCCTGTGTTAAACCGGGAATGCCGTGCCAGATAAAGGCCAACTGCCTCATCCTTGGCGATCTCCTGGCAGGAAGTGGAAAGCGGGGCTGGGGCAGTGGAGGACAAGACTACACTGCTCTCTCGTAGAGTCTCTGGTGACCTGGAGTAGCCCTCACTCAGAGACTCCATCAGGGCTGCAGCGTATGCTGAAGGAAGGAAACAAGTGATCACATTCATGCATCACACAATAAATAATATTTAGGGACCGAGTAAAACAGCTAACCGTATGATGGCTTCTCCTTGATAGGGCGAACTACCCAGCCACCTTTGCAGAACTTTGGGGAGCGAACTGCATAACGCACCTCACCATCACTGGTTCGAGCAACCTCTCTGCTGCTATTGTGGTTAAAGTGCAGGGTTGCCATGAGAAGCCTGTAGAAAAAGCAGATTATGCAGTTCACAAGTTGTTTGTACATATGTGAATAAACTGTTTAACTGATAGCATTAGTCGGTTAAACTTCGTATTGTCCGTTAACGGTTAAATGGTTAATTATTAACATCCCTAAGCCGTACACATTCTTTCACCATCACATCATATTTACCTGCTGTACATCCCAAGGAAGGAGAACCCAGTGTGCTTTAGTGCAAAGTGGAGGATGAGGGAGTGAAATGCCTCCAGGGAATAGGTCTGATGCTGTGGAGACAACTTCCGGACATCCTTCACCAATGCTGTTCTCAAAGTCACCCTCTCCAGTTTAATGGCTGCAGTTGTTCCTGTACAAACACATATTTTGTTCTGATGTTACTAGAATTGTCTACATATGCATGTATTACCTACACTGATAAAGCACGATTGTGTGATACTATCAGGTGTTATTTATATAACGCCTTGTTAATGTGTTAGCACACTTTGGGTTATATATTGATGGAGGGCTCTGGAACCAAAATAAACTAAGCACCAACAAGCACTTGGACGACTAAGATGTTTCAGCAACACAGTGTACAGAGTACGTTACCTGGTTCCAGCCACTCCTTGTCCCTTGCTTCTCCCTCCAGAGGTGGATGTGCACAGCAGGGAAATGCAGGAGTGCCGTGTTCATGGATGTCCTGAACATGATTCACCATACTTTGCCACTTGGCTTCCATCACATCTGGATCTCCATCAGGAGTGGAAGCTGCAGTCCAGTACAGGTGATTGATGATGGCTGGCCTCCACAGCTTCAGGTCCTCACACTCCCTCTCCTTTGCAGCAGCATCCAAAGCTTTCCCTAGACCTGTTTCACAACAGAAACAAAATGTTAAAAAAGAAAATGTAATTATAAACAAATTTCAGCCTAATCAAACCAACCAACATCAAGATACATACGTTTACCAATATGCCAGATATCAAAGAAATGACTCGTTCCTCCTGGACACAACTCCTCCCACACCCACTTGGCAACCTAAAGAGTGAAACACAACACCTTAATTACTTACTAACTAGTAAGAAAATGTAGTTTTTGCTGTTAATATGGTGCGCCAAGAATCTTTGTGGGTACATATGTCTGTTCGTTCTTGTGTGTCTTTACCTGGCAATTTCGGTCAGTAATAAGGGCTGAAACTTGCATGTGTTGCTCCTTAAGGAAGTCAATGCTGCGTTTCAGACCCTCTAGTTTACACCAGGTGCTGCTTGGGACCTCTGAGCTCTGTAAAACAACATTATGCAGTCATATCACTAACCGTGTCACATCAGACGAAAGCACATCTGATTTGTGTGACTGATAACGTTAACTTACCTGGACAAGTTGAAGATCCAAAACCTTGTTTATTCTGTCCTCGATCAAGGAGTAGGTGCCATATTTGGCACAATGGCCAGGAGAGTCTGACCTATGAGTGTCAAAAACAGTTTAATTCAGACGTTAAAGCCCAAAAAACAATGCAATGCAGTTATTGTAAGTTGCTTTGGATAAAGCTAAATGAATGTAATTTAAATATTGTTTTGACCTCTTTTTGATATCAATAATACAAGCTGAAGTGTTGTACCTGCAGTCACCAGAGAGGATTAGCCCACCCCCCATCTCCTTCAATTCTCGGATGATCCCAGCCTGCTCATTTTGCCAGGCCTGCACGATAGTAGGGATTGTGTACAGGCGTTGATGGCGGAAGAAGGTGCCGACACTGATGCACTGAAGCCCTAACAGTTTCAACATCCGTATTGTCTGGGTAGCCATGCAACCTGAGAAGTGGATGGCCCCACTCAGTAACAGGTTGCAGGCTGGCATGTTTCTGTACAGCATTGGCTGGTTCTGCCAAAAACGCTCATACCCACATGCTGCACATACCTGAGAGATGTGAAAAGCAGAACATTGCCAGTACAACTCTTAGTCAGTCAAAAATCAATTATACCATAAAACTAATGAAGTATAGACACAGTGAATTGATAAAACATAAAAATAAAATAAAACAAACATTTACATACAGGTTATGATACAACCCTTTATTTTTACATCAGTGGAATTCACGCATATCCGCTTACTTGTTTTATCTTTATATATGTTCCCTCTTGCTGCTCCACATTACCCTGGGTTTCCCCACAACAGGAAGGGCAAATGGTGAACAAGGACATCAGCTGGGTTTGGCACACAATGAACTTGTCAGCAGCACTGAAAAAAAAAAAAAACACTTGTTATTTCTGACTGACACAATTTGGTAATACACATCATCTAAAATTAAAAGAAGCCTTACTTGAGATCAACATTAGTTTGCTGCAGTGGCTCTTTTGATGGTTCCTCGTCAGACGACTCGCTCATCATTTCCTCCTCTGGGCTCCATGGCATATCCCCAGGGTGGTCCATGGTTACAGAAGATGACTCATCATCACTGTGTGCAGGACTGGGCAGTGGAGATTCTGTCTGACACCCCACACTGACCATCCTGGGCTGTACCTGGACAGCTAGGATAAAAAGATATATATTATATAATTGTGCCTGCCATAAACAACAGCCCTGCCATACAATCTACCTTTACAAAGCTTATGTTCAGGTTTTGTTGACATTCGGGCTGAGATGTTTTAATTCATTTATATGTTAATTATTGAGGTCATAGCAAGTCTTGGAGTTGTAACAGCCTGCATCATACTGAGATGTGTTTCTAATATGTTTTTAACATGTACAAAAACTATGCAGAGTCTTTACCGCGTTTTGATGTAAAATGGGCGCGCTACTTCTGTGTTTGTCACGGTCACAGGTACAGATAAGAACCCAATAGCACGACTCAGATACAACCAGTGTAGTAATGTTCAGTTTAATCGGGTCAGGGACAGGCAGGCGTCAAAACCAGGAAATCCAGCAGTTAGGCAAACAAATCCAAACAGGGGGCAGGCAGGAAACTCGAGGTCCGATAACAGGCAGGTAGGGGTCAAAACCGGGCAGGACAGGTAACTAGGCAAGAGATAATCAAACGCTGGAGTGCTTGGCAGAATACACAAGACAATCTGGCAACTGACAACTGAAAATGAGGTGGTATAAATACTGGGGAGTGATGAGGGAATGAGTAACAGGTGAGGGGAAGGGCTGAGGAGACCAGGTGAGGGAAATGAGCTGATTACAAGGGCCTGGGGGAAAGCGGGATCTGAAATGACAGAAGAGTTTAGATGAGGCATAAAAACAAACAATAATATAGGTGTCTAACTTGTGACAGAACCCCCCCCTCTATGGACGGCTCCTGACGTCCCACGAGGTTGATCGGGATGGGCCTGGTGAAAGTCAGTAATGAGAGATGGGTCATAGATACTGCGAGCGGGCACCCATGACCGCTCTTCAGGACCATAACCCTCCCAGTGTACCAGGTACTGTAACCCTCTACCACGTCGCCGGGACTTGATGAGGCGACGGACAGTGTGAACAGTCTCCCCGTCGATAGTCCGGGGTGGTGGTGGGGGTGTAGAGGGGGGCTGAAGAGGGCTCACATTAACTGGTCTGATCTTGGACACGTGGAAGGTAGGATGAATCTTCATAGAAGGGGGCAGACGCAGGCGGACAGCTGCAGGATTGATAATCCTAGCTATGGGAAATGGGCCTACAAAACGGGGAGACAACTTCTTTGACTCAATTCTGAGAGGGAGATCCCGTGTGGAGAGCCAGACACGTTGCCCTGGGGAGTACTGTGGAGCTGGCTTGCGACGGCGATTGGCGGTCCGTTGATAACGGTCGGAAGAGCGCAGGAGCGCGGAGCGGGCCTTTAACCACATGCGTCGACATCGGCTTACAAACGCATGTGCAGATGGGACGCTGGCCTCCCGTTCCTGTGCCGGGAAAAGGGGCGGCTGGTATCCGCGGGAGCATTGGAATGGAGAAAGACCAGTAGCAGAACTAGGAAGGGTGTTGTGGGCATACTCAACCCATAGAAGCTGCCTCGACCAGGAGGAGGGAGTGGAGGAAGCTAGACAGCGTAAGGCAGTCTCCATCTCTTGGTTCATACGCTCTGCTTGACCATTGGACTGGGGATGAAATCCGGACGAGAGACTGACACTGGCTCCCAGCAGTCTGCAAAACTCGGACCAAAAACGAGAAGTAAATTGTGGTCCCCGATCAGACACAACGTCACTGGGAAGACCATGCAGCCTGAACACATGTTGTAGCATGATTTCAGCCGTTTCCTTGGCAGTAGGTAATTTGGTTAATGGAATAAGTCGGGCAGACTTGGAAAACCGGTCTATGACTGTGAGTATGACTGTGTTACCGTCTGAGGGTGGTAGTCCGGTGACAAAATCCAAGGCGATGTGGGACCAGAGACGATGAGGGATAGGCAAGGGATGAAGAAGACCGGAGGGGGCTTGGCGTGAGGTCTTATTTTGGGAGCAGACTAGGCAAGCAGCAATGAATTCCTTGGCATCCTTCTCCATGGAAGACCACCAAAATCGCTGTCGAATCAGGGCTAGGGACCGTCTCACTCCTGAGTGACAAGCCAGGCGAGAGTTATGACCCCACTGGAGAACCTGGGTACGGAGAGTGGCAGGAACAAACAGACGGTTAACAGGACAGGCACTTGGGGCTGGGTGTTCAGCATGAGAGCGCTTGACCTTATCCTCCACCTCCCAGGTCACCAGACCAATGACACATGTAGAAGCGATGATATTCTCAGAATGAGATGGAGAGCTCTCTGGCTGGAACTGGCGAGACAGGGCGTCAGGTTTGATGTTCTTAGAACCAGGTCTGTAAGAAAGAGAAAAATCAAAGCGTGTGAAAAACAGAGCCCACCTGGCTTGACGAGAGTTCAGCCGCTTAGCTGAACGGATGTACTCCAAATTTTTGTGATCAGTCCAGACCACAAAAGGCTGCTCTGCTCCCTCCAACCAGTGTCTCCATTCCTCCAGGGCAAGTTTCACTGCCAACAGTTCTCGATTTCCAATGTCGTAATTTCTTTCTGCTGGAGACAGCTTCCGGGAGAAGAAGGCACACGGGTGCATCTTCTGATCCTCGGCCGACCGTTGAGAAAGAACTGCCCCAACTCCAGTGTCCGACGCATCTACCTCTACAGTAAACTGCCGAGTAGAGTCTGGAAAAATCAAAATGGGAGCAGAGGTGAAGCGTGACTTTAACTCACCAAAAGCCCCTTCGGCCACCGAGGACCACCGGAAGGGAATGTTCTGAGAGGTGAGAGCTGTGAGAGGGGTTGCCAACAAACTGTAGTTTCGAATAAACCTCCGGTAGAAGTTGGCAAAACCCAGAAAGCGTTGGAGCTCCTTGCGGGTTGAAGGGCGTGGCCAGTCAGTGACCGCCTTGGTCTTTTCAGGATCCATCTTGATGTTTCCGGTGGAGACCACAAATCCCAGGAAAGGGACTTCTGTGGTGTGGAACACACACTTCTCGGCCTTGACAAAGAGGTGGTTCTCCAAGAGCCTCTGGAGGACTAGGCGAACATGGACCACATGCTCCAGTTTAGACTTGGAAAAAATCAAAATGTCATCCAGGTATACAAAAACACAGATATTGAGAAGATCCCGCAGAACATCATTCACCAATCCCTGGAAGACTGCAGGTGCATTGGTGAGTCCAAAAGGCATGACTAAATACTCATAATGTCCACTAGGAGTGTTAAATCCCGTCTTCCACTCGTCCCCCTCCCTGATTCTCACCAAATGGTACGCATTACGTAGGTCCAGCTTGGTAAAAATAGTAGCGCCTTGTAACAGTTCAAATGCAGAGGAAACAAGTGGAAGGGGGTACCTGTTCTTGACAGTGATGTTATTGAGTCCTCTGTAGTCAATGCATGGGCGCAGAGTCTTATCCTTCTTACCCACGAAGAAGAAACCTGCACCAGCAGGAGATGATGAAGGCCGGATAAGCCCTGCATCCAAAGAGTCATTGATATACTTCTCCATTGACTTAGTTTCAGGAGCCGATAAAGAAAAAAGTCGACCTCTAGGAGGAGAAGTACCAGGTAACAGGTCAATAGGACAGTCATTAGCACGATGAGGCGGGAGTGAGGTGGCCCGAACTTTGTTAAAGGCCTCTTTAAGGTCCCAGTAATCATTGGGAACACCGGAAAGGTCTTCACACTCAGAGATCCTCGGCTGACTGGAATCAATTGAGGAACTAGATCTTAAGCAGACAGCATGACAATGAGCACTCCACTCTCTAATAGTCCCTGAAGCCCAATCTATATGAGGATTATGCCTCCTTAACCAAGGAAACCCCAAAATGACAGGCTGATGTGGTGCATGGATAAGGTGAAAAGAGAGTGTTTCGCTGTGATTACCTGACATGCTCATTTGAACTGGAGTTGAACGGTGTGTCACTCTGCAGAGAAGACGACCATCTAGAGCTGTAGCATTGATGGGCATCTCCAACGCCTCCTGACCAAGTCCCATTTGAAAGGCCAGTGTTATGTCCAAAAGACTGGCATCAGCACCAGAGTCAATAAGAACTGCCACAGTGTGCATTTTCCCCAAGCAGCTCAGCTGAGCATGGGTTAGGGGTCGAGAGGGCATTTCTAAATTCATCATACGGCTCACCAGCGCCCTCTGGATGACTGGTGAGCCCTGTCTTTTACAGGACAAGAGAAGGCAAGATGACCCTGCTGGCCGCAGTAAAGACAGCAGTTGTCCCGCAGGCGGCGCTGTCGTTCTGCCTCGGAAAGCCGGGTCCGCCCCAGCTGCATTGGTTCAGATGAGTTAGAAAATCCTCCTCTCACCTGTTCGGTAGCATGCGCTGACGGGAGAGGCGAAGCCTGAGGGGCGATGGAGAAAGCCCTCTCTCTCCTCCGCTCCCGCAGACGGCAGTCAATGCGGATGGAGAGAGCCACCAGCTCATCTAAATCAGCAGGAAGGTCCCTGGCTGCCAGCTCGTCTTTAAGGCGATCCGACAGACCGTTGTAGAAGGCATCGAGGAGTGAAGAAGCATTCCAGTTACTCTCGGCGGCTATGGTACGAAACTCGATGGAGTAATCCGACACAGATCTCCCTCCTTGCACCAGGTTAAACAGTCCACGAGCTACCTCTCTTCCGGGTGTAGCGTGATCAAAAACTTTACGCAGTTCATCGGAGAATACGCTTACAGATGAGCAGGCAGCAGATTGTCTTTCCCATTCGGCGGTACCCCAGTCTTTAGCTTTGCCCGTGAGAAGAG
Organism: Harpagifer antarcticus; assembly: GCA_902827135.1. Classification (NCBI taxonomy): domain Eukaryota; kingdom Metazoa; phylum Chordata; class Actinopteri; order Perciformes; family Harpagiferidae; genus Harpagifer; species Harpagifer antarcticus. The sequence continues at coordinate 625,251 of CADEHL010000417.1, read as the reverse complement.
AGACAATATACGCCACCCGGGATCTTTCTGTTGGGAAGGCGGAAGGCTGAAGCTCGAAGGCGAGGGAACATTGGACCAGGAATGGTCTGCACGAACCTGGGGCTCCCGAGTAGCGTTCTGGAGGAGGTAGGCGTGCATCCGATGCCAGAGGACTCTGGATTCGAACAGCGGAAGCTGGAGTTAGTTCCGGGCCATGGACCGTTGCAGGACGGGTCTGAAGATGATCACGGAGATTCACAAAGGTCCGTTCGAAACGAGCGGCCATCTCCTGCATCGCTTCAGCCATGAAGGTAAGCTGCTGCTCGTGGCGTTGTAACACGATATCGTGCGAAGGCGGTTCTGTCGCTGAGTCGGCTGGATTCATTTTTGGCCAGATTGTACTGTCACGGTCACAGGTACAGATAAGAACCCAATAGCACGACTCAGATACAACCAGTGTAGTAATGTTCAGTTTAATCGGGTCAGGGACAGGCAGGCGTCAAAACCAGGAAATCCAGCAGTTAGGCAAACAAATCCAAACAGGGGGCAGGCAGGAAACTCGAGGTCCGATAACAGGCAGGTAGGGGTCAAAACCGGGCAGGACAGGTAACTAGGCAAGAGATAATCAAACGCTGGAGTGCTTGGCAGAATACACAAGACAATCTGGCAACTGACAACTGAAAATGAGGTGGTATAAATACTGGGGAGTGATGAGGGAATGAGTAACAGGTGAGGGGAAGGGCTGAGGAGACCAGGTGAGGGAAATGAGCTGATTACAAGGGCCTGGGGGAAAGCGGGATCTGAAATGACAGAAGAGTTTAGATGAGGCATAAAAACAAACAATAATATAGGTGTCTAACTTGTGACAGTGTTACATTTAACTGATGAACGATGGAAAGGTCTGAGGTTACACTGAGCCGCAGTGAAGCACAGATGTTGGCTGAGGAACCAGTGGAGAGACGACCTCTTGCTCTGGGTCTATAAGCCCAGCATCACTGGCTGTAGGTGAATCTGCAGTACTGTTGTCTCCCAAAGTCTTGAAAACACACACATGAAACACATGATTACACATGAAAATAAATAGCAACTGCGCTATTAGCTATGCAAATGAAGTCCCCACGCCAATTCTAGCTAACATTATCCATTATGACTTAGCAAGTGGGTTTAACAAGCTAGCAACATTAACTTACAACAATAAATACTAAACACACGTTGCTTGTCATTATTGAAATCATTATACTGACTAATTTGGAAGTTAGCAAACGTTAGAAAAACAATACTTACGGTGCACAGTTCACGTTTTCGTTTTGCTGAATCTCTGACCAATGCTCCCGCGCTCTCACTCCCGCCGCTCCCCGCGGCTGCTGCTGCCGGAGCTGTGTGTATTGACAGAACCGCACTAGCTATCAGCCTCACACGGTCCTGGCTTCGATATCCCATACTGCACTCCCTCACATCACTTGACTCATAATCCTCCGGTCGAAAATGAGCGCCACAAACAACCGCGTTTTTCGTCACAGACGCAGCATTGAAGTTCAGTCTCTTTGTCTGCACAAAACGAACCCAGGACCGAAAGCTAGCTAGCTTTCATTACATTGCATTGAGCTGACGCTTTTATCCAAAGCGACTTACAATAAGTACATTCGACCAGGAAGACACAACCTTGAAGTAAACAGAATCATATAAGTACATCAGGTATCATAGAGCCAAACATTTCAAGCGCTACTCAACTGGCTATAGATAAGCCAGTCCTTTATTAGTATATAAGTGCCTTGTTAGTAATTCTATCGCTCGAAGTGGAGTTGAAAGAGATGAGTTTTCAGTCTGCGCCGGAAGATGTGCAGGCTTTCTGCTGTCCAAATGTCAATGGGGAGCTCATTCCACCATTTTGGAGCCAGGATAGCAAACCCACGTGTTTTTGCTGATGGGAACTTGGGTCCCCCTCGCAGCGAGGGTGCAGCGAGTCATTTGGCTGATGCAGAGCGTAGTGCACTCGCTGGGGTGTACAGTTTAACCATGTCCTGGATGTAGGAAGGGCCAGATCCATTCGCAGCATGGTATGCAAGTACCAGTGTCTTGAAGTGGATTCTAGCAGTTACCGGGAGCCAGTGAAGGGAGCGGAGGAGCGGAGTGGTGTGGGAAAATGTTGGAAGGTTGAAGACCAGACGAGCCGCTGCATTCTGGATGAGCTGCAGAGGTCAGATGGCACATGCAGCTAGACCAGCCAGGAGGGAGTTGCAGTAGTCTAGGCGTGAGGTGACGAGAGCCTGGACCAGAACCTGCGTGGCTTTCTGGGTCAGCTGGGGACGAATCTTCCTGATGTTGTACAGCGTATATCTGCAGCAACGGGTTGTAGCAGCGATGTTTGCAGTGAAGGACAGGTTGTTATCTAGGATTACTCCCAGATTCCTTGCAGTCTGAGTCGGGGAAACAACAGAGGTGCCGATGTTGATTGTCAGGTCAAGAGTGGGACAATCTTTTCCCGGAAGGAAAAGCAGTTCAGTCTTGTCAAGGTTGAGCTTGAGGGGATGAGCAGACATCCACTGAGAGATGTCAGCTAGACAAGCAGAGATGCGTGCGACGACCTGGGTCTCTGAGCGGGGAAAGGACAGAATTAATTGGGTGTCGTCAGCATAGCAGTGGTATGAAAAACCATGCGGGCTAATGACTGATCCGAGCGAGTTTGTGTACAGGGAGAAGAGGAGGGGACCAAGAACAGAGCCCTGAGGGACCCCTGTAGTTAATTGACAAGGGTCGGACTCGGACCCTCTCCAAGTTACCCTGTAGGTACCCTGTAGCAGGGTTTCCGCTAGGATTTTTTGTCGCCGGTCAAATGTCCGGGCAGAATTTATTTTACCGGACAAATTTGAAACTTACCGGTCATATTTCAATAATAATAATAAGAGTTGTGTAGCAGAGTTTCCGTTGGCAGGTAATTACCGGACTACAGCGTCCTGCACAGGTCTGATTTTCAAGACCCGCTCCCGCCCGCACCCGCGACGTGTAATACCGAACCCGCCCTGCTACTGTTAGAAATTAAAATCAATGTTTAATAGCATAATGTAGCTTAAACATACCGTCAGTTTAAATGCTATTTTATTTTGGAAAAAAAACGGAAGTTCTCAATACCAAGCTTTTATTCTGAAAATCCTTCATGACAACATCCGGGACTACCGTCCATTATGATCACTAAAGTGGCTATTGACGCCGTTAACATGTATCACATATAAAGTTATGAAAGAGTTAAGGAAGAGAAAAGGTGTGTTTAGATATATTGAATGTACAATGTCTGTATCCTCTGATATGCGTAACAACGGACATTAAAACGTTGGAGAGCCGGTCCGCAGGGAGGAGCCAGCAGAGGATATAAATACAGTGGGACCTGAGGCGTTCGGTCTCTTTCTTCACCTGGCAGGGCCAGAAACACAGCTGTTTTTCTGTCGAACAATATTCTGTTTGTAACATTACCGCGCCTTTATTTGAATTAAAGTACCAATTTGAAACCATCTCAGAGACTCCATTTAGTCTCCTTTTTAAGCTTCTCTCCTGGACGCGAGAATTATTACACGGATAACAATTGGGACCAGCTGACGTGATTCTCGTTAGACCGGGAGAGACTACACAGCCGGCTGTGGCCCGGAACCGCGGGCAATCCGTTCGACACACAAAGAGCTCACACCATCGGTAAGAAGAAACCGGTTAAGTCAAATTCTTCGATAGTTTATGCAGGACAATTTTAGGATTGTGTGTTGGACGGCTGCTTTGCGGTTCCTGAAAATAGCTGGAAAATGTAATGTTAAAACCAAATTTATAACAATAACACGTGGCGTTGTTTTGTCACAAGCAGGTGAGTTCAAATTACTTATTTTTCTTATATTTAACCCTGCATGCTATTCGTTTGTCTGTTATTACATGTCGGCAAGGAGCTAATCACTTCAATAGTGTTTTTGTTACGTTTGGAATGTGAATAGTTTGAGGCTATTAAGCAGTTGGACTGCTTGAGACAAAGAACACAATCACAGTGAAAGCTGAGAATATTGGAGTGAGTGTTTGTGTTAAAGACAGTGTGAGGCTGTTTTTCTTTTTTAAAAGTCCTTTGTGTGATGAGGGCAATCATTTCAAGTGTTTCTTGTTACGTTTTAATTTAACGTGAATAGTTTGAGGCTATTACACAGTAGGGACTGTTTGAGACAAGAGCAAAGTTGAGTGAGTGTTTTAATTGCAGTGTGAGGCTTTCTTTTTAAAAAAGTCCTTTTCGGGGAAAAGGCCTGAGGAGTTGTTTCTTCTGTTTTCAAACAGACATTGCGTGTGGATAACGATGAGAAATGCGACATTCGTGCGTTAGATAGACGATATTCTGCTAATTGTGTTTGGATAGCGTCTTAATTTGTCCCATTATGGCGTGTTTAAACAGAGGAGATAACCATACTGGCTCTTAAAGTCAAAAAAGTACGTGCATGGGTTCAGAGCCGCATGACGTAAGGGTTTGAGTCCCATTGATAAATTGTACAATAAATAGAAATGTTATTTTAAACTGCAGTGTTTTGTGTTACATGTTGTCATTATTTCAACTCCCATGTGAAAGCCACAGGAGTTTTCAAATCCCTTTGTTCTTCAGGTTAAAGGTTGGAAAAAGTTGCCATCTTGTCTTGCCCTCATGTTGAAAATAAGCCACACGGCAGTCGCCATTTCGTGAAATGCTAATTGAAAGTACTCGGTTTGTTCACACTCACATGAGGCTGGGCACTCCATATTGAGAAGGACACATCATATTTCTTGGCAGAGTTGGAACTATAAAATAGACAGGTTATCTTACCGTGGGAAGTTTGGTATTTGTAGGAGTCTGGTTTTGTACGTATTTCTGCTTACAAGTGTGTATTGGCGGGTTTTTAAATATTTTTGTTTGCAAGTGTGTAATATTCTTGCTTGCAAATGTGTTTCGGCGGTTATGTGCTGTGTTGTTTAACCATATTCTCCCATTTTTAAGGAAAATAAGCTTCTTCTTGTTAAAAAGAGGTCAGTTTTGACAAAGATACTATAACATTTTGAAGCTTTATTTTAAGTGTTATAAATGAACACATGCTTCATCGCCGAGATAGAATTGCAAGTGGTTTCTAATTATAAGATAAGAAACCTTACATAATACTCTTTCAAAAAAGCAAACAAATGTATTGAAGCTAACACAAGTTATGACATTTACATAATTCTAAACATTTCGGAAAGTGGAACCCAGTAGAGCCACACCAGATTTCTAATTTTTATATTTCGGAGTCAAAACTGTACACAGTACAATTGTTGTCTATTTTTTACAATTCTGATTTTAAAAATGTGCATAATTGTTGAAAAATAATAATAATCATTTATATTTTATAGATTGACTTTGAAAAAAAAATAATAATAATCATTTAGATTTTATAGATTGACCTTATTAAAAAATACAGATTTAAAGTTCGGACGAACAGCAACGAAGGTCAAAGGACTAGTGCTTCAATCTTTGATACATTTCATATTTTTTCATTCAAATAGTTAGAGAACATGTCACCAAAAGAAACTAAATTAAGGCCAGACGTAGAGCCAGGCACAACTGCAGATATCAAGGAAAGGGTAAAAATCAGATCAGATGCTGCAACAGTTCCAAGTCGTAGACAGAAGACATGGAACCAATCTGAGAGACTGTGGGAACAGTGGCAAACAAGAGGACTGTTTCCAGCAGATGATCAGCCTGGACCAACGAAAGCCCATAGAAAAGCTGTAATAGACCATGAGAACAAAGAATATCTGCGAGAGCAACAAGCATGGATCAAAGCCGGAAAACCCTCTTGGTATGGATCTACACAGCGTGCTATGAACAAAGCGGAGAAAAGAAAAACACAAGTTACAGTTCTGATGCTCCATTTAAGGTATACTGTTAGTGACACGGCAAACATGTACGTCGTTCAAAGAACAAATCCGCTAGAGAAGGAACACACGGAAGAGACAGAAGAAGCTCCACTTATCCAAACTTCAAAGCTCCATCCAAGCTTGACTGATGAGCCTCCTCCCTACATGACAGAAGAACACCTTTTCTTTCAACCCTCAATACAAGCACCAACTTTTGGTGCTTTAGGAGGAGTATTGGAGTTGGAAGGTCTCCCCACAGCTACACGTGTCAAAGACTTGGGGTATGAGGTAAGACTCCTATCTGGTGAACTCAACAGAAAAATGGACGAACTTGGCAGAAGAGAGGAAGCACTCAGCAGAAGAATGGGGGAAGAACTCGACAGAAGAATAGAGGAACTCGACAGAAGAATGGAAGAACTCAACAGAAGAATGGAAGAGAGACGAAAGGCAGATGAAGCCCATAATGACATTATTGAAGAAAGAAGGAAGGCAGATGAAGCCCATAATGACATTATTGCAGAAAGACAAAGGGAGGAAGATAAATACCAACAACTTCTGGCGGAAAGACGACAAGAAGAAGTAAGGTTCCAGGACATGAGCAGATAGACAACGGAGAGAAGAACAAAGAACTCAAAGAACACGCCGAACAAACTACTCTCCTGACTATTCCAAAGGACGGGGAGATGAAGATGACGACAGCGGTACACAGTCTGAAACCAGTAGACACTCCCCATACCATGAACAGTCACAGCAACAATGCAGTTTTGCATCTCCTCCTGAGAATAATAGTAGCGGCGAAAACGAGCAACATTACCCTGGGATATGCCTCGAAATTAGAAAAAGCAAGACAACTCGAAGAACCAAGACTGGTGCACACAACTCCATGCCATTGATAGCGGTTGGAAGAGGACTTGAATACCAACCATGGACTCACAGGGACATGGAATCATTAGTGGCAAAACTACCTCCACTCACCCAAGGAGGTCAGAAGTGGGTGAATGATCTGGAGAAATACACAGTCCAAGACCACTTGTGCTTGGGAGACATGAGGGCACTGCTTGGACGGATAGAAGGAAGACTAGAGGCAAAAGCAATAGATTCCGAGGCCAAATGCACCAACTCTCCAGATGATATTTCCTTCAACAAAATCAGGACGAGCTATTGGGCTGCCATTCGTCACATTTACCCAACAACACGCAGTTTACATGCCCTCAACAGCCTGAGAAAAGAACCTGGGGAAGACATGCATGCCTTCCTCAAGAGATGTGAAGGAGTGTGGGAGGACTGCACTGGAGAACGACATGACACTTCACCGGCTGTCATAATGCTGTGGAAGAACGCTGTCATCAAAGCGCTTCCCAAATCAGTGCAGGCACGCCTGGGAGATGTGGTGGGATTGGAAGCTAAATTCCCAGAAGAATGGGGACTAAATCTCATTCACCACGATATGAAATATCAAGCAACCCAGAGGGAAAATGACGAAGAAATTAAAACATTACAACTAAAACTTCTGAAGATACAGGTAGCTCAGAAAGACACCGTAGCTTGTAGGAACAAGACAAGGAGAAGGGAGGTGAAACTTCCAGAGAAGGCAGGGCAGACACCTCAAACAATTCAAGCTCAGGAAGAACCAGAGAATGCAGGGCAGACACCTCAAACAGTAAAATCTCAGATAGTGCCAGAAAATCAGAAGCAGAACCAACAACCAGGAGGTTTCCGAGGAAGCAGAGGCAGAGGAAAAGTTCTCCGGTTTGAGGGATGCTACATATGCGATCAAATGGGCCATTGGGCTAGACATTGTCCACAACAACAAATGAAACACCCAACACATGCACCAAACTTCCATGCAGATACCCCGGGGGGGGGTTTCCATGATGACAACGGAGGCAGGGGGTCCCAGAGATGTCAAAGACGATGAGGGGTGCCAAACATGACCCAAATGCCGCTGACAGCCTGGTATCAACCACAACAATGAGGAAGCTCAGAGGGCCAGACCACCAGGTGATGCATCTTCAGCCCAAGGGTATTTTGAGAACCAGCTACATTGAGCCATGTCTGTCACCACAGGAGGGAGAGGTTGAATGTTATTTAAAAGATAGTGAGTAGCATATTGCATTTACACATAAAGCATCCACAGAGTAGTAGAAGATTAAAACTTAATAGAACATTTAGCAGACTATTTTTGTAATTATGAGAAGGAAAGAGATTACGAGTGATGTTGTTCCCCTACACAGAAAACTATTGTGTCCACACAGCTAGTGAGGTCAAGACGATGGTTTTCCACCCAAAAATATGAAGACGGAAACCTGGTACTCGCCCAAGACGGAGGATCCTTACCAAGTCCTCCTGTTTACACCGACTGCAGTTCAAGGGGCGGCGATACACCTGACGTGGAGCTGTTGAGACCTGAAAACAGAAACTCGATTCTGCTGTGGTGAAGTCTGGCTACAAAGGGAGGTGTCCGATAGGGTCGCTTGTCTCAAACCAGTGAAGAAGTCAACAAGAACCCAGCAGAACTAGAGAGTGACTGTTAGCGGGAGAATAGTGACGGAGCGACAGAAACTGGCACAACATTTTCCAGCCAGTGCATAGATAGACCCCGTCAGAAGACCGGGGCTGTGTTTAAAGGGGAACTTCATTTATTGTTAGTGGAAGTGTAGTTTTTTAGTCAAACAATTATGTGATTTATGGAGTCAGATTACAGTTTATTCTCATAAACAAAATGTTATAGGTCTGAGGTATCTGTTTTAAGGAAATGAGCTGCAGATTAAATAACATAACACTGATTGAGAGCTTGGATGAAGAAGTTGTAGAGTTTTTACAACAGTTTCAAGAATCAGTTTTTATTTATTTATTCTTGAGTAACTTTACTGATTTATAATGTAGTGCGTAAGGCAATATCTCATTTTGAGTGAGGGGCACCAGCCCTTCATGCATGTCACCCTCTGTGAGAATAGTTCGTATTTTCCCTCTAGTTTAGAGAAATATTATTTTATCATATCTTTGTTCAGCAGTAACAACCAATCCTCTAATCTTAGAATTATTGAGACGCATTAGCGACACCAGGGGTATTGTTTTTCGCAGCAACAATGATGCATAATACCAGGACAAAAGCCATTGTTGAAACAAGTAAACCATTTTTTGTGCTAATGGCAGATTTTAGTGAATGTTTTTATACCCGCAGAAAACCATACATCATACGATATTTTTTGTACGCCTTATGGGTACACGGAGAAGTTATGTTTATTTGATGCAACGTTATGGGTTTTACATGTCCTGTTCAGAATAGGGTAATCATTGCAATATTAATTGAGCATGTTATGCTCAAAGGAGGGAGTGTCATGATTATACAGACATGTTGATTTCAGTGACGTTGTAGTTAATAAATAATAACATGAAGTTAATAATAAATCTCATAATGACAAAAGGTATGCCGAAGCTTGGGCCTCCTCCAAGGAGGGAGTGGTCCAGTTTTAGATGTTAGACGAATAGAAGTAATGAATATGTCAGAACTCTGAGTAATATTATCCAAGTTTTGTCTACACAGAATAGGAAAGCTACAGAGATACCAGACGAGACACCAGAAGAGACTCCTGTTCGGCCAGGTGAATGGGTGAGGGTGAAAGTTCACAAAAGACAGTGAGCTGATCCCGGTGGACGGAACAGTGAGAAGTTGTAATAAACTTCACACGCGCTCCGGTTTAAAGGTAAAGAAAAAGGAGCAAATTGACACCACCTCACACATTGTCACCCTTCACTGGCAACTTCCAAAACATTATTGGGAGTGAGGACTGATTTGGAAGAGCTGGAACAAAACAATAAATAGAAATAAGATAAAGATAGAAACAGCTCAAAAGACGAATTGTCTATAGATTTTTATAGATTGTACACTAAAGTGAAAATCTATTTTTGCTTTACATCTGAAAAAGAGTCCAATTTTTGTATACGCTATTATAGTACTCATTATTTAAATTCTGTAACTGACACAACCATGGAGAAAATAGAGATGATGTCAAGAACAAAGCCAAACCAATTGTGGGGTCCCCTAGGGATAAGAGTCAGAATAGCATTGTTGATTGTGCTCATGACACTTGGCACCTTTCTGGTTGGATGGGGAGTACAATATCAAGTAAGACATGGATCCATTAGTCCACTCATAGAGAATGCCCACATCACTAACAAAACTCCAGCTGAGTTTCAGAGACTTTCACTTATCCCCAGAGCCAAAAGATCAGCTGAGCAACAAGAGGAGGATTTAGAAATACTCGTTCTCAAAGGTGAGGCGGTTATAATCAAGATGATTCACCCCCCATATATGCAGTTCTTGTATCAAATGATGAGATGAGTTTAAGTGATCGGGATAATCAGTGATGGGGATTTACAGATTAGGGGAATCTCCAAATACACTGGATCCATGTTTTAGTCTGTACCAGAAACACCCCCTGTTAAGTTTATGGACAACCGACCGGTGACCTGAGCAAAGTTATTGAAAATGATTAAACAGGCTACTAACCCACAAGTACCTGTCTGCCTCTTTTCCCCTACTCCCCCCCCCCCCCCTACCCAAATTGTAAAGCGACCTTGGGTTTCCTGAAAGGCGCTATAAAAATATTATTTATTATTATTATTATTAAGTACAGCTTTGTATGTACAAACTCTATGAACGAAATTCCCCAGCAGATTGTGGCGACATTGAAAATATGGGGATGTTCTTTTATAGTGTGTGAAATATGTGGTGCTTGAAACATGTAGGTATTTTTAAAATAATAGAAGAAAATGGTTTCCTGAAAGAGTTATTTGGAGTAGCCATGTTACAGTGGGTGAAAGCAATGTTTAAGGATATGGCACAACTATTAGTAGACATTAATTACATTTAACATCTAAGACAGATAGTAAGATTAGGAAAATAGAGTGGAAAGGATTGGATTTATTTTACCTCAGTGTGTTAGAATTAACTATAGGTAATGCGTCCCGAGATCTCTCTCTCTCTCTCTCTCTCTCTCTCTGCCTGTCAGAACGCTACGACCCCATCTTCAGACAAATGACCTCACAACAGGAGACTCCTCCTCCATCGAAAAGACAGAGAACCCGAGCTGAACCAACAACGACCTGAGGCATCCAGAACCATCTCCACCTAAAGCATCCATAACCAAACCAGCATGCTGACAAAGAGGCAAACTCTCATCGGTCCCTCAGACAGGACATGAAGTTCCAGCCTGAGCCACGAGATTTGGCACAAGAGCAGAGTGTGGGACATGAGAGCGGAATACGCCCTCCATGCAACAGCGTAGAGACTGAAAAGGAGGAGATGAAATGCAAAGCAGTTGGGCCACTGAAAAGGGTTAGACCGGGCGGAAACACCAAGCGGATGGACTGAGGAGAGGACAGAACCAGAGGAGTTGGCATGGGCCATCAGAACGTGAGGGGGTCGTGGCTTGACAACCAGAGGGGGAGAGAAGGAAAACGGGAGTGAGTGAGTTTACACATAAACACACTTATTAGAAAATAATTCTAAAAACACACTGAGGGTAGAACATATTATTCAATCTTTTCATTATATAACAAATTATTCTTTTAGAGATTCTTATTCATGTGAGAGTTTGGGGAAGATTTAATTTGTTACAATATAGATAGCAGGCAAATCTTTATTGGAATGGAAAATGTTAAAGGTAGAGCTAGAACCAAGCCAAAGAAAGTACTCCAATCTAGAGTATTGGTTTCTCCATTGTAGCATGGTTATTACCATAGGAGAACTGTTAAGGTGGAAACAACATTTGATTGTCGTCCAAGATGTAGAGTTTTAAAAAAGACACTAGGCAAAGAGCGATTGAAAATTTTAATTCTGAAAAACTAGTATAATTGGGAGTAATACATGCGGGGCCTTGGATCACTCATTTTAATGGTGCATATTTTTGACAACAAATATCTTTCAGGGAGAAGGGGTCGCTCAACCCACCCTGCAGATGTTTTAAATCTTACTTGCAGCTTCAGAGGGAGCGCACAGCACCAGAGTATGAGTTTTTAAAAGACAAATGCCACCACCTCCTAATGCTCATCCATTTAATCAGTGACATTTAGAGATGTTATTTAAAGGAGAAACATATCTGCCATAAGTAAACATTCCTGAATTGAACTAATTATCACATGCTCGGGCACCCAAGTTTCCACACACTGTAAAAGGAGTTAGCATGGTTCTTCAAGGAGACCAGAATTGAAGATAAATTAGTGTAATGCGTTAGTGATATTCCACCGGTTTTCACACCATTTCAGGGACTTTATCACTGCATTAAAACAGACCACCCAAAGCCACCAAGTAGGAACTTTTAAGTGATGAAATTCTACAACTGTTGTAACTGACCACAATCTTCTCCCAGAAATGACAGTCTAGAATGCCGTACCCCAGACTAGATGTTTGGTGGTATCGTGGAACTAAAACCTTGTACTCAGTCTTGCCACAGGATTGGGCTGGGACCTAGCACAGCCAGTGATGTTTTTTATGTAGTTAATCAACATGGCGAAACACCCCAAAGCCAGTAGGGCTACGAGACCAGTCCCAGGGGGAGTTTAGGCTCCACTGTGTACAAGGATAACATAGGGGGCCCAGGAGAGGCCTAGATGTTGCATTTCCATGTCCTAACGTACCGATTGATCACGACGGCCTCTTCTAGAGAACATATTGTTTTCATACCTTAAATGGTATGAAAGGAGGGAGGGTACATTTCCCATGAGGGGACAGTTTCCAATGCTAGTAGAACAGGACGATCCACCCCATATACAGATGTTGATGAAAATTATGAGTTAGTTTGAATGAGTTTAAATGATATGGATGTTCAGAGATGAGATTGTTCAATGAATGTCCAGCCGATGTGATTATTTAAATGATGAAATCATGTGAAGAAGTGAGCAAACTAAAATGCTGAAATGGAGTGAATCCATTTCAATTAACCTATACTATTCCAAGATAGTGTATTTTTATTTCTTATTACTCTATACTATTCCAAGATAGTGTATTTTTATTTCTTATTATTACTCTATACTATTCCAAGATAGTGTATTTAAATATTACATTACGCTGGTCCAAGATAGTTTGTTTCATTTTATTATTTTTCACTGTTCTATATGATAGATTTCATGCATTTTAGAATCATTACTATTTTAAAATGGGTCGTTTCTTTTCACTTTGTAAAAACAAGTGCCTTAACACTGAGCGTGGTATGAGAACGGTTTCTGTGAAAGGTGGGAGGAAGAAATGTTCTGAAACCAAGCCATTGCTGCTATTTTGAAGAACCATATTGAATGTTAACACTAGAAGTTATGCACAAGGGAAAACTTTTATGTTTGAACACAGTCAAAGTCTTTTTCTATTTTTGTAAAGTTGAGGCTTTTCGAAACATTCCATTTTGATTGTATGTTTTTGATATGAGTTATGTACTATGCAGAGTTCAGATGAAGAACTCATTGATTTCAGTATTATACACACCTTTTAGGTGTGTAAGGAGGGACTGTTAGAAATTAAAATCAATGTTTAATAGCATAATGTAGCTTAAACATACCGTCAGTTTAAATGCTATTTTATTTTGGAAAAAACCGGAAGTTCTCAATACCAAGCTTTTATTCTGAAAATCCTTCATGACAACATCCGGGACTACCGTCCATTATTATCACTAAAGTGGCTATTGACGCCGTTAACATGTATTACATATAAAGTTATGAAAGAGTTAAGGAAGAGAAAAGGCGTGTTTAGATATATTGAATGTACAATGTCTGTATCCTCTGATATGCGTAACAACGGACATTAAAACGTTGGAGAGCCGGCCTGCAGGGAGGAGCCAGCTGAGGATATAAATACAGCGGGACCTGAGGGGTTCGGTCTCTTTCTTCACCTGACAGGGCCAGAAACACAGCTGTTTTTCTGTCGGACAATATTCTGTTTGTAACATTACCGCGCCTTTATTTGAATTAAAGTACCAATTTGAAACCATCTCAGAGACTCCATTTAGTCTCCTTTTTAAGCTTCTCTCCTGGACGCGAGAATTATTACACGGATAACACTACCCGCACATATTGCCAATTAGTTCCGCAACCCGACCCGACCTGTCGGCACAAGATCCGCAACCGACCCGGACCCGCATATATATGAGCAGTGAAAACGTGCAATTATTAACACACGCAGTTGCATATTTGTCTCAAAAAGTGTGGGATGTTGGTTCTTTTCTTCCATCTAGGATGACACCAAAAGCCTCCAGACGTTGGATTTCGCTCTTGTGGAAGTGTTATTGAAAATGCTGTATTCTCCGCTAGAGAGCTTCACCTCAGCCATTTCGAATGTGGCGCGCTCAGCAGCAGACTGATGTGCTGCAGAGGTTATGATTATGCGCGGTCCCGCGGGGGAGAGGTCTGAGGATTTCAACATTAAACTCAATTATTATTATTTTAATATATTTACTATGCAACACCCGCGACCCGACCCGCATCATCTTTGTTTTACCCAGAACCGAACCCGGAAAAAAGCGTTTGAAAAAATACCACCCGCGAATCACCTTTTTACCCGTGGGTACCCGACCCGATGCAGGACTCTGCCGGACTATGAGCAGATATGCTGATGTTTAAAACTCAGTTCACCGGGCTCATTTTTATATTGCTTCAGTTTATAATCGTAACAGATCGAAAAAAATTCAGATTCATTTTTCAATAAATTATTCCACAAACAACATCATTATTACATTCAAACAAACTACTTGTAGTAGATAACGTACATTATTCAAAAGTTTACATCAACTTTGAATAATAATACGGGAGAAACGGAGCCTCTCTTTTCCTCTCTCCCTCCCTCTCTCTCCTGACAGCCCGTCAGTTTCTCATGCAGCTCCTGCAGCTCGCTAAACAGTGGGCGGGGCTTCAGGTGATTATGCAGAGCTGCGTGTCTTGTCAGACTCAGCAGCTGATCTGATCTCTCTCTCGTGTCCGGTTATACTTCACTCGCGTTTATGTCCATATCGATCAGATCCAGCTCTCCTGATCGGCCTTTATAGAGAGCACCGATCAAACTATTAAGAGTGAATATCGGCCGATAATGACCGGCGGCCGATCTATCGGAGCATCTCTAATTATTACCAGACATTTTGACCGGCAGGTTTTGAATTTACCGGTTTTTAATACATTTTACCAGCTAAAAACCGGTAATTACCGGCTAACGGAAACCCTGCCCTGTAGGTACGGTTTATTTTCCTGTTAGGGAAACTGTGGACTCGATGTCCTGACAGGCTGGTATTTGTGCAACATGCACAAACACAATACTGCACCATGATTACAAATGGTGAAATACAATGTAAAACTACCGAAAAATACCAGCTAACCAAAACACAACCGCTCAACTCAACGCAACTACTAACTATACCGGCGGTCAGAGAGCGGAGATGTTTACCCTTTGTGATGTAATATGACGCTTTTGAGTATGACCTTAAAAAAAGCCGTTTTTAAGAGCAGAGCTCAAAATTGCTCCTTTCCCTCTGAATTCCTGCCCTTATGTCTCGTAAAACATATCAAATCCTACATTCACTTTTTTAATTGTAATTTTCAAGCAAGTTTAAACATAAATGTAGAAAAAAACAAAACCTGCAAGATGCTCTTTAAATGTAGAGAAATATTGTGTTCGGATTGGTTGGAGTTATGCTTTCTGTCAAAAAGTGCAGCTGGCAGAAGCGCTCCTCTTTTGGGAGCCATTTTTTTTTGTATAGGCTCGGCTGTGCTCACTGAGTCTGTACTGGGTCAGGATGGTTCTGTGTTTACCGACAGTCACAGAGTCTGTACTGGGTCAGGATGGTTCTGTGTTTACCGACAGTCACAGAGTCTGTACTGGGTCAGGATGGTTCTGTGTTTACCGACAGTCACAGAGTCTGTACCGGGTCAGGATGGTTCTATGTTTACCGACAGTCACCGAGTCTGTACCGGATCAGGGTGGTTCTATGTTTACCGACAGTCACCGAGTCTGTACCGGGTCAGGGTGGTTCTGTGTCTACTGACAGTCACTGAGTCTGTACTGGGTCTGGGTGGTTCTGTGTTTACCGACAGTCACAGAGTCTGTACCGGGTCAGGATGGTTCTATGTTTACCGACAGTCACCGAGTCTGTACCGGATCAGGGTGGTTCTATGTTTACCGACAGTCACCGAGTCTGTACCGGGTCAGGGTGGTTCTGTGTTTACTGACAGTCACTGAGTCTGTACTGGGTCTGGGTGGTTCTGTGTTTACCGACAGTCACAGAGTCTGTACCGGGTCAGGGTGGTTCTGTGTTTACAGACAGTCACCGAGTCTGTACTGGGTCAGGGTGGTTCTGTGTTTACCGACAGTCACAGAGTCTGTACCGGGTCAGGATGGTTATATGTTTACCGACAGTCACCGAGTCTGTATCGGGTCTGGGTGGTTCTGTGTTTACCGACAGTCACAGAGTCTGTACCGGGTCAGGGTGGTTCTGTGTTTACAGACAGTCACAGAGTCTGTACTGGGTCAGGGTGGTTCTGTGTTTACCGACAGTCACAGAGTCTGTACCGGGTCAGGGTGGTTCTGTGTTTACTGACAGTCACTGAGTCTGTACCGGGTCAGGGTGGTTCTGTGTTTACCGACAGTCACCGAGTCTGTACCGGGTCAGGGTGGTTCTGTGTTTACTGACAGTCACTGAGTCTGTACCGGGTCAGGGTGGTTCTGTGTTTACAGACAGTCACCGAGTCTGTACCGGGTCAGGGTGGTTCTGTGTTTGCTGACAGTCACCGAGTCTGTACCGGGTCAGGGTGGTTCTGTGTTTACCGACAGTCACCGAGTCTGTACCGGGTCAGGGTGGTTCTGTGTTTACTGACAGTCACCGAGTCTGTACCGGGTCTGGGTGGTTCTGTGTTTACCGACAGTCACCGAGTCTGTACCGGGTCAGGGTGGTTCTGTGTTTACTGACAGTCACTGAGTCTGTACTGGGTCAGGGTGGTTCTGTGTTTACTGACAGCCAGGGTGGTTCTGTGTTTACCGACAGTCACTGAGTCTGTACCGGGTCAGGGTGGTTCTGTATGGGCTCAGAACAGTCTCATAATACACACACGCACACAGGATTCGCACTTGTATTTCATGATCCGCAAAAGGATCCACACTTGTGTTTTTCAATTCACACACACATGTGTTCCGTTTCATATCGGCCTACATGTCAATCAAATCCAATTACAGAAAAAAGTTGTATTTTTTATCCTCACATATTTGTTTTTCGTTTAAAACCGCTGCAGCTGCAAACACAAACCGCTTTCTGTGCACGGAGCGCTGTGCATTCGTGTGTGGGTTTTTTGAGACTCCCCTGACGGTCAGCCGATTCGTACTTGTAATTTGTTCTATCTATAGCCAATCAGATGTCTCCTCAATTCTAAGCCAATCACATGCGCGCCCCCATGAGTCTAGCGTTGCGTTCATGTACGCATTTTGCGCTGTCCGGAGCTGACAGGTCCATGGAGCCTGCCTGCAGGCGCTAGTCTCAGGACACCTCCACTCTCAGTACATTGCCACTTTCCGAACAGGAAATGCACGCAAATACAAGCCTTTATATTATTAAGGTACAGCGCCACTTTCCGAACCATTGATGAATGCTTGTGTACACAAAAACGGAAAGGAAACCCGTTTACGAATACGGCTGCTTTATTGATGTCTGTATGAAGTTGTTGTGAGCAGCTACAGGTTAGCTTAGCCTAATCGATCAGTGCACTACGAAGCCAGTGCTAGACAGTGAACTGTTAACGTAAAATGCTATTTTATTCTGGAAAAAAACGGAAGTTCTCAATACCAAGCTTTTATTCTGAAAATCCTTCATGACGACATCCGGGATTACCGTCCATTAGTATCACTAAAGTGGCTATTGACGCCGTTAACATGTATTGCATATAAAGTTATGAAAGAGTTAAGGAAGAGAAAAGGCGTGTTTAGATATATTGAATGTACAATGTCTGTATCCTCTGATATGCGTAACAACGGACATTAAAACGTTGGAGAGCCGGCCTGCAGGGAGGAGCCAGCTGAGGATATAAATACAGCGGGACCTGAGGGGTTCGGTCTCTTTCTTCACCTGACAGGGCCAGAAACACAGCTGTTTTTCTGTCGGACAATATTCTGTTTGTAACATTACCGTGCCTTTATTTGAATTAAAGTACCAATTTGAAACCATCTCAGAGACTCCATTTAGTCTCCTTTTTAAGCTTCTCTCCTGGACGCGAGAATTATTACACGGATAACACTATAAAGGCCGATCAGGAGAGCTGGATCTGATCGATATGGACATAAACGCGAGTGAAGTATAACCGGACGTGAGAGAGAGATCGGATCAGCTGCTGAGTCTGACGGAGACACGCAGCTCTGAATGATCACCTGAAGCTCCACCCTCTGTTTAGCGAGCTGACCCGACAGCGCAAAATGCGTATATGAAGTGTCATGAACGCAAGAAATCATACTCTCATGGGGGCGCGCTCATGTGATTGGCTTAGAATGAAGCAGACATCTGATTGGCTATAGATAGAAAAAATTACAAGTACGAATCGGCTGACAGTCAGGGGAGTCTCAAAAAACCCACACACGAATGCACAGCGCTCCGTGCACAGAAAGCGGTTTGTGTTTGCAGCTGCAGAGGTTTTACACGGAAAACAAATATATGAGGATCAAAAATACATATGTAAAACTTTTTTCTGTATTTGGATTTTATTTACATGTATATGAAACGGAACACATTTGTGTGTGCATTGAAAAACACAAGTGTGAATCTGGAAATACAAGTGTGAATCCTTCTGTGTGCATGTGTGTATTATGAGACTGAACTGAGCCCATAGTTCTGTGTTTACCAACAGTCACTGTGCTCAGGTACACACAGTTCTGTCTCTTTAGGGCAGTGGTTCTCAAACTTTTTCTGTCAGGCCCCCCCTTTGGAGAAAAAAAAAAGTCGGGCCCCCCCCAACACAAATAGTCAGGCTCAGTGGCGGCGCCAGAGATTTATTTTGGGGGTGCTGTGGGGTAGCTTGACGTTTCATAGAGGGTGCTCAAACATTTAGGGTTTCCCCTTAATGTACCGAGCGCTACAGTGGAATGTTCTACTGCAACACTCCCCACACATATACAGTGTACCTGTGACTGTTACAATGAAAGCTCGATAATCAGCTCACGGCATATAGGTGTAAGCAGGGGTAAAGTGCTGTTTTTATAGGTGGTGTGTGGACCTCACATAGGGGGGTCCGGGGGCAAGCTCCCCTGGGAAGATTTTTAAATATTGAGGTTAAAAGCATCAATCTGGTGCACTTTGAGAGCAAAATTAAGAGATCTATGGATACATCTCTCAACACAGAACTGTAGTAACAGATTTACTATTTCTTTATGGATATTTTACAAATCACCCCCCTTTTAAACTTTATACATTTTTTAATGTCATATAGTATTTCATACCTGTTTTTAATTTATTCTCTTATTTTTTTATAACTATAATGATCATATAAATGTGTGCCTCCGAAATAATTGTTTACATTAATGGTGACCAAAACGTTTGAGACCCACTGAGATAACACTGAGAGAGTCCTTTAGCTCACTGAGTCTCTCAGTCTGACAGGAGAGGACTCTCCTCCACTTTGTTGTTGAAAAAACTCCTTATATCCGTTAGCGTAGCTCGCTAGCACCAGACGCTAACATCAACGATCTCCGGTACCGGTGCGCTCTCTCTCTCTCTCGCTCGCGCACGCACACAAAATGGCTCGTTCCACACACACACAGAGCCGAGCTTTAATGAAACACAGAGACCCAGACGTAATAGTACTGTACTGCATCATATTATTTTCGAATCAATAATTTTTGAAAATATGATTTTTTTTTAATCTTTTTTTTTTTTAATAACCATTTTTCCTCCTGGTCTCTCGCGCCCCCCCTGTCATGACTCTGCGCCCCCCACTTTGAGAACCACTGCTTTAGGGTCCGATAGCACTGTTTTTGCTTTGTGCTTTTGTTTGTGTGTTCCAATTGGTGATACATGTATCTGTGTCCTGCCATCAATATGAAAAACCACAAACACCCTGTGTCTCCTTGAGGTGTAACAAACATGTTGATTGAATTTCCTTCCAAACAAAACAGTATTTTAAATCCAACATTATTTACATACATGTAAACTAGCTGACAGTGTTCTTGCTTGTCTTTGCTACATTGTTGCATAATTTAGTTGTTACTATGGAGTCAGATTTGGGTCAATATTCTAGCTCGTAAAACAAGCTACTCACGAGCGGAAAATGTGCTTTTACACGCGCATAAAATGACCCTCGCGCGCAGATTAAACCCCCGCGAGCGGCTATGCGCTCGCGAGAGAGACAGCCCTCTTGCTCGCTCGCGGGAGTGTCAACCTCGCCAGGTTTGATAAATGCCTGAACTACCAAGAGCCGAGGAGTGACAGCTGCAAGATCAGTTGGACGAGATTGAATGGTAAAGTTGTCCATAAAAAAACTATTATATTCGTAAAGTGTACAGCTAATATATATATATATATATATATATATATATATCAATTAATTTGCTCGCGGGGTTTAATCTGCGCGTGAGGGTCATTTTATGGGCGTGTAAAAGCACATTTTCCGCTGGTGAGTAGCTTGTTTTACGCACTAGAATATTGACCCAGATCTGACTCCATACAAGGACTACTGTTTCCATACCCACACTCAGCTGTAGTGCTGCAAATAATGGCCAATGTCTACACCACTAGTTCTTAACTTAATAAGGAATTGTAAAATAAATGTAAGTGTTTAGTAGTCCCCTTTGCTGGACTTGCAGTGGAGCATTCCACCTTCCATTTACCTAAAGTTTCATGTGCATATTTTAGGTTTGAAATTATACTGGTTTACTTTATATCGGTGCAGTCTCACTTTTGTCAGTTGAAGTGCTACATTATGACAGCATATTTGCCAGGTTGATAGCTTAATGTAACAGACATGACATTTTAGACCAGAAAAAACAAGAGGCACACATTGATTTTACCATCTTGCCTCAAGGCCTGAGTATTTTAACTCTTTCGGTTCTGGCTACATCTATGTCCCCACACCAGTAGAACAGAGTTTAAAATAATTGAATATCTGATTTGCAGTGTCCAACGGTAAGGCAGGCACCCCTTTTTTAAGTAACCGTTTTGAAAATACTATCATTCCATTTCTAATATTTCAATTAACAGGCTTAGAGACTTTGCTTTCCATTATTGCAGAAAACATTTAGCAGGTGCTCTAAAATTAAGGTTATTGGTGGTGTTAGAGCAAGGTCAATTACACAAATTATCAAATTAATTAATTCAAATTCATAGTTTATACTGTCTTGGCAAATAGCTTTAAAATCTTTACTTATTTATAACAAGATATGCATATGATTATAAAGGCTCTTACTCAGTTAAATTGTTAAAGGAAAGAGAGGGCAGAAAGAAAGATGGAGGTAAGCAGAGAGACAAAGAATGAACTGACATGTTTGAATGGAATTACCCACTGCTGCAAGGAAACAATGTAGTGTGATGTAATAGAAGAGTGAGCTCCACATCCGCCATTATTGTAAGTGTGTGTGTCTCTCTGTGTGTCTGACAGAGGGGGAGAGATATAATCTAAAAAGGCTGTGAGTTGAGAGTAGGCTATGTGAGTTGATAAAATGAAATTCCTTATCAGGGATCAACAAAACCATATCAGCCAAGATGTAGCCAAACGCATTCAAAAGGAAATGGCGTATCCGCCATTGCTGCTCAGTGCTTGTTCTTCCACCTAGGACACACACACACACACACGCGCGCGCGCGCGCGCACACACACACGCGCACACACGCACACACATAGTGACGTAGGGCTCATGCTGCAAAACACCGTCAGGTTGTTATGGGCGTTAAACAGAATATATTTCCAGTTCAGTAAAAGTTGTTTTAACTGTGTTTCCTACGACAACATGTCCTTCACGGCACTACTTTGGTATTTGTCTAGCAATGCATAGTCATCCGCTTCTTCATGAGTGTCAAGAGCACATCAGTACCCGGATGGACTGTCATGGCCGCCGTCGCTGTGGATCCATAGAGAGGAGAGAAGGAAGGCAAATGTTTTTCCTGTGTGTTTTGTACACATTAACCTCCTTCTCATAATGTCGGTCGTTGACGGGACACCACCTGAACTTCCATCGAGTTCCTAGTAAGAAACAACACATTTTCCGTAACTTTAAATGTCTTCGCGTGGGTGGGGGCTTTTTATTTTGGTGTAAAATAACTGCTTATTAAACTCAACAGACACGAACATTTTCGCAAAGTGTCTCACATGTTATCCACGTATAGAGGTATAAAATGCCACAGTGAAATAAAATACGGCAGCGTACATTGTACAGTCCTTTGTTGCTGTCTGTCTACAGCCTTTTATTCTCCCACTGATGCAGCGTTCCCTCGCGTTTCCTCGCGTTTCCTAAACTTAGCGACTATGGAGCAAGTCACTCGAAGAAGTGAACACCCATTAATTTAGAAGAAAGATATCAAATAGTGAAGTGGAGGCTGAGATTCGCGTGTTTGTAACATGTTGCAGTTGTCCCTGTGTGATGTTAATGTTCTTAAGGCTGAGTGGGGTTACAGTTATGAGACGAAGCAACTTTACTTTTCATCTCCAAGCTTCATTTATATCTGATGCATGCAGATGGTGTAGCATACCTGTCTGCACTCCAGGTGTTCCCTACAGTCCTGCTCACTTTCATTAAACACATAATTTCATATATACAGTTTATTACAAAGAATAATAGTTGAGTTTTATTTGTAAGCTGTTTATAGTGTTTTCAAGTAGATTACGTTATTAATATACATTGTGTAAGTTAGCCAAAGTGTTTGTGAAGACGTTGTTAGCAGATAGTGTACGGTCTTATGTTGAATGAGCTGCTGCTGATAAGTCATTAAATCATGGCAGCCATTTTTTCCTCCAACATGGCTTCCACAGTGGTGACAGCTGACTGATACATATAGAGTCTAGGCTATTGCAGAGCCCCTGCTGACCAACATGTGTCATGATCTATTTAATGGAATTCATGTTTGCCATCTAAGAAAGGTGTAAAAGTTACTTTGTTGAAAAACAACACTGCACATTTAATTGATCAACAAATTGTTTGTTTTTATATTGTCGTTTAAGTTCTCGGATCATTTTATGAATTACTCAATATAATGTTTTGTTGTTATGCCTTTTCCAATTGCTGGGGTAGTTGTGTATGCTTCAGGTAGTTTAAAGCAATACTTGTCTCCAGAGGGAGCAGTGAGAAGTCTGATGAGAGGTCCAAATGATCTGACTTAAGTCTGGACAGTTGGAATTAAAGACTACATGTTTGAAAGTAAAGGACACTCTGCAGTGAGGAGGATGTGAGCGTACTGTACCGTTGTAGCGCCTCACCTTTTCTGCAGGTAGAAAGTTACCTGCTATCCTCAATACATGGCCGATCTCTGACCTCACTGTTTGTTGTCTGTTGCATTGTGGGTAATGTAGATTTTTACAAGGTAAACTACTGTAATGTTTGCCGTTAACAATAATCCTTGCCACTGGTTCTGCTTCCATTGTTTGTTAGACAGTGTCTGAGTTTTCTTTTTTTATTGATTGTTTAAGGCTTATATCCCTGAATGCACATCAATGCAGCTTTTTTTTAAAAATGTATTTGAACTCACGCAGCTTGTCTCACTTGTAAGTATAAGGGTGATCTTATACAGGGTGTTTTCCTGTTCTTGCTTTGAAATTACTATGATTAAATAGGTGAAAGCTGGTCAATAAAACTTTTTGGGATGAAGATCTGTATGTACCTTTATGACAATACACACGTAAATACTTAAGGTAGACAAAAAAACCTGAACACTTTCAAAAGCCAAGGGCTTAATATAAGATGACTTAACAATTAATGTTGCTGATAATCTTTTATTTTAAATGCTTTTATTCAAAGGCAGTTATTCCTCAAATTGTAGGCATGTCATTCAGCAGTTTGTCTTTTTTAAAGTAAAATAACCAATGAATGTGTGGTTACCAACTGAATTGCTGGTTATGAATTGGAGATTTAAAGAGGACCTGGTGTGTTTACATTACATAACATGTCACTTGTTAGATCCAAAGCGACTTAAATACTCAATACTGTGGGAAATCCCCACAGGAGCAATTTGGGGTGAAGTGTCTCAGGGACACAACGACATGCTGACTGCAGTGGGGTTTGAACCTGTGCCCCCCTGAACCCAACACCAACGCACTACCCACTGTGGCACACACCTCCCCTCGATTTACTTGTGAACAAACAAAAGTGTATTTAGTGTTACTCACCACAATTCATTGAGTATCTTTGATCCCTACCAAAAGTGCTACATATATCTCCTCCCTCATTAAACGTTTTGGAAAGCAATTACAAGTCATTCAAATCCTCGATTGTACACATTCATGTTACCTAGTTTTCTTTCTCCAGTCAAATGCCACTGCCACTTTCAGATCAGGGGAATAGTTCTAAACTAATATAATAATGTGTATTACCTCACCAACATGCACATGTCTGCTCAACAAAACAGATCCCTGTCCCTGTCATAAAGACTGCTCTATAAATCCAGAGGTCAACAACTCAACAGGATACCTTTGAGTCCTGACTGCCAAAATGTAGTCTTGTTAATATGTTAAGGGAAATGTTGTAGTGGCATGTCCTCTTCAGATAAATGTGAAACACTCATTGGAAGGCATTATATAAAGGTTATACAACATCTTAAGCATTAGCTACAGTTAGTAATGTGTAAGTGGACTATAGGTCACTCAGCAGCATATACCGCCTTTCATGTGGCTTAAGGGCTGTATAGACTGTATTTTTTTACATTCAAAGATTCTATTCATGTTATCTATTGAATCTTTGAACGTGAGTTGTTATATTTTTATGATGTTTCCAACCTAAATCGAGAAAAAAAGTTTTGTGCAGTAACGCAGCGTCCACACGGCAGCGTGCGTTGGGCGTGTCTGAAACTCGACCAACAACCAATCACATGAATCTCCCGCCCCGGACACACAAGCACGCGGTTTGATTGGCTAGAGCTTGTACTGGCATATGATTTGATTGGCTGACGCTTCCGTCGAAGCTTCAAAAGTTTAACTTTTCTCAACTTTTGAAGCGAGCAACGCGAGCAAAGCGAAGCGACGGAACCACAATGCAGTTTGGCAAAGCGTGATGTCACCCCATTCAAAGTGAGTGGGCAGAAGCGTTGAAGCTTCAACGCACGCCGCCGTGTGGACGGGCCGTAAGATTGTTAGACTAGACTGCTGTGTTAATACATGTGCTTTTCTCGCTTTATGTGCAGAAAGCCAGAAAAAAAGCACAGTGAAAATGTTGTTTTTGAATTGCTAAATGCTTAAAACTGGA